>CM073600.1:46012316-46612316 GCA_037074985.1 Solanum bulbocastanum
TGACACATTGAGATGTCACCTCCTTAAAAGTGACACGTTGGGACACCACCTCCTTGAAAAGTGACACGTTGGAATGTCACATCCCTAAAAAGTGACACGTTGGGACATCACATCCCTAAAAAGTGACATGTTGGGACGTCACATCCCTAAAAAGTGACATGTTGGGACGTCACCTCCCTAAAAAGTGACATGTTGGGAAGTCACCTCCCTAAAAAGTGATACGTTGGGATGTCATCTCCCTAAAAATGTTATGTTATATTATTGGATCATCACCTCGTTCAAGTTGATGCATCACTTTGGATCACAACGTTCTTCGTGAGAAGTATAGTTTAAATTGGATCGTCATCTCTTTTAGTATGACATGTTAAATCAGGTTTGCACAAATTATATTTGTATTTATGTTACATTTTCTACTGACAATTTTCTCCAGATTTTGCAACACACAAAGTGAACTACATAAAAAAAGGACGCAACACAACATAAAACTTTTTCTTAGCAGCGAATTGGACATAGTCCAAAAGGGAGTATCAAACTCTTAAGCGCGAGTTGAGGAACGACTTCCACCACAATCAAACCACATCCCTATCATAAGACGTGTGGGTATTTTCTTAGGGTTTAACATTTTCAATTTCACTTTCAGTGAAAAATTCAATTCTCACCAGAGGCAAATTTTCAAATTCGAATGACAATCCACCTAGAGCTTTGGAAGTTATGTCCATGTAAGTTCTTACCTATGGGTGTGAAGGGGCCCACATTCATAGTTGAGAGGTTTGCAAGCCTCTTTTCCATGCTTGACTCATTTGTCACTTATCCTTAAGCTTGATTCCCACAGGTTAGGGATATGTAGGCGAGCTCAATGTTGAAAACTCGACTGTACTCCAACAAATCTATCCTCACTTTGTTCTTGTGCTTTTCAGTATCTCCATACTTCGACACTGGAATAACTTTTGCATTCTTTTAAAATTGTGCGTTAAATCAAGCATCTTTCAAACAACTAGTGACCTGAGTTCTCATGTAACCTGAGATAAGTAGGAAACTCAATACCAGGGTCCGACCATAATTCCTCAAAAATCCTTACCATCCACCTTTTCAAATAGACGAATTAGTGGACGGATAAAATGGATTTGTTGATTTCATTTACCTCGAATCTCTTTCATCGATCCTAAGCAAATGAGGGGCAGTTGTTGACACCTAATTTTGGCCCTCCACAATATGAATTGATCATTGAGCTTCTTTAGTTTCAAACAATTTGAAATAATTGGTTGTATAATTTTTAAGATATTTTCCAAGTTATTTTAAAATAATTTTGTCCCTTTTTTTTTTATAATATTTTAAATAATATATATGTTTTATATAATTTTGTATATAATTAGTATATCTTATAAATATTTGAAAATCATCTCAAAAAGATTTTGTTTAATAAAATATTTAGTTAATTAGTTTAATTATTCAATAGTTTATATTTTTGAGTTAATAGTTTATAATTGAGTTAATTTCATTAAGATTGAGAAGCTCATTAGTTAATTATATTAATTCTTCTTATTTAATTTTTAGCGGAATTCACGAATTAATTCAATCTGACTGCATTTGAACTTCAATTGGCTCTAATTGCAATGTATTAGGCCAATTTGTCAATTCAAAATCTAACCACATCTTGACTCTGAGAAAATGATCAAAATAGTCCTTAATGTATGGACTTAAATTGATTTGGTCCCTCATATATGCAAGTTATGGAAAAGGTCTTTTATCTATGGAAAAAATGATCAAAATGGTCCTTAATGTATGGGCTTTGATTCCACTTGGTCCTTAATATATGAACTTGATGGAAATGGTCCTTTATGTATCATAAAATGTGATCAGTTTGGTCGTTAATCCTAAAATTAACATGTTTCTTTTTTTTCCCGTCAAAATACACGGAATATGTAAAAGATACGCTCGTTCAAGACTTTTTTCCTTCCCTATTTCCAATGGCATTCAAGTTTTTCTTACTAAAATAATTCATTCACAAAAAAAGAATTACTGGACATACCACACTTCTTTTTGTTCATTCAATTTTTAGTTAATAAAAAAGTTAATTGTCTCCCTTTTTTCCTTCACTCTAATGAGTTTCCCATGAATTGAAGTTGAAAGATATATTATAGATGTATGTGACACATAAAACTGGTGAGCCAAAATTAGTAGAATCAATACAGAAGATTAAATAGGGTTTCTTTGATTATTCTAAGAATGAGGTCATATGATTATTCTAAGAACAAAGATTATTCTTTGATTATTCTAAGAATGAGGTCATATGGAAGCTACTGTCTTATGTTATCCTTCTTACATTCAAGCTATAACCTCACATATAAACACAGATCGGTGCAGTAAATGCAGCTGAGAATATTTCAAAGCATAAGTGATAATAGCACAATCGAATAGAGAACCCACAATAAGTGTAGTAATATATATTCCGTGTATTTTGACAGGAAAAAAAAGAAATATGTTAATTTTAGGGTTAACGACCAAACTGATCACATTTCATGATACATAAAGGACCATTTCCATCAAGTTCATATATTAAGGACCAAGTGGAATCAAAGCCCATACATTAAGGACCATTTTGATCATTTTCTCCATAGATAAAGAATCTTTTCCATAAATTGCATATATGAGGGACCAAATCAATTTAAGTCCATACATTAAGGACTATTTTGATCATTTTCTCTCTTGACTCTACCCTTAAACCCTTTTTGCCTTCATCTTGAACAGAATTTGGGCGATTCCATTAGTCCAATTTCAAATTCCCAGCCCAACTCATTATTTCAACCCAACACTCAACAGCAACAATATAACACCACATCAATACATACGCAACCCCTGTTACTCTACTTCCTCGCGAACCAAACCCAAAAACCAGTCCAGCTCGCTTGTGTCATCCTCCTTCTTCCTCGTCTCGTCCGTACAGCGTGCGTGCCCAGTACGAGATAGCATTCTCAGAAGCTTCTGGACGAGCCACGCGGCCCTTATCCATTCAATTCTCGAATTCTTTGATTTGGTACGAATTCATACCTCCTCCAGCTCGCAAAGCTTGTCTGACAAGGAATCTTGTCATTATTTGATGTCATTGTGGCTGATGGTATTGAGGTATTTAAAGATTTGATAAATTCTCACGCTTTGAGTAGAGCTTTTCTCCTCTTAGTTTAGCATCTTGAATGAGCTCTTCTTGAATTAGTCATGTGCTTTGTGTAAAATAGAAGAACTAGGGGTGCTTCCTTTACTGGTGCATGTTTGTTGAAAATTCCTTTTGGCTTGAATTATACATTATTAAGGTAATTCCTTGTGACAGATATGCTTACATTTAATAAAAGAAAGAATTTATGCCTAATCCGTTTTTCAACTATCTATATCTTTGTAATGTTGCACTTATATTGCTCTCGAAGGGTTTCTTTGACTACATGGTTTAATTGGGTCACTTATCCCTTTATTGATATATTGCAACATAGAAGCCAATTTCCCTGCATATTGATCTGTTAATTAAAACATAGCAGTATCACTTGTCTTATTTAGTTTACATAGTAATTAGCAATATTTCTTTAATATAGAGTACATGTTTCTCTGATTAGTAGAAAAGGGTGGCTTTCTTGAAAAACATGCCATGGCTTTTTCTGTAATTCTTGGTGCATAAAGTAAATGTTGGCTGTAAGGCTTACAACCTATTATGTTTCAGTACTAAATGAGCTCACTTTTGGTCAAATTGATTGTTTAATATTAGATGATCACTAGCTACATGTTTGTTTTATTTTGAATAATCTGAAATGATATGTTGAGGATGTTATTTGTTTGGGAATCATGAGTTGATCCTAGGTTTAGTTGAGCTCTAGATGAAGTTGAGTTTTAATTCAACTTCTCTTTGCTTGCTCCTAAATCCCTTAGATCCTCATGCCATTCCTTTAGCTATAGATCCTAAAATGCATACATTGATTCGGTTTGGAATTCGTCCTATTTGTTGATCATTAGTTTAAATTTGATGTTATATATATGTTGTTCTATTTGAGAGCTCATATGTCGTGTTGCTTTACTAATCATGATCTTTTATTTGTTTGCTCATTTTTTTGAAATGGTAGAGCTTGTTCTTCACTTATTTTGATAATTTTCATGTCAGTTGTGTGTTTGCAATCTGAGTATGGATTTATTTCTAAAGTAAATTCTTTCTTAGTTTTGTTTAATTCCTAGTTTTTCTATGTGTTCTTAGCTTTGTATGTGTTTTTAGCTTTGTTTTAGTATCCATATGTTCAATACAATATGCAGTTCTCCATCACTTTTTCAAGTGTTTATAGTCCTCCAGAAGGCAATAGAAGTTGTTTTAGCGAGCAGACCCTTATCATTCATTTAATTATTTTTCTGCATTCCTTGTTAGATAATGGATGATAAAGTTGTACCAGAGCTTGTGGTACATGATAAAATTGTAGCAGAGCTTACAATCTTGGAAAATGTTGCCAAAGAATTATTACTTGTGTCAAACTCATCTTCTTTAGAAACGGCACTTGAAAAGCTGATAGAACTTGCCAAGGAGGAGGGTGGACGGTTAGATCTGTCGTCCAAGAATGTTGTCACCACTGTCCTCCATCTCTGCCAGTCTCTGTCATCTATCTCTTACCGTCAGATGCTTTTATCGTCTCTTAAGGTACTTAGAAATCTGTGTGCTGGGGAAATAAGAAATCAGAATGACTTTCTTCTACAAAGAGGAGTTGAAATTGTTGTGGATGTTATTACATCTGTAGGACTTACTCCTGATCCTGATTGTATGATTATTCGAGTTGGGCTGCAACTTCTAGGAAACTACTCAGTGGGTGGGGGAGAACGTCAATGTGACGTGTGGTACCAATTGTTTCCTCATAAGTTCTTGAAGATTGCTAGAGTTAGAAGCTGGGAAATATGTGATCCTTTATGTATGGTCATTTACACTTGCTGTGATGGTACGGATGGACTGCTAACAGATTTATGTTCGGAACAAGGGTTGCCCATTCTGATAGAAATTTTGCGGACTGCATCAGCTGGTAAAGATCAGTGAATTTTGTAACTTCTGATATATTCAAAACTTTTGTTATTTGATTATTATGGTAAGCTTATGCTTTCATACTCTTTTGCAGTTGATCTTAAAGAAGTTTGGTTAAAGTTGTTACTCTCAAAACTTTGCATTGAGGACTCCTACATCTCATCAATTTTCTTCAAATTACATTCATTTCCTTCCATTCAGAACAATGGTGTTGTTACACATGTAACTGATCAATTTGTTATTGAGCAGCCTTATCTGTTGAGTATACTTTCAGAAATCTTGAATGAGCGAATAGAGCATATTGTTGTTTCTCATGATTTTGCTCTAAGTATTTTTGGGATATTGAAGAGTGCTTTTGTGGTCGTTGACTTTTCAATAAGAGGGAAAAGTGATCTTCCGGTGGGGTTTGCTCCTACTGATGTTCTAGGATACTCTCTCACCATCTTGAGAGATATTTGCGCTTCTGATCACTTGACAAGCTCTAAGGAAGAAAGTTCAAAGGATGTCGTGGACGTACTTGTTTCCTCTGGGCTTATTGAATTTCTTTTGAACTTGCTTCGGGATCTTGAACCTCCAACGACAATTTGGAAAGCAATGAAGCAGGATCAGATTAAGGAGGGGAAAATATCTTCTTCATTTAGGTGTTGTCCGTACCAAGGTTTCCGGAGAGATATTGTTTCCATCATTGGGAATTGTGCTTATAGGAGAAGGTACGTCCAAGATGAGATTAGGGATAAAAATGGGATCCTTTTACTGCTACAACAGTGTGTTATAGATGAAGATAATCCTTTCTTAAGGGAGTGGGGAATCTGGTGTGTGCGAAACCTATTGGAAGGGAATGCAGAAAACCAAGGGGCTATTACCGATTTGGAGCTTCAAGGAACTGTAGATGTTCCAGAACTTGTTAGACTTGGGCTTCGAGTAGAAGTTGATCCTGTAACACAACGCACAAAGCTTGTGAATGCCTCATGATATGTCAAGAAATGAAAGTAAAAGTTGCCACTTCTGGAGTTGACAAACTGATTGTTCAGGAGACTTGTTTTTTGGTTTGCTTAAGATTGATTGACATGTTCAGGGATGTCCATAAGAGGTAACAGACGGCTTCATCTTACTACATTTTTAGTAAAAACCTATACTTTACCTCATAGATTGATAGGTTTCAGTTTGTATAATTAGTGGAAAAACTTAATATTATTAGACTTGTACTGTTCAAATTCCTTATGTATAAAATCTACCCATATGCCATTAAGTATTAGTAACTAATTTTTTGGAACTTCCATTACAATGGGCTCAAAAGTGAACCTAGTTGAAATTTTGTGATTGCTGTAAAGTTTTAGTGGTAGAAAGAGTTAGATTTGATGAAAGATATCATGGGTTGCTAAAAATTTCTGATAGAAGTCCTGTTTTACTTAATTGCTTCTTTATGGATACGTCCACCTCTGGCGCTATATAATTGTAAAATAATATTGTATTACCAGTTAGCTGCATTTCTTCTATCTTTCCTAATTTTCGCTTGTGGATCCTACTTTCACTTATTTCATACATATTCCGAGCTAGAGGCTAATTCATCCTGTCATTTCTGGTAGGAATCATTAGCAACTTTCATGTTCAGAGAAGTGCATTGACTGACTAATACCTGAATTTTAATATTTATTCTCTATGCTAGAGGTATAACTCAAGAAGTGCACTTCCTGCCTTTTACACCTGTCAATAAGCGCACAACTATTACTTACATAGACTCGATGGCAATTGACATAGGGCTAGCAAATGTGACTTGAAAAGGTGAGCCATAACTTGACAATCACAAGACTTCTTACTACAAGAATAGTATGACTCTTAATTAGATGAATAACTGTACATCATATTAATAGTAAAAAATGGGATTCTCCTACATACAACTGATAAGTTTAGAACATCTTAAAGGGTGTCTACTGCCGGTGCTTGCTTGACCCAAACTAAAGGATAATTCTTGAGATAGCTTTGCTGCAAATGTATTGAAACCTTGTTTTTTTTATTGTTGTAATCTTGAGATTCTGTTGCATCACTGTTTTTAATTGTGCATTAGGATTCTAAAGACTTTTTATCCAAGTGACCTTAAATGTCCTTAAAGCATCCTTGCTTTCATTTGTCCTGTTTTGGTCAATTCATTATGAACTTGACTCTAGGTTGAACTCATGAAATTCACTTGAGCAAAGCTTGAGCTTGATTCTCAGCTATGTACTTGGAACCACATAGTTCTGAGAGAAAAGGTAATCTTCTCTTGTAATCTGACTGTGATAAGATCATGCAACTTAAGAGGCCATATGCTTGAACTTGAGAAATTGAAAACTCAAGTGCTATAAATAAAGGTCACTGTATTTTATTTCTGAAATAGCTTTACTAGAAAAGCTGTTGTGTATTTGTCTTAGAGTTCTTTCTTTTGCCGGCCAGCCAATGCCTCTCCCTCCACATGTTTTTATTTTCCCCCTTTTTTACTTTTTTCACCTTTCTCTAAAGAAAACTTTGATGGGGTCACTCCAGTCATTACAAGTGCAAAGTCAGGTTTCTGGAATTTGAGAAGCATCCTAAAGAATTCCAAGAAGTAGCCTAGATTTAGTAAAAATCTTTTTTTTATTTACAATCTTTTTATCTTCGCAAAACTTTTTATTACTCCCTCAGATCGAGTCTCATTAGTTGATCATAGTATTGCGAAAATAATGCACCAAAAGCTATCTTAAAGTCCATTTTACTTGCAAGAATTATTAATATGCTTTTTTTTCTTTTCTTATAGCTTACTCCAAATTTAGATATGCAAGTAGCTTACTCCAAATTTAGATATTGCAAGTCAAAATCCCTTTTGTCAATTGCCCCTCTAATTAGTAACAGCAAAAAAATTTCCCAAGATAATGCAATCCCTACCTGAACCTGAAACAGAAAATGACGCAAGAAAACCTCAAGCTTCTCTTTAATGGCAAATACTAAAAAGTTCCCTCCTTTCTTCTTTGTTCTCTTCTGTTGCTGCTTCTTCTCCACATCAAATTCAAATTTTGTACCAGGTAACATATTTGAATCAATCTTGGAAAAAAAAAACATGTCTTTTTTTTTTTTTTTTTTGTGGGGTTTCTTTGTTTTGTGTTTTCTTTCTTATGAATATGGTTCTTGAATGTGTTGCAGAAATAAAGTGCAGCAAGAAAAAAATGAGCCATATGTGGGAGTGGACATAGGTCAGATGTTTCCAATTTGCTTTCACCTGCAGACTTGGTTGCTTTTTTGCAATTACAGAAGATAACACACATAAGGCTTTATGATGCTGACTGTGATATACTCAAAGCACTAGCTAAGACCAAAATCAGGTGGAGGTGGAGGTGGTGGTGGAGGAGGTGGCGGACAAGGACGAGGTAGAAATACTTATAATGAGAATGGTGGTGGTTCTGGTTATGTTGAAGGAGAAGGCAGTACTGGATATGGTGGCAATTATAGTAATAAAATGGTGGCATTGGAATGTGATTTTGTATGGGTATGGGATTTGGTTTTGGCATAGGAACAGGTACAGTAAGTGAAAATTCTAGTCCTGTTGACGAAGCTAGCAAGAATGGTGAAAAACAACCTTAAGTCTCTCAGTGCCAAATTTGCTCAACCTTAAAGCCATGTAAATTGTATTTGTTTTTATTTCCTGCTCTAGTATTATTATAGACAATAATTCGGATAAGATCACTGAAACAGAGAGAGATTCATGAGTCACAATTGTATTGTACAATGCCACAATGAGCAAAAGAATTCGGTCTTTGCATAGTCATTTCAATAAAAGGGACTTTTACCATTTTTCTTCTTTTGTTTTTCCTATTTTGGTTGTATGATTGAACCAAAGTAGTTAGGGAGTGTACTTGATTTAATTTTTTATGACAGATGATTTCAAGGAGTTTTGCCCATGTTGAATAGCCTATTGATCAACATCAGAATTCAGAATAGCATTCAGATGTATGGTTTTTGATCTTATATATATGCTCTGTCACTGTGAAAGTATAGCAATATGTTCAACAAAAGTTCACAGTGAGCAGTGTTCAAAGAATATATAACAGATTGAAACTTCAAACATACACATATTATAACATGATATGAAAACGCCACAACTTAATTCGTTCTTACAATGACAGGGAGCAATAATACTATTAGCTCCTTTTTATTATTGTCCTCTTGAACATATACACACAAAAGGAGAATCAAATATTGATCGATTCACCATTGAGAACATTTACTTCAAAAAGACGAATATTGTGGTGTTCTAACATTGGCAGATCAAACAAGAAGTTTCAAATAGGAAGCATGTTCTTACTAGTCAAACATGCCTCAATGGCTTCACCAATGGTCAAAAAGACCCTCCCTTTAATTTTCTTCAAAAAATTGGCTAGCCTTAATTTGTGCATCACATGCCACCTTGGGTTAGCTACTGCCAACTGCAAAACAAACATAAACATTAATTGATTCATGTTGTGTACATTGAACAACACCATTTATTCAGATACTTTTTTGATTGCTACAACGAAATGTTATTATAGATGTAGCATGTCAAATTGGTTTCAAAGAAAACTTGATGCTGTTAATTGTAAAATGTTGTTATAGAGGATGAATTTTATAGAGAGGTCTAATTGCACATACTTATTGTTCACTTTTCCTTTTTCATGAATTAGACATATAATTGAAGAGGGTCAATAGTCACCTGCATTCCATTTGTTTCTAGGTCATTCTGCAGGTCCTCAAGAGCAGCTATGCTAGATGTGTCAATGTTGAGCAAATCTACATCCATCAACATTTCAATGTGATTGAATGTTAGTCAAGAAGCTTTTTCAAGAACTATATGTAGACAATAACTTATGCCACCATAAATTACACCAAACAAGCTTTAGCTTGGACAATACTTACTTGACATATCAAGAATAACTAGTTGCACTCTATCTTGATTAGCACTTTCCATGACACCCTCATCTTGTTCTTCCAGTGCTAAGTTTAATATCCTGGATAATAAACAACAAATTAAAGGCATTAAGATCACTACTACAAAAGAGACATTTAGTGAGAATAAAATTTTCTTTTAGTGTCAATATTTATTTCCGTAAAAGCATTTTGCAGTATTTGATCAGTTAATGTCATTACATTCAAAATAGTTAAAGCCTTTAGCTACATTTATATATATAAAGTGTTGATTATAAATACTCATATTTATTATTACCGCTAAATATAATATAGCGATAATTATATTGTTGTCGCTAAATCCTTTATTTGTTTTGAGTCAATAGATATAAGAGCAAAAAGACGAACAGAATATTATACTCTTAGCATAAATTGTTCAATTGCATAGAATGGGAGTAAGGCGGTCAAATTTTAACAGAAATTTTAATAGGCATAGCACATAAATATATATGTCGTTGAACTTGGCTTCTGGTGATATCTATGTTCTCCAATTTTGGATGTGCACAAGTACACACTTTAACTTGTGGCATAATACACGTAGGACACCACCTAGGACACAAAAGTGGCATAATACATGTAGGACGCCACGTAGGACACAAAAGTGTCATGTAGGACGCCACTACGTATGACAAATTTGCATATCTTCTATTTGTTCAATTTTATACAAGTTTAAGTGTCTACTTGAGCACACCCAAATTTAAAGAACATAAATGTCAATTATAGCCAATTTACCGAACATATTTATATATTATGTCAAATTTAATACATGAAAATGAAAATGTAACTCACCCAACCTACTCAAATGTTTGATTATAAACCAAGTTAGTCCATTTTTAAAGTTGGCCAATTTGGGTAACCTATATTGCCCAAATGGTTACCCAAATAATACAAATAAAGTTAATTTATCAAAATATTGTAAATAAATTTTTACTGTTTGCTTAGAATATCATAACAACACTTATAAATAAAAGATAATGCTTTTGTTAGTTTGATTTGGTAATTAAAGAAATTTATTTTATTAAAAAATGATTTGAGTAGGACAAATTGGGTTATAACCCATTGTTAAGCCCAAAGTGACCTATCCATCTTGACTAGTTTTAAGCAGATTGCATATGACCCAATCTATTTTAATTCGTAAAAAATTAATCCAACCCATTTATTTGACGGGCACATAGTAAGATGTGTAGTTAAATTTTGAGGGCATACCTTCCTCTAATAAAGTTGGCATTTGCAAAACAAAGCAAAGCAGATTTGACTCTAACAATAAGAGCCCCAGGAGTTGTTGTAGCTATGGGATATTGTTCCATATCTCCAAACAAATCACTTCCTGGAAGCCTTCCTAGTTTTTCTGTCCCAGGCTGGATTGAGTTCAAAATTATCTTTGCAAATGATATACCAACCTGAAATAAAATTTAACATGTAAAAACTAGGAAGATTGATCATAAGTTTCAAAAGTTTAATCGCATAAATATTGTGATATATTTAATAGTTTCTTACTTTGTGATTATGATTTCTAGTTATTGATGCTTAAAAACTTATTGAGAGTGATCATATTCATGTTTGTCATCACATATTTTAATATTATAGGATGAAACATAAGAAAACCATTTGTGGAGGTTTTAAATGCTTGAAATTGACAAAAAACTTAGTTATTAGTTGAATTTTTTGATAAATTGATGATTGAGGTTTGTTGAGGATGTCATTAATTATGAAGTTGTAGTTAAAATTTAAAGTTATTCTATTCAGATTTGAGCTATCTGGTGATGTTTTTGACCCATTTCGGATCTATTCCCATGGGTTAGATTTCGTAAGAGGCGAAACACAATTTTTGTATAAATTTGTAAGATGTTTTACAAATATATAAAAGTGTGTATAAACACCTCTTATAGAGTATTATTATTATGAATTTTTATACAAGATTGATACATTATTTACAGTTATGTATTAATCTATATATCAAGGGATTAGCTATGCAAGATTTAATTATTGATGTATTGATTATTTCATCTTTTATCCTGCATAAAATTATACACATATTTTCTCAAAATTATACGTATATTAGTTATGCGAGTTTTTAAATTTTTAACCATATTAAGCGTGTTTAATTTTATACATAGCAAAAGATTACCACCAAACATGATATTAGTTATGCATGTGATAACATGTAGCTCCTAACCAGCTACCAAACCACCCCAAAATGTATAATATTGTATATCGGATGTATAAATACTACTTTTTCCTAAACAAAGTCGTACAAAATTGAAGAAGTTACATACCGCAAGGAGAAGGCCAATCTCAACAGATACAAAAAGGACACCAAGAAAAGCAGCAGCACAGGCAAGAAAATCCATCTTATCAACTTTCCATATGTATTTAGCTTCACTTATGTTGATGAGTCCAGGCAAAGCAGAGAGAATAATAGAAGCTAAAATGGCTACTGGAGTGAAGTACAATAGCCTAGTGCAAAATTCAAGTGATATAAGCACTGTTATTGCCATCACTATGTTGGACACTGCTGTTTCACAACCAGCACTGAAATTCACTGCTGTTCTTGAGAATGACCCTGCAATTGCATGCAGCATTTAGTACGTTCTCAATCATATAATAATTATACATACTTTACAACTATATATATGGTTATTATCTATATTTTCAAAATATTATGTATCATTCCACTTATTAAGAGTTTCCTACCATTTATTGAGGAAAATACACTTAGATATACATGTATGTTTGCTACAAGATGCACTAAAATAGGGAGAGAGGCCAAGAAGATTCGTTATGTATCCTAGATACATGCGAATCACATGACTAGATACACATTAGATACATGTATATGTATGTATCTGGTGTGATTCGCAAGTATCTGAGATACCAAATAAACAAGAGAGAGGAGAGGGAGGCGAGCAAGATTGTATGTATCCCAAATACATGCGAATCCACTGGGATACAATGAATCTAGAATAAATTTCACTTAATTTTGACCTCGTGTATCCTGAGATACATGTTTCTGGACGCACCAAAATCTGGTAAGATACGTAATATTGCAAAATAGAGTGTATCTAAGAAATTAGCTTCTAAATTAGTGGGACTTATGTAAGTTCCCATAATATTTTTGAAATTTTCAACTATACACCCAAAAAAAAAAAAAGAATAGAAAAGAAACAAAAGGTCCTAGCCCAACTTGTTTCTACAAGGTCATGCCTATTTCTATAGGTAACTAATGTAATTTGACATTAACATTTAGCGTGATTAAATTGTATCTCTTGTACTTTTTCGCTCTTGTATTGCATACATTCATTCACAATACAAAAATATAAGATAATACAAGATAATAGGTCGATACAACCATTAGAGTGATACAATTGATACAAGTATTTTTCCCCTATTTATTCATTCCCTGAATTGTATGTCTTGCTATGGACTATCTTACAATGAAATATAGAATATAGAGATAGGTAGGGGTGGGAGAGGTGAGAGAGGCGAGAGATCAAGAGAGAGAGAGTGGGGGAGAGGGACAAGAAATGGAAATAAGGTAGAGAGAGAGGCAAGAGGGAGAGGGAGAGAATGTAGTGAGAGAGGAAGGACAGAGGTGAGCGAGATTGGGATAGAGATGCTAGAAAAGTGAAGCATAGATATAAAATGTAATTTAAAAAAAAAATATAACTATGATTATTAAATATATAATACATGTTTGCTATATCATTAAAATTTCCTTAAAAGTACTTTATTTATTTCCGGAAACTCCTATTATATTTTTCAATTTTACATTTAAATCATCTCGATTATGCATTTCATTGAGGTTGGGATGAGACAAACTTTGGTAAGTAACAAGTTGGAAGCAATTTAATAAGTAATAAAAGAAGCTAAAAAAATATGAAGGAAAATTATAAGCATTCTTATTTGTAAATTATAATTAATAAGTAAATAAAAGACTGACCAGTTGCAACATAACAAGAAGATAATGATCCAGTAATGTTCATAACACCCATAGCCAGCATTTCCTTGTTTCCATCAAGACGGTATCCTTTCATAGTTGCGA
Source organism: Solanum bulbocastanum (assembly GCA_037074985.1). NCBI lineage: Eukaryota > Viridiplantae > Streptophyta > Magnoliopsida > Solanales > Solanaceae > Solanum > Solanum bulbocastanum. The sequence continues at coordinate 46,026,341 of CM073600.1, forward strand.
ATGATCGTCCAACTGCAATAGCTTCCTGTACGTTCACCATTATCTTTTAGAAATTTAATAAACTACAAAACTAAGCAACACTACAATCAACCGTCACTATCACTACTCATCGTTTACAATAACCACCTTATATTACCACATGAATAACTACCACCAATGATCACCACTATCATTTAGTATAACTATTGCCAACTACGTCTGTCATTATTCACCACCATCACTAACTATCACTATCATCTACCACTATTATATTCTTTGTTTTCACCACCATCAACCACTAGTGTTAGTTAATACTATCAACACTAGAACACCATCATTAGTCAATACCATCTCAAATTGACACTCACAACCATCTAGTCATCAACAACCATATAATTTTAGAAAAGATTTTATCAATTAATATTACATTTATTTAGTATTTATTAAATTTTAAATAAATATAATTTATATTTTTTGCACATTCTAATGTTGAAAAAAACAAACAATCTTTAGTAGACAACTCTTAATATTTAGATGCAATATATATATAGATTCAAATATCTTAATCTTAATAAAACAACGCTTCAATCATAACGTACCGTGAGTGCGACAAGTGCAACAATTAGCCCAATTTTGGCAGCTTCAGCAGTATGTGGACTATTGAATTGTAATTCATGGAGTGAACTTGGGTTCAACCCTCCAGTGATGTGTTTCACTATCTTAACTCCATGTTTATCAGCTCTTGTCAAGAAAACAAGTAATGTTGACATTATTACAGACAGCAGTGGTGCCATTGCAGCTAACCAGAACAGTTTCTTGTACTTTCTTGCCTGAAAATATCAACATGGTGTTCAAAAAATGATAAATGTTCTTAAGTATAGACCAAAACACATGGTAGATAATTTTATGCTCAGAAGCGAAGCCAGAATTTTGGGATCATTTGATTCGTGGACAAAGTTGTTCGGGGATTATAGTCCTGAACTCCTGATTTTATAATTTCGGGACTATTAATATCAAGTTGAGTGGGATAAGGTGAGATATCCAGAATTAAGGTTGGGATTAAATTTATACCTACAAGTTTGGTTGAATGTATAAATGCATCCCGAACTAAATTTATACTTTCAACCAAACAAGTATAATTTTAATTTCAAACTTAATTTTGAAATTTCCACCTTATTCTGTGTACCAAATGACCCATTAAAATTTATGGGATTTGCCTTCTAAATTTGCCACATATAGTCACTATAGTTATTCGATTTATAATTAAATATTTATATTTATATATATAATGATTTTTTAAATAAAAGTACAAGATTTAAACAAAGATTAATTCCGAAACTCCTAAGTAACTCTGTCCCTACTCCTATTCGAAATAACTGAATTATCACAACTTTTGATAGCATTTCTTCTTTTAGCATTTTTTTCTATAATTTTGTAAGACTTACGCCAATACTACCACAACTTTTCATTTAATCCACTAAAGTTGACCTTCTTCATTCAGTCTGGGATGGATAAAGAGTAATAGATATATAGTCGGATTCAAAATTTAAATTTTAAGAGTAAACCTTTAAGATTTTCCTTACTGAAATCTATTAAAATTTTACAATTATGAGTTTAGACCTACTATATATTGTGAATTCTTTACCCGGTAAATTTATATTCTGCTTTGAAAATACGAGTGAAATTACATATCATAAAATGGATATAGTTACTTGCCAGATAGTACTTGGTAGAAAGGATGAAGATCAGAAATGAACTCCCAATTATAAAGCTATAAGGATTCAACTGCCAAAAAAAAAAACCAAACATTAAAATTAGCTGATCTTATATATAGGCTATAGCTAATATAAAAAATATTAATTGAGAAAGACAAAAAAAGAACAAATTGAATTTACAGTATGCATTGATTTGCAAATAGAAGTCAAGACAGAGATAATATCTGTCTTATTTGTAAACTTTGAAATCCCAAGCAGTGATTTGAGCTGTTGTAGTCCAATCACACAAGCAGCACCAGCCATAAAACCAACAATAGCAGCATGTGACAGAAAATCAACCAGAAATCCCAACCTGTAATTAACGCCGAGTCAGAATTTTTATCAAGCTATTCAAAAGAGGTTAACTTACGAAGAAATAAAGGAGGTCAACATCTACTACATAAAAAGTAATTTTTTTTTACCTTAGTAGTCCAAAAGCAGCTTGAAAAACACCCGCGAAGAAGGTAACAGTAAGCACGAGTTTTCGATATGCAATTGGATTAGTAGTAGGATCTTCAAGTTTCGGAATCATTGAGGACAAGAGTAGTGAAACAACAGCAACTGGTCCAATTGCTATATCTCTTGAACTACCCATCATAGCGTAAATAAGTGGTGGAATAACACTTGTGTCTGATGAGGAATTAATAGACAAAAATGTTAGTAATATGTTTTAGTCTAATTTCATAACCATTTAGCTAGTATAAAAGAATCACTTACATAGGCCATATTGAGGATCAAGTTTTGCAAGAGTTGCGTAGCCAATGCTCTACATGAATAACGCAAAGATCAAAGTTGAAACAGGACAGATCACTTAGGTGTTATTAGTGGAAATTTAGTTAATTAAGTTACCTGAGGGATGCAAAGGCTTGCAAGAGTTAAACCAGCCAAGATGTCCCTTCTGAATTTTGTGACATTATATTCTTTACACCAAGAAAGTGGTGGAAATATAACGTTGAGAATCGAAACGAGTGCAAGAACAGGATGCTTTCCAAGGCATTGAATCTTGTTTTCAAGAGGACAGAGTAGTGTTTTCTTGAATGAAGACTTGAGCTTAGATAACAGTCCTGGTGGTTCGGGTACATTAAGTACCCAATCGCGCCTTCTCTCAGAAGCCACGGGTGTTTGAAGTGTTTGGGAGAACACAGAAAGTTGTACTTTCTCACTATCAGCAAAAGATTGAAGTGCTTGGGAGAAGTCTTTTGTGTTTGATGGATCAGTATTTGGTGTAAACTGTGAAGACTCTGTCTCAGTTTCTCTTGTTACGGCCATTTTCTTCGTTTCTCTTTAGAGGAATGATTTCAAGATGAAGTTAATAGCTTGCTAAGGCTTCAAAGTGAATTGAAAACCTTTGACAGAGCTGAAGTTTTTCAAACCATACCTTCCAACTATTTAAAAGGCTTCATTAGCTTTATTAACTTGGAAAAATATTAATTTTCTGACTAAAATTTATTCTAAAGAAAAGTGTTTCACTTATTAAAAACATATTTTTCTTTTACTTTATCATCCTTTTTAGGGCTAGTAAAGGGATTTAACTTGCGCGCAAGAGAAATGAGTTGTAAGGTAAATTACCCCAACAAATAAGTCAAATATTCTCTAGTCCCTCGTACATATAATTTTAAGACATACAATAATATATAAATATGTCATTTAACTTGGATTCAACTGATATTTATGTCATTCAATTTTGGATGTGCATACGTATACACTTAAATTTATATAAAATTAAATAAGTAGACACATGTGTCCTATGTGGCATAATACATGTAAGATGTCACGTAGGACACAAAAAACGAATGTATCTATTTGTTTAATTTTTATACAAGTTTAAGTGTTCTACTTGTCACACCCAAAGTTAAATGTCATAGTTGTCAGATGAAGTGAAGTTAAGAGTCATGTTTATATATTATACCTAGTTTTAACTAGTATTATATGTTTCACCTGCTTTTACTACAAAATGGTCAGCACAATTGTTACTTTATGATATGCTTGCTCCTAGTTTATATCAAAAGAACATGTTAAATTGCGAAGGATAATACCACCATTTGCTACCGACATAATATATAAATATGCCTTTCAACTTGGCTTTAACTCACATATATGTCCTTCAATTTTGGATATGTACAAGTAGACACTTAAACCTTATACAAAGCTAAACAAATAGACACATGCATCCTACATGTCAATTTGCATCATACATGGTGTCCTGCGTGTATTATACCACGTAAAACTTACATGTCTACTTATTTAACTTTAAACAAGTTTAAGTGTCTACTTGTGCACTCACAAATTTGAAGGGCATAAATGTGAAAAGAAGCCAAGTTAAAGGGCTCATTTATGTATTATACCTTTGCTAAATATCTTTAAGAACAATGTCTTAGACAAGCCTCAAAATTTCAAGTATTATTATGATTTTTCTACAAGTTTCCCCTTGATGTATTATGTTGAAAAATCACACCAACTTAATATCCAAAACTAGGGTTGTTCATGGTTATGGTTAAAAAATCAAATCGAACCACAATCCGAACCAAATTGATTAAAAAAATTGATAGTTGGTGTGGTTTGGTTATGTTTGGTTTTAAATTTTGAAAACCGATACTATTTGATTTGGTTTTACTAAAAAAAAATCCGCAAAAACAACCAAACCGAACCGAGAAATTATATATATATAAATTTTATAATTATTTATATATTATTCATATATAAAATATAAATATTTTGTTAAATTTTAATTAACTTAAATCTTAACTTTATCAATTTCTCAAGACCAACACTTAAATGTTAGCCCAACTATTAAAACTCTAAGACCAAGTTCATCAAAATCTATTACTTTAATTTTTACCTACCCTACATCATATTAGATAGTCACACTTTCTCTTAATTGAATCATTTTATTCGTGTAATAATAACTCTATTATTGATTAATTAAATCCATAATAACTTTTTTGTGGTTTGCTCATGTATTAGGTGTATGTGGATTGTTCATGTATTAGGTGTATGTGTCTATCGAGATACATATACTCTCAACAAATTTACATTATTACTTCAAAACCGAAAACCAAAAAATCCGAACCAAACTAACGGTTATTTTTTTCATTTGGTTTGGTTTTAGAAATTTAAAAATCGATTAAATTGATTTGATTTTTATTTTAACCAATAACCGATCCAAACTGAACCATGAACACCCCTATCCAAAACAATGGAAAATCTAAAATGTAGTAATTCAAGAGAATTGAAATTAAAGAAAAATTTTAATGTGAAGTATAGAAATATTCTAGAAATAACTAGAAGCGTGAGTCTAGAAAAAGATAGTTAAGAATATTGTAGAAGAGAGTAGTAAAATCTCTTACTAAATCCTTTCATCACTACCTATAAATGCAAGTAGTCATTTGAGTTGTAAAAAAAATTAAGAAAGAAATGAGTGACGAAGTGAGAAATAATTGAGAGCAACAATTTAGAAAATTATTAAAGGGTGAGTGTAAGAAAATATCGAGTATAAAGGATTGTAAGGTTGAAGCTAGTCCTCATTTTGAAATAACAAAATTCAAGTTATGAGCAACCAATCGTGTCTAGTAGTATTTCAACAAGTGGTATCATAGTCTTGTGGATCAAGAGAGATTAGCAATTCAAGGGAAATCCTACAAGCTATGATCAGGGAGTATGAGTCAAGAGGCACTAATTAGTGAAAGGTTTGCAAGCACCCTCAATAACATTGAAAAGTTCAACGCAAGAAACTTTAGATTGTGGAGCATAAGGATGCGATATTATTTTTTCAGTAAAAAATTAAGCAATATTATTGGTGGCTCAGACACCACACCACCAACATATATCGATGCAACAAAAGAGTGGAAGCTAAAACTGGAAATACTATTTATACTTTTAATGTAACAGTTGAGAATGAGTTCTCAACAGAGGATTAAGAGCATCAAGAAACAAAAAGAATATTGAGACACATTATCAACAATTCTCACAAAGAAGAATGATGCAAAATTACTAAAGTTCGAAAATGACCTTTTGCCAATCTAACATCAGAATATGATAATTAGTCAATATTTTTCAAAGGCAAAATCTTTATGAGATAAAATATCAAGATCAGATCTAGAAAATATCATTATAGAGACAAGGATGAGAAGAATAATTATTTTTAATCTGAAGCCAGAGTATAAAGACATAATTATGAATATACACGGGTGGCTCATAAAATCAACTTTATCATAACTGAAAAATTTGTTGGCAAATGAAGAAGACTTGGAGAATCTATCTATTATCAAGATTTTTTTTATAAATGATGAAAGTAATACTGTCTTAAGAAAAAATCAGGCTTCAAAGAAAGAATGAGGAGAGATTCACGGCCAAAGGGAGGCTGAAAGAATCAACATCAAAGAAGCTAGCGAGTCAACAAGCAAGTAAACCAAAATTTCAACAATCTACAAATTGATAAGTGCTATAATTGTGAGAAGAAAGGGCATAACGCTAGGGATTTTTGGTACACGAAAGTTAAAGGTAATATAGACATTTATACTTGAAACAAGCAAGAAGCTTTCCATTTAAATACATCATATGCAATTGAACAAAGAAAACAACACTAGAAGAGATACCTCTCAATCTGATGGAGAAAATGAGTTAGCACTTAAAATTGTAAGTGAGAAATTAATTGATTATGAACATGATTGAATTATTATTTCAGCATACTTCAATTACTTGATCGACAATAAAAAAAGATGTTCAATATGAATTAATATAAATGTGGTTGTGTATTTGTGACAATAGATAATTTTTAGCTTCAAAACGTCTACCATGTTCCCTATATGAAGAACTTATTGTATGTGATGCAGCTAACAACCTCAGGCAACTATATCATGTTTGAGATGAATGATATAAAAGTATATCAAAATTTGAAAGTTACAATCTCGTTGATCATGAAGAAAAGAATATTAGAATCAATCTATGTCATGTTAGTCTAGATAACTTATGTGGAGAAAACTCAAAGTAATAAAACATATGATCTATAACATGCACGTGAGTTATAGCAAACTAACAATCATGATGAACCAATCAAAATTAGAAGGTCTTCCCCAGCTTGAGATTAGAAGAGACCTTACTTGTGTTGGATTCCAATATGGAAAAGTACATCATCTTTCATATAGAGCGCCAAATTAAAGTATATATCAAGCCAAGGAGATACTAAAATTGGTGCACTCAAGTGTATTTGGACCATTAAATCCACCAACCATCAATAAATATTGATACATGATAACATTTATTGATGACTTCACAAGGTACTAGTAAATTCACTTCTTAAAAGAAAAGCTTAAAGAGTTCCAACATATTATGGAGAATACTATTGGAAGGAGAATAAAAAAATGTCTATGTACGATAATGGGGACGGGGGGATACGCATCATGTGAGTTCAGTGACTATCTTCAAAAAGATATGACAAGGCAATAATTGACTTGTCTAAATACGTCAAAACAAATTAAATGGAGTAGCTGAAAAAAAAAATATCTAGCAGAAATATGCAAAAATATGTATAATGCATAGTATGCATGTACCAACAAGGTTTTGGGTAGAAAGCATGAATACCATTGTCCACATATTAACAGGTTACCACAAGCGAGATGGGAATTCATCTCACCATTCGAGAAGCTCAAGAAGATGATACCTATAGTATTTGATTATTTGGATGCATGCGTTGTGTTTATGTCAAATCATCTTCGCAACAAATGTGATAAAAAAAATGTTCAATGTATCTTTGTCAATTACAACGAACAAAGAATAAAGGTGTTATGGTCCTAACATTAATCAGATATATGTGTCAAAAGTGCAATACTTAATGAAACATCCTTATGGTGGTCAACTAAAGTCATTCCACTAGATTTAATAGAAGTTGAGCAAAAGTTACAAGATAAGCACAAAAAAGAGAAGAGTAAGAGAACAAAATAGAAGCTAACCAAGAGACGATGAGAATCTGAATCACCTACACTAGATATATCTTCAAATAAGGAAAGAAGAGTTCAGGGGAAATCGGGGTTTGTGAAACTCCAAATGTGTTGCAAGAAAAAGTCCAAGAAACACTACAACTGCAACTAAGTAGGTTTACACGATTAAAATGTCCAAACACCAAGTATATAGATACAACATCAGTAAAGGTGATCAATGTCAGAGAAGCTGCCATCTCTGAAAGAAGATACAAAGAGTAGTGATTAGAAAAAGTCGATGAAAGAAAAGATTCACAAAGTGACTAGATATCAGAATGATTTCAAAGTTTTGGGAATCGCTCAAAGTGACGATAAAGAATAAATCAAGTTGATGCCGAGATAGAGTTAAAAAAGTCATCACCAAATTAATCTCCGAGACAATGGAGAATCTAGAATGTTTAAATAGTTCTAAAGAGTTGAACAATTTTAGTTCTAGATAAGTAGAATTAGAACGAATCCAGAAAAAGATAGTTAGAAATATTCCAAAAGAATATAGTAAATATTTCTCATTAAATTCTTTCATCACCACCTATAAATAAAGGTGATATTAAGTTGTTAACAAAATAAGCAAAAAGTAAGAGATCAAGTGAGAAATAATAGAGAGCAGCAAACAAGCTAAGGTTGTTAAAGTGTGAGTGACAGAAATATCGAGTACCCCCTTTAATTAAAATAATAAAATTCAAATGGTGAGCAATCAATTGTATCTAACATATCAATCCAACAAAATATTCAGTAGATAGTACATTTTCTTCTTTTTACAAAACTTATTCGACTCATGTTGAGCACTTGGAATGTAATATTGTCTTCATGATGCATTGCGTGAATTTGAGGTAGCCAATCCTAGAAAAATTGTAGAAAAGGTGAAGTGTACCCTCCTTATTATTTCTATTTTTCTACAAGTTTATAAAAAAGTGAAATATTCTCCACCCACAAAATGTTAATCACAAAATAGTAATGGTACCATGTACTAACTTAGCTAGTGCCTAGAATGCAACTATACAAAGGTCACCAAGGGATACTGATGTAGTGCTTCATTGTTTTGCTTCTTTCATTTGGATATTGATGTAATGCTTCATCAAATTCTTATCTCCTTTGGAGGTTTTTACTCTCCAATTAGTCCTACCATTTCCTCATTCAAACTTAAGCACACATGAAACAAGTTTCAAGTTTATCTTCTTATCTTGCTCATAAAAAAGTATGCAGCCTATGAAGGGCAAATAATAAGTATTTGCACTTCTTATGCCATGCATTTATAGAAACATTTTTTGTTAAATTTGGAGAAAAGGTTTGAAATAGTCTTTTATTTTTGAGCTTAGACTCAAAGTCATCTTTGTTCGTTCACATGGTACATTATGTTAATAACAGCTCCATGTTTGCAATTTGATTTTTTTCCAAACGTTAGTCTATTTCTTAACATTGATTTCCTCCACAGTCTAGTGTATGGAATGCTTAGTTCTTTCTCTTTGTTGAGTATAAAAAAAAAATCCCACGTTAAAGAAGTTGAAAAGAGAGACAAAAGTTTGAAGGAGGGCAAAAGTACTCTAATGTTACAAACATGCAGGGTTATTAATTTCAAAATTATTTTAAAGCTATTATTTAATTGCAAATTCTGTTTTCTTAGATCTGATTACTTCGATATAGAAAAATAACAAATATGTTAAGAGAACCAAATTCTTATTACTTCGATTGTATTTTTTTTCCATTTGTATCTGCTATTCGCATTAAGGGTCCGACTAAATTCTGATTTGCCTTGGAAAGTCCCATATTGAGGTAACATGCTCCCTAACAAAGACAAGTTCATATCCAGAGGGACTCGAACTGGTTAAAGATATAGAATTAATACTTACCATTTCACCACAACTCTGATTGATACTTCGATTATATTGTTTCACGAAGAATATATAGCGATCAAAGGTACAAAGATTTGGTGGTGTTTCTTTAAAGTCAAAATAGATCACATAGACGTGCATAATCCGAAGCTACATTCAAATAACAATATAGCACTTAAAAATTGACTGTTGTTTGTGCTCCATTATTAATTACTAGTTGCATGTATGAGAAAAATTATTCTAAAATCAACTCTCTTATGTGTTCCATGGTCCCCAATATTCTGATGACGCTATTAGTTAGTGAATAAATAGTTAAAGTGCTACTAGTTTAATGAAAAGTTAAAAACACCTTTATGTCAGAGGACAACTATTTTACTTTGTGAAATTGGTGAACCCCATGCTACTTATTTAGCCAACTATCCTATCCATATACAAGATTTATTACCACCTTGCCTATTTAACAGGCACTATTCATTTACCAATGCTTTAAGGTTGGTCATGATGTGATATGTCATGGATGAAGTAGCATGATCTTCACAAGGTTAATGGTAGACCGTATATAATGATGTTTTTTGAGAAAAAAGAGAAGAACTAATTAAGTCATGATATACATACCAAGAGTATAGTCAAGTTTATCCAAACCTACATGCTAATGGATAATTGTAGCATTTGGAGATATGAACTTAGATTGACTCAACTAGGGTTAATTATGACACCAAATGATGTGGTGTAGTGAATGAGACAGCTTCTTCCTTAACCAGATGTCTCGGATAAATCTTTCGTAGAGAGTGTTTTTCCCTTAATGAGGCCCTACGCCGCACAAATTCAGAATAATCAGACTTCAATGTGAATGCTGAACAATAAGTAAAAAAAAAAAAAAAAAAACTAGGGTTAATTATGAGGCATCTTCGTGATTGTAATGATATTCTATTCTTGAGGTTTACAAGAAGAAGAATCTAACAATAGTAATCCCTCTGTCCCAATTATGTGACATAATTTTTTTAAGTATAACACATAAATATGCTCTTTAATTTGATTTTTGCAGATATTTATTCTCTTCAATTTTGATTGTGCACAAATAAACACTTAGACTTTTATAAAATTGAACAAGTACACACACATGTCCTACATGACATAATACATGTAGGATGTCATATAGAACACAAAATTGTCACGTAGGATGTCATGTAGGACGAATGTGTCTATTTGTTCAATTTTATACAAGTTTAAGTGTCTACTTGTGCACATCCAAAAAAATAAAATTAAAGGTCATAGTTGTCAGCTTAAGCCAAGTTATGTCATGTTTATTATTATGACTTTTTTTTTATCGTTCATGAAATTATTTATACTTATAAATATCTAAGATTTATTTTGGACCACAAAAAAATTTAATTTTTCTTAAATTCTTTTGTTAAATGAAATGATGACACGTAAATTGAGAGGACAAGCGACACATTGACCATCTGATTTGGTTCCTCCAAAAGGTGTAAATACTATTCCACTTCACGTCGGGTGATTTCCTCAACCTATCACATTTCTCCATTAAAATTAATGGCGTTCGCTTTTTCCCTATTCAAATCATGACCAACTAATTAATCTTCCCCATATTTCAGTCTCTATACACATCTCCACTATGGATGAACTATATCTACTCTAGAATATCATAATAAGTAATCAACCTGATTATTATATATATTCCTTAATGACTAGCAAAACCAAAAAACAAGAATACCGTTTTGTTAAGTATGATTAAACTGTTGGGATATATAATATTAACCATATATTTAGATATAATATTTATTATAAAATAATTATTTATTCAGTTTTAATAAAAAATTTAATAGATTATATATTCGTTTATGGTGTCTGTTTACTTATATAGTAGATGATTTAGTGTATATAGTTTTAGCTTATATACAGAGGATTAAATCATTGGTTCTTATAAATATAAAGTTTTTTGTTTACAATCTAAGATGAAAATTGGACATGTCATCGGTACGATTATAGCACAAGACTATATATAATTTATCTTGATTATGAGAACTATATAGTTCCAACTTATTGTGCTACTGCATTTTGTATGTATTGAACGGAACCGAGTAGAGATAGTTGTTTTAGACTGACTGACAAAAGCATATTCTCTAAAATGTTAAATGTACTTATATTCCTAATCCTGATATAACTATTATGATCTATATATATTAATTATCGTTTTGATTTATTAAAAGGTGAGATTCTGAGATAAGTCAATATGTCTGGTAGATTGGATGATAATAATATATATTGGTGAAATAATAAGTTTAGTTGATGGAATTCATGTCTCGATATAGAGATTGATGATATGCCTTTTTGAGAAGCTTATAAGTTCTCCTCATGTCAAATCTTGCAAGTGGATTTATGAATCCGACACATGAAATAAGCTAAGCAGTGCTCTAAAGGAAATTAATCATTGAATTAAATCAGTACTTTAATTTATTGATTGGTATCTGTAATCTTAACATGGGAATTACATAAGTGTTTAATGGGAAATTTCAAAATATAAATAGAGGAGTGCAATTACAAATTTCTAGTGGAATGATTTGTAATTTATTATGATAAGAATAATTCAAATTAATTATTTGGAATTATTTCCATAATAGGAAGCCTCAATAATTAATTATGTGGTCTCTACAGTACCCATATTTAACTAGAACTCAGAATCCAATTTCTAAAGGAAAAAGGGGAGACAGATGCAAGTTTTCTTATAAAAAGAAAACAAGCGTGTGATATTGTTTTTGAAGAAAAAAAAACGTGTCTTTTGGTTCTACTCTTTGGACTAGGAAGAAATCTCTATAATTAGAGATTTTTCTAACCCTAGAAAAAAGAAAGGTTTTCTATACGATACCTGCCCACCCAAGTATGGAGAGAGTTCGGATGTGAACTTGGAATCATTGTAGAAGACTGCAAAGTTGTTATCTATTTTGTCTATTCGCTTGACGGTCTGTGGATTCGCTTGAAGATACTTGCTCACGTTTCAAGAGATAATTCTTGAATTAAATTTTAGTAGTTTATGTGTTCTAGCATGATTATATGTATTCTAGCATAAACATTATTGGTTATCTATTATTCACGTAAGTAGTATAATTCTGATATGCTTCCGCTGTGCATATAGTTTTCCAACATAAACTACTTCCTCGGTTAAGTTTTACTTGTTCATTAACGCACAAGTACCCCCTCTAGACTATGACCAAAATCTCTGAGACTAACCTTAACTAAATCAAGGTCCGATTACCCCACTCGAACTCATTCTTATTGTAATTTTGTACACATTTTGGCTTACGTACCACATTGCATGACTCCACATAGTTGAAGTGCGTAACAGATGTTTGGATGTCACATAAGCCAAAAAGGTGTACAAAATTACAAAAAAAATGGGTTCGAGAGGGTAATACGACCTTAGTTTAGTTAAGGTGTGTTTCTAAGATTTTAGTCATAGTCTGGGGAGGTACTTGTACCATATCCCTAATAAATATATTTTCATTTTTACTTGTTAGTTTTTAGATACTCCCTCTGTTCCTAATTATTTGTCTACTTTTTCTTTTTTAATTGTCCCATATTACTTGTCCATTTTGACAAATCAAGGACAAAATATTTTTATCTATTATACCCTCAATTAATTACTTTCAAAAAGGTAGAACTTCTTGAAAATCTTAAGTTTTTAATTCATTCACTTCATAATTAATAAGGGTAAAATGATAAACTCACTATGTCAATAATTGTTTTCTTAATTGGTGTATCAATTCAAAAGTGGAAAAGTAATTAGGGATAGAGGGAGTATTAAGAAAAAAAGACAGTTATTTTTTCCATATTTTATACTTAGCAGTTAGCATACATCATATTTCAAGACTTAATACTAAATATAAATTAATAGAGATAATATGATAAATAGTCATGTCAATAATTTTTTTTTTCTTAATTAATAAATGTGTCAAATTTAAATATGATAAGTAAAAGTAAATGAAGAAAGTATCAGTATATAGCTAGATTTGCTTTTTTTCCTTAGCATTTACTCACAAAAATCTCAATAGCATATAAGAATTTCGATACTCCATTTATATATCCATCCTTATACATACATAATTATAATTATGTGAGTATATTTTAACTTTTCGCTAAATTTTTTGCCCCATTTTATTCCGGAGGTGCTCAACCATTTGTGCAAACGTATATTTTAACTTTTCACTACACAGAAAAAAGCCTTTCATCACATTTTAAAAAGTGTCACACGAAATTTACTTTTGAGGTGTATGTTTATGAAGATACTTTTTTCTTTAATCGTCACTTATTTTGGTATTGCTAAAATTTCAAATTATACTTCTCATGAGCAGTGTAGTAGAAGAAGGAAATAAGGCAAGACGTTTTATACAACAAGTTTCACTGTACGTGCGTTGCACGTGTGTATCATATCATTTAGTATCCAATATTGTAAAATGAATATGGAATTAATATTACTAAATTAAGTTTTTAGTAAATGATTATAATTGAAAGAACATAGAAAAAGTGATTTTAAATGATTAATACAAATTGCCATAGAGTTAATTATTTTTTGAGATTTAAACAACTAAATATCATTGAAACATTTCAAAATATATTCAAAGTTTAAATATGGGGAGAAATTGACATTTCTTTAGTAGTATTATTTTTTACTTCATGCAATTTTGTAAGCAAATTTTACCAACAAAATAGAAAAAAAAAATATCAATAAAAAAATGTCATCAATAGACTTTTATTTTAAGGTTATTACCATAAATAATGGACACCATTTAAGTACAATTTTTATCTTAAATATTGATGCTTGAAATTTAATATGTGCATGACCTTAACAACAATTACCATAAATATTCAAATGTTTTATCTGTATATGTAATACATACTTTTTAGAAAATATTTTTACTCAATTAATTTTTGAGTAAAGCTATCATAGAGAGATAATTTTACGAAAAAGGTACTTCTATAGTGAATGTCAACATTGTTATAAGTAGAACGTTGTAGAGCTAAAATATATATATATATATATATATATATATATATATATATATATATATATATATATAATATCAAAATGAGTTCTAAAAAAAATTAGGTTGTTATACAACGAAATGTTGTTATAATATAGAGAAAATGACATAAATAATCCCTTAACTATAGGAGTAGGTCTAAAATGGTCCCTTAACTATATACTTAATGGATTTAGTCCTTTAACTATTCAAAAACTTTTCAACTTTGGTCCCTTAACTATACACTTACCGGTTTTAGTCCCTTAACTATAAACTTACTGATTTTAGTCCTTTAAGTATTCAAAAACTTATCAAGCTTGGTCTTTGTCCATTTTTTTAATACAAATAGTTAGGTTTAATATCAAAAATGAGTTCTAAAAAAAATTAGGTTGTATGTCAAATATTTAGCTTGACCAATTCTTTGTTTATATATATATATATATATATATATATTTCATTTCTTTATGTTTCTACCATATCTTTGCGGAATTTTAGTCTTCTCCTTTCTTTTTTTTTTGCCGTATACATATCATATAGTTGTTGTCTAATGAAAGTATCTAGTATATAATAAAAGTTGTATCGTGATATAAAACGTTAAACTTTTTCAATAAAAAAAAAACTAATAGATGAATAAAATTTAAAGTATTATTTATAAAATTTCTTTAATTTGATTTAAGATCATTTTATGATCAATCACTATTTTCTTATCTAATTTTATAAAGCTAGCAGGGAGTGTATCTTGTGACATAACATTTTCTAAGATTAAAATGAATGCAAAATGACAAGAAATTCATACTTAAAAGTTTTTACACTCAATATAAATATACATAAAGAAAAAATATATGGAACACTATTCGTAGCCAATGAATAAGGAAGACGAAAATATATGTTCATGCTATATTCACTCTAGTGTTCCATTTGATTGAAGTCTCTTGTCACCAACACTTTACCTTCTCCGTTCACTTTTACTTAGACATATCTATCAAAAAAATATGTATTATCATGGCTATATTATCATATTATAAGTAAAAGTGATAATCTATTTTTGAAATAGTGGACTTAACATCAAAATGAATAATTCAAGGAACTACGTTCATGCCCGCTATTTTAAAAAAATAGAAGAAACTCCTTTGTTTGAGGGTAAAAGAATAAAAAATGGAAAAACAAAGAAGATCATGTGCCTTTATTTATTTATTTTTAATTATTATTGTCTCTATCACAACTTGATCTATTAATTTTATTAGAAAATATAATTCTCAATGTGTCCATTTATCACTGTTCACTCTTTATGTGAACACTAATTATTAAATTCTATCTCGAATGATAACACAAAAGAAATTAATTGAAGAAACAAAACAAGAAAATGAAATTAAACTTCTCACTCACTATGCATAGAAGTTTTTTGTGTGAAACAAAGTTCATAGTTATTTGGACATTTCTCTATTTTTTTTTTCTTATTTAATAGAAAGATAATACCTAAATTTTCATGCGAAGAACTTCGGCGAACAATAGCAACAGATTGCAGTTGAATCATTGATGAAAATTGTAAATGATCTCAAATTGTTGCAGAAAAGAGATCCTAAAGAATTTATAAGAAGTGAATGGTTGTGATTTATGACTGAAGAAACATAAAGGTTGAAATTGTTGTCACTATTCATAGTAAAGAGTCTTTTTTTAATAAATAAAATATGTAGGTTAATTAAAAGGATATTAATGTTCAATAAGGATACAAACAATAATGAAGTATATATGTGATGAAAATCATAAGTGGAAAATATGAGTGTGAATTGATGAATACTTTTCTAGAATATATTCACCAATACTTTCTTATGTGGTACCTCGAATTTCGTTGAATTTTGAACTTAATAAACTGTTGCAAATAACATTTGAAATTTTTTAAGAAGAAGAAGAAGAGCAGAAAACTTAAAAAATCGTAAATTAAAAATGAGCTATTTATAGCTAAGAAATAGTAGTATTAATAGGTTTCTTATCAGAAAAGTCATAACCTTTCGAAAAAGTCACTCATCGAAAAAGTCACAACCATTTGAAAAAGACACAACTCATCGGAAGAGGCACTACCCTTTGGAAAAGACACAACCATTTGAAAAAATCACAACCCTTCAAAAAAGTCGGAACTCATTGAAAATGTCACGACCCCTCAAAAAAATCACAACCTTTCGAAAAAGTCACAACTCATTGGAAAAGTCACAACCCTTTAATGTGAAAAAGTATCTAGTCTTAATGTAATATAATTAATTAAATGGATAAATAAATAAAATTGAGTACTTTTAATTGGGGGTATTATAGTAATTTAACATTTAAAATTTGAGAGTTCATGCTTTTAAGGTGGTATAAATATTAGGTAAGACGTAAGTTTCGAAACATGAAATGTAATAGCCCCGTGACATGACCTTTTAATTAATTAGAAGTTAATACAAATTGTATAATAACACCAAAATATAGAAAGTACAGTAAAAGTTTTATGAAGAATTAAAGAAATTCACGGAAAATACAATATCAGCCATATTCACTATTTGAAACAAAGGCATTTTCTATAGTATATCAATGAAAAATTTATGTTATAAAATATGATTTTCATATTCATTTTTCATCTAATTAGCTCTTTGAAAAAATGCATGTGGAAAATTGATTCTCACAGAAGCTTCTTAATTTTTCCTTGTGAATTGAATACACTATTAATTTCTTTTCTCACCGATTCAATTAAAATATTTGTTGAAAATAATTATTGAACACCTCCCTATTGAATCCATACTCTATCAACTCTCTAATACTAACATAACTCTAATCAACAACCAACAACCCCTTATTTCTCAACAATATATCTCATGTGTTTTATTTTTTCCTTTTCTATTTAATCCAAAATAAACAGGGAATAAAGAATTATAAAGAATATACATATTTTATAGATTTCGAGTAGATCGTCAACGAGACTCCAAATGGCAAAGCTAAAAACCCCAAGTACTAAGAAGACAATAGTTTTTAAAAAGATGCATAAATATATTAAAGTTACTTATCCCAAATATATATATATATATATATATATATAAGAGAATTAATTTGTTAATTAATAATCAGGCATCAAATTCTTTCACTAGTAAACTTTTTGGACAAGGAGAGGAAGCAAAATGAGAACTATTTTCGGCAAAATAAAAAATACGAATAATAGATGTACATGTCAAAAGGCAAAAAGGAAATCGAACTTCAAAAGTATTTTTTTAGTTTACTTTTACATGCTTATTTTTTGAATATATATTATTATTATTATTACATATATACACACTAAAATAGGGAGAAAAAGAAAAATAAAAAAGCAAAAGGCAAAAAGAAATGAAAGAAAAATAGAGAAGCCATTCAAAATTACACTTTTCGGACCCACATTTTCTTTGTATATTTCATGTTAGTTCGGAACGATCCACTTAAATTTGCACTTCGATTATTTCCTGAGTTGTTTGTGGTTGACTAGAAGGTAAGTTGTTTTTATATTAAATGGTATATAAGTAATATTTGTTTTCATCTTAATTTATGTAATATATTTGATTAAATACGAATTTTAAGAAATATACAAAGATTTATAATCTTTCAAAACTATCGTTAAATAAATATTTTTGTAATAAAAGAGTACATTTTTTGTGGATCTTTTGGCCAAAAAAGTGAAATCTAACCTGAGTAAATATTGATAGTGTCATTAAATATTTTGCATAATAAAAAAATATATAATTCTATTTGGGATAGACTAAAAAGAAAAATATGACATATAAATTTAGATAGAGTGAGTACTATGTTTGGTGGCATTCTTTTACAATATATAAAATTAATACATGTTTGATGTGTAAGTTAGAAACTCACAATACTTATATATATATATATATATTAATTATAATTCTTTGATTCGACCACTTCAGTGCCATGAATAATTCGTCTGTGTTGGAGTATTAGATGGTCTGAGAATAAAATCTCAAATTAGTGGTTCACCCATTGTCCTTGAAGAGAATCAATTAGCTTCATTGGAGCTTACAGAAAATAAATTTTCATCTGACTATAACATATATAGACTTTTTTACAATTGTTATTGATAAATTTTGTGTGTTATATTTTCCGATTTAGTCGTATAATATTTATTTTATACTCACTAAGAAACAACTTAGCCATCAATTGATCGAGTAAACTGTTAAATTAGGTCTTGGGCCTAATTCACACCCCAAAAGCTAGCTCGAAGGGAGGAGGATTGCCCAAACCTTATAAGGAGTTCACCCATCTCATTAACCACCAAATTTAACATACACTTTGGAAAAATTGTTTCCCCCTAAATAAGTCTTACGCGGCGCAAATTTAAATTAGTTGGGGCTCCAGTGCAAGTATTAAGACTGGGAGTGTGTGTGGTAGGAAGGAATATGTTTTCTATAGAAAATGAATTCCTAGAAAATATTTCTTGATAAACAAGTGAGTTTCTTACTTATTTTCTAGTGTTTGATAATCTAGCAAAAAAATATTATGCCAAAACATTTATACTTATCTAGCAAAACTCTATGGCGACGGGATGGGATGGGAAGGGAAGTTGGGGTTCAATTCGGGAGGGTACGGTGGGATGGTCAAGGGGGGATTGGATGGGTGGGGAGGAGACAATAAATTTAGAATGCCACCAAAATAATATACGACAAATGTATATATAATTTTACATATGATATATAATATACATATTTTGTACATAGTATATATTTGAGCGGCCTAATATGTTAAAAGCCCAAGAAGAAGAAAAAGCTAATGGGCCGAATGATGAGCCTTAGAGATGGACTCTTGTTAAACAGCAATTAGGCCAATTATTTCTTGCTTCAAGTTTTTCTACTTGAGTTGTCAAAACTGTCTGAATATTGCCTATCAACTCTACAAAGTTCAAGCAACATATATATATATATTCTTGGGAGTCTAGACAATATTCAAATATAATTGTT
This sequence comes from Solanum bulbocastanum, assembly GCA_037074985.1. Taxonomy (NCBI): domain Eukaryota; kingdom Viridiplantae; phylum Streptophyta; class Magnoliopsida; order Solanales; family Solanaceae; genus Solanum; species Solanum bulbocastanum. Next base: position 46,045,884 of record CM073600.1, read on the forward strand.
TTTCCAAGTTATAAATCCATTTTCATTTTACAAGTGGAGCTTCTTTCCTTTTGAAGTTATGATGATCTAAAATATATTCGGTATTATTATTCATGTGTGAATAAAGTCTCACAATAATAACTGAAAAGATTGAAAACCTACCTATAATGCATAAGATCTCTGAATGGTGTGTGACATTTTGAAGAAAATAGTACGAACAATATCACACCTTATTATTACAAGTGCTTTTGGGTTGATTTAGCCCCATAATTAGTATTCACAACAAAAGGGACTAAAAGAACACAATTCACTTAAAAGATAAATTTCAAGAATAACCACTCATCTCATAAATTATTACAATATTGCAAGCTGCTGTTAAATGACAAAAATTAATACATAGAAAGAAGATTCATATAAAAGAAAACAAGGGCAGATGAAAATAATTTATCAAAGAATTAATAAATTAATTAAACAAAGAAAGACCAAAAAAATAAAAGATATGAGTAATTTCTTTGCCACTAATTCCCACAATTATATGCTTCTTTTTTTCTCCATCCTATGCAAAGATCTTCTTCTCAATCCATTGAGTTGCCTTTCCCACACATCCTTGTGAACAATTCTACTACTATTCTCTGAAAAGTCCCTCAAGCTTAGCTGATAATCATAATTTTCGCGTAAAATAGGATCAGAGAGAGTCTCGTAGGCCTTTTGTAACTCAATAAATCGTCTCGTGGATTCTTCTTTGTTTGAATGATCATGGCAAACATCAGGATGATATTGAAGAGTCATGCATCTATAAGCTCTCTTTATATCATTAATTCCTACATTATTAATATTTTCGGAGCGTAGAGAGAGAACTTCATAGAAATTGTTGGAATTTCCACTTTGCATACATGATGTTATTTTCATTTGATGATTACTATTAGTCTTCCATTTGTTCATGTTCAATGAAATAGTGATCTCCATTGTCATGAATGTATGTGAGGAATAATTAATGTTTGACAAAGAAAAATGAGATAGTAGAAACATATATATAGTGAAGGTATATATATGTGTGTGTATAAGCATGATTAAATATTAATTTGTATGACTAATTACACTATGCTAGCTGGTGATTTAATTCTTAAAAAAATTAAAAGATTTCTTGTTTAGACGCGGTTTTATATATGTATGTTGAATGGTAATTTGGCGTGAAGTTATCATCTTCTCATTCATGTTGGTTTTCTCTTCATTTGTTATTCTGTTGTGCCACTGTAATATATATATATATATATATATATATTATAAATTTAATTTTATTGATCAACAAAAGTTTATCAATATCAAATTTAATATATAAATCTCCTTGAATTGATCATAGGTATTTCTTTAATTGATAATGTATTTCATATCTGAATCACTAGTATATAAGACTTGATTTGTTAAACTATTCAAGGAGTGTATAATTAATCAACGTATTTCATATTCCGATGAAGTATCCTTTACATGTCATCATAATTAGGAGGTGATCACTACACTTGACATCCATTCAAGATCGAACGTATATAATAATATTATCTCGCATTTCATACTCGAATGGATTATATATATGTTAACTCTTCACCTCTACATCATGACATGAGATATTAAGTTCATGATTAGACGACGGACTGATAGAATTTGTACATTACTCTAGAAATATAAGTATAATTTTCTCCTAATTCATATCAACGTAGTTTCATACTCTAAATATGGATTATAGATATTTTTTTATTTATTCCACGAATTCTAACTTTTTATTTATAAAAGTATACAAAATTGTTACGCTTTTTGAACAATTAATTGTAGGTGTAAATGAAATTTTAGTATTATGCGCAATAGCAAAATTATGATTAATAGGAATATTTTAAACAAATCGACCTCCGGATGTCATTTTTATTAAAAGTAATTAGATTTAATAAAAAAATACCGATCTCATGAGGTCGGTATCACATTAAATTTTAAGATAAATAAAAAGCAATCATGTTAATTAAATAATATTGACATCGGGAGGTCGGTATTTTATATTAAATTATTTTTTAACTTATATAAAACCGTCATTCGGAGGACGATTTATTTAAAGTTAATTGAAAATATTAATTTATTACATACTATTTGATTTTACCGACATCCGGAAGTTGGTATTATAATTTTTTGAGAAAATGGTCTAAAACCTCTCCAACTTATACCCCAAATTTCAACTACACACTCTAACTTTACGGATGTCCTATCACCCCATGGACTATTTAAAAATGAAATAAATGACTTCTTAAATGATGAGTTGGCACAGAAAGCACATTCACTCTCTTTGAGAGAGTGAGAAGCAAAAAAAAGTAAAAAGAATATGTTTATTATATTTTTGTTACAATTAAATAGTTTTATGTATTATTTATTTATTTTTATAAGCAAAATGACACCGTTTTAATGGAGGATATTATTTTCCATTTCACTTTTGAGAAGAAGAATCAGCAGTCCCAACCCCATCTTTGATATATGATAAATTTTATATTTGTTAGAGAAACTCGTCGAATGAGCCGGCTATGAAGAGGAAATAATCACTGGAAAAGATGAATTCGCCGGCAAATTCAAAAATTCATACTTGAGTTTCGAAGCTCTTTAACAATGGTTGTCCATATATTTGTATTTCGCCTTTCATTTGTCAATTTTTTTAGTTCAAATCAATTGATTTAGAATGGAATTCTCATAAAGAATTCAATTTAGTCTCTACAAATTAGTAATTACAAATGAAGATTTTCAGATTTATATTCAAACCCAAAAACCCACATTTCTTTTTTGATTTTGACGGCTTTGTACGTCAATGGAGTTTTCTAGTTTTTGGCTCAAATCTTCACACCAAATTCGAAATCAATTAACAAGTAATGTGTAGATTCCATACACCAAACTTAATCACACTCACAGATTCGCACAAATCCGATGAACATGATGGAGAACAATAAGTTTTTTCTTCAAATTTTCAGAAATTAATAAAGCCAAGAAAACAACTGAATGATTTTGAGGCAAGTGTTATAGCAATCTAAAATTTTGATGGATCAATTTGTGTATATATATCGTTTACAAGTTTTAAAAGAAAAAGAAAAACTAAAATAGAATAAAGATGAAAGAAGAAACAAAGAATATAAAAAAAAAAATCATTGACTGGTGGTTGTGCGTGTCCACCACTGCAAGTTATGAATGTAGGTGTTCAGTTTTAGGGTGTTATTTATTCCACTAAAAAATAGTTCAAGGGGGTAATAGGTCTCCTGTGAAGTATAAGTGTGTAGTTGGAATTTTGGGTATAGATTGGAGGGGTTTTAAACCATTTTCTCTAAAAAAATCTTGTTTTTTATTTTACACAAAATCGTCCTCAGGAAGACGATTTAAATAAAATTAAATCAAAATATTTCTCAAAGCGACGGACAGCGTCTCTATGTCCGTCACTTTTTTTGAAAAAAGTTTGACCAACATTTTGACCAAAAATCGACGGACAAAGAGACATTGTCCGTCTCTTTTTAAAAATATTTGACCAGATATTTTGACCAAGAAGTAACGGACATAAAGATGTTGTCCATTGCTAATTTAAAAAATAATTAAATAATTAAAATTAATAAAAAGCGTCGGACGGCGTGACTTTTTTTAAATTAATAAATAATTACTTTTAATAAAAAGCGACAGACTACGTCGTTATCTATATAAAATAATTAATTATTCATTATATATATATTTGGTGCAAAAATCCACGAAAAAAAGTGACGGACTAAGCGATGCCATCCGTCGCTTTTAAAAAATAAGATTAAAAAAATATATTTTAATTAAAAAGCTACGGACAGTGTGGCTAATGGCATTGTTTTTACTTCCGTCGTTTTTTAGCAGTTTTTTAGTAGTGAATTACTTGGATGGGTACCTTTTAATAAATAATTACTGATTTTAACAATATTTTTTATTTATTACCATTTACAACAATACATAGCAATACTATATTAAATCTGCAATATGTATTAAAAGTGAATTATGTATGTAATATATATGTCTTACAATTGTTGTTTTGAATATATTATGTTTGTTTGGTAAGAAATTGACACATTGTATTATAAGTGTATTAAAATGTGTGATAAATGTATTATCCATCAATAAAAATTGTATTATATGTGAATAATAAATTGTTCTTTGTAATATGTATTAAAATTGTATTATAAATGTATTAAAAATGATCAAGTGAAAAAAAATGTTATTGCTATAAATGGTAAATATTTTTTAATATAGTCTATTTATGTTAGTTTCCCTTAATACATGCATTGTTAATATCCACATAAATAAACTCTGCACAACTAAGCATAGCAAAACTAATACTTGCATAATTAAACCCTGCATAATTAATACATGCATAACTAAACCCTGCATAACTCTAACCAGTAACCAAACGACCCCTGAATACATAATATTATGATTTTGACTTTGATTATAAGAATTAGCAAATCTAAATCGTCGTCTTGAAGTTCAAGAAAAAGGAAGGTCAAACATTTAAAAAATATTTAAAGTTCGTCTTATTACCTGCACAACCGGAGTCCTTTATTATTTCAGGACTCGGATAGCTTATTAATTTTTACACAAAGATATATAATAACAATAACGTATTCAGTGTAATCTCTCACAAATGGAGTTTGAAAAATTGATGTCTATTTCTCACAATAGCATCAACGTGCTTTGGAACAACACAAAACTAAATTTCTCTTGCCCTTTACCATGAGTCTACAAATAATGGATTCACTCTAGTATTTTAGTGGCTCATTTCACCAAATTTGTACATATACGCACTACTAAAAAAACAGTGAATACCGATCTAAAAATTACCGACCTCAAATGGAGGTCGGTAATTTCCTACCTCCAGAGGTCGGTATTCTTAAAAAGAATAAAAAATTAAAAAAACTTTAGAAACCGACTACAAGTAGTCGGTGTAGTCGGTTTTTATGCAAAATAAAGTGGGAAAACAAAATTCCGACCTCTGGAGGTCAGAATTTTTCCAGGAAAAATGAATTACAATAAAAACCGATCTCTTGATGTTGGTATTAAATAAAATAAATAAATAACAATATTTTATTTTTTTCTCAATTAAATATAAAAAACAAAATTGAGAAATATTTTGATTTAATTTTATTAAAATTGTCTTCCGGAGGACGATTTTGCATAAAATAAAATACAAAAAATATTATAATACCGACTTTCGGAAGTCGGTAAAATTAAATAGTATGTAATTAAATTAATTTTCATTAAAATATTTATATAGTGACTTCCATAAAATTAATAAATTAATATTTTCAATTAACTTTAAATAAATCGTCTTCCGAATGGCGGTTTATATAAATTAAAAAATAAATTAATATAAAATACCGACCTCATGAGGTCGGTATTTTTATTTCATCCAACTACTTTAATAAAAGCAACACCCGAAAGTTGGTTTGTTTAAAATGTTCCTATTAATCATAATTTTGCTTGCATAATACTAAATTTTCATTTTACACCTACAATTAATTGTTTAAAAAAGTTTAACAATTTTGTATACTTTTATAAATAAAAAGTTAGAATACGTGGAATAATAAAAAACATCAATAATCCATATTTAGAGTATGAAACTACGTTGTTATGAAAACCGACTACAAGTAGTCGGTTTTTATGCAAAATAAAGCAGGAAAACAAAATACCGACCTATGGAGGTCGGAATTTTCCCGGAAAAAAAATGAATTACAATAAAAACCGACCTCTTGATGTCGATATTAAATAAGATAAATAAATAACAATTTTTTTCTCTCAATTAAATATATAAAAAAAATTGAGAAATATTTTGATTTAATTTTATTTAAATCGTCTTTCGGAGGACGGTAAAAAATATTATAATACTGACTTTCGGAAGTCGGTAAAATTAAATAGTATGTAATTAAATTAATTTTCATTAAAATATTAATATAGTGACTTCCATAAAATTAATAAATTAATATTTTTAATTAACTTTAAATAAATTGTCTTCCGGATGACGGTTTATATAAATTAAAAAATAAATTAATATAAAATACCGACTTTCATCCAAATACTTTAATAAAAGCGACATCCGGAGGTTGGTTTGTTTAAAATGTTCTTATTAATCAAAATTTTGCTAGCATAATACTAAATTTTCATTTTACACCTACAATTAATTGTTTAAAAAAGTTTAACAATTTTGTATACTTAAAAAAATAAAAAGTTAGAATACGTGGAATAAACCAAAAACATCAATAATCTATATTTAGAGTATGAAACTACGTTGATATGAATTAAGAGATAATTATGTATACTTATATTTGTAGAGTAATGTACAAATTCTATCAATTTGTTATTAAATGATGAACTTAATATATCATGTCATGATGTACAGGTGAAGAGCTAATTAGCATATAATATAATCTATTCGAGTATGAAATGCGAGATAATATTATTATATACGTTCGATCTTGATTGGATGTGAAGTGCAGTGATAATATCATAGGCAATGATGACATGTAAAGGATAATTCATCAGAATATGAAATACGTTGATTAATTATATATACTCCTTGAGTAGTTTATATATATATATATTAGTGGTTCAGATATGTAATACATTATCAATTAAAGAAATACCGATGATCAATTCAAGGAGATTTATATATTAAATTTAATATTGATAAACTTTAATTTGTTGATCGATAAAATTAAATTTATATAATTAGGAGGTATATAATTTAAATTTATAAAATTAACTTGATCGATAAAATTAAATTTGTTAAATTAAACTTCTGTTGATATGTAGTTAAATTAAATATATATATATATATATATATATATATATATATAATTTAAATTTATATAATTTTAATTTATAAATGTAATTTTAATTAATAAAATCAACCTTAAGAGATGAGTTTATAAAATTAATAAATACCTACCTTAAGAGGTCGGTATACTTAAATTATTATTTTATTTAAATAATATCGACATCCCGTGGTTGGTAAATTAAACACTTCTCTTAAAAAAAGAATGATAGTATCAAAACCCTAAGTCATCTCTCACTCCACTCTCAGTCCTCTCTCACCCCGACCCACCCCATCTTTGCCCATCCCCACCCATCTCTGCGCCACGCCATGCCACGCTACACCACCAAGCTCGGAAAAATGAATTACAATAAAAATCGACCTCTTGATGTCGGTATTAAATAAATAAATAAATAAAAATACTTTATTTTTTCTCAATTAAATATTAAAAACAAAATTGAGAAATATTTTGAATTAATTTTATTTAAATCGTCTTTCGGAGGACGATTTTGTGTAAAATAAAAAAATAAAAAATTATAATATGGACTTGAATGGATGTCAAGTGTAGTGATCATATCGTAGGCAATGACATGTAAATGATAATTCATTGGAGTATGAAATATGCTGATTAATTATATACTCCTCAAGTAGTTTAACAAATGAAGTCTTATATATTAGTGGTTCAGATATGAATACATTATCAATTAAAGAAATACCGATGATCAATTCAAGGAGATTTATTTATTAAATTTGATATTGATAAATTATCGATAAAATTAAATTTATATAATTAAAAGGTATATAATTTAGATTTATAAAAATTAAATTGATGAATAAAATTAAATTTATTAAATTAAACTTTTGTTGATGTGTAGTTAAATTAAATTAAATATATATAATATACATATATAAATTTAATTAATAAAATCGACCTCAAGAGGTGAGTTTATATTAAAACAAATTATCAAATGCTGACCTTAAGAGGTCAGTATATTTAAATTATTATTTAATTTAAATAATATCGATTTCACAATGTCGGTATTTATTGAATATTTTTAAATATAAATAATTATCTTAAAAGATATTGACATTCCGTGGCCGATAAATTAACACTTCTTTTTAAAAAAGAATGATACTCACAAAACCGTAAGTCATTTTTTTCACTCCAAGCCTCTCTCACTCCTCTCTAACGCCCGACCCATCTCCAACCGCCACTCACCCCCACACATCCCCTACCAGCGCTGCAGCAGCAGGTCGCGCCACCATCCCGACCGGTGCGCCGCCTCGATCAGCAGCAATAACAGCAGGGCGCAGCAGCGCATAGGCGGCAGCAGCAGCAGCGATTGGGTGGCAGCAGCAGCAATCTCCGGCGGCAGCAGCAATAGCGATTGGGTGGCAGCAGCAGCAATCTCCGATAGCAGCTATAAACAGATGGAGTATACATCAAAACTCACTGCAGCAGTGACGTATTAAGAGGGGTAAGTTTATATTACTTGATTTCTTCTCCTATCTATTCATGTGGGTCTTTATATCTGCCTATGTATATCTTCAACCTTTGCTGTAAAGCCCCAAAATTTTTATCCATTTTTCAAAGTCCAAATAAAATTTTACAGTCACCGTACATCCCAACCAACTTTAAAAACAGAGGGAAGATGTGTCCTGCAAAAGAAAATAGAGGAGAGGAGGTTTAGGCAAGAACAGAAGCATTTCAGAAGAAAATAGGCATTTCACATAACTTGCATTGATTTGATTGTCTACAAAATTAGTAGTGTAATATTGAACTGAGTAAGATCTAATAGAATTAAACAGCATTAACCATCACAAAGTTATTTTATGGAAAGGTAAAAACTGTTGTATGGTGATGGTGACTGTTAATGTTTGAAAACATAGTTCTTGAAGTGTTTTTTGGTAACAAACTGATGAAGATGCCTTGCAATTTCTTCTCTACTTTTCTTTCTTGGGTCATAATGTTGACCAAATTAGTGTGAAAATATAGATTGGTCAACGGACAGAGATTGACTTATGGTGGCTACTCTATACATACATTACTGTAAAGTAAAAAATACTCACTGAAATGCGGCTTTATTTTAGAAAAGTATGTATTCCAATATGACAAATGTTAAAGTTTGAATTTCAAAAAGATATCTATTCATGTGGGTGTTCTTTCTTTTTCTATGTTGATGCTTGTTTTCAAATTGGCTCGTATTTAGGAAGTAGGCAGTTGACGAATCTCGATGTTGCTGTGTGTTTGTGCCATGTAGTAACTAATAATTATTGAATCTTTTTCTAGTGTTGAAAGAGTTGATTTTGCGGGCTAGGCAACTAAGGAAGCTCAACATAAAAAAAAAGTTGATACAAGCTTCTTTCATCAAAGTAGGAGATAAGGTTTGGTGTTTCTAAATTTCTAAAGTTCAAGTACAATTTCTTTTTATAATGTGTTTGTGTCCTTCTAGTATTGATACTTAGTTTAAATTTTGTGATAATTTGATTGTGTCCGTCGAGTGTTTGTTTAGCATAAGTATCAACACTAGTTGATCCTAGTGATGACAAAATTGATTTTCTTGCAAGATCGATTTGTGTCCATCTAATGTTGACACTAGGTTTAATTTAATGTGTTTGTTAAGCATAAGCACCAACACTAGTTGATGCTATTGATGACAAAATTGATTTTCTTGCAAGATCGATTTGTGTCCATCTAGTGTTGACACTTAGGTTTAATTTAATGTGTTTGTTAAGCATAAGTACCAACACTAGTTGATCCTAGTGATGACAAAATTGATTTTTTTGCAAGATCGATTTGTGTCCATCTAGTGTTGACACTTAGGTTTAATTTAATGTGTTTGTTAAGCATAAGTACCAACACTAGTTGATCCTATTGATGACAAAATTGATTTTCTTGCAAGATCGATTTGTGTCCATCTAGTGTTGACACTTAGGTTTAATTTAATGTGTTTGTTAAGCATAAGTACCAACACTAGTTGATCCTATTGATGACAAAATTGATTTTCTTGCAAGATCGATTTGTGTCCATCTAGGTCGGAATTATAGGGAATACCGACCTCCGGAGGTTGGTATTTGTAGGTCGGTATTCACTGTTATTTTAGTAGTGACATATCTAGTTGCACCTTCTTTGTCAACTTAAATGTGGATTGGACAATATACAAATTTGTGATAACTCAATGTGCATCTCCAATCACAATCCCTATATTTGAATAAACACATGCATAAATTTCATAGCATCCACTGCAAAATCCACATGTCCCCTGTACAAATAGGCCCTCACGTATTGATATGTTGTTTGTACCTATTTAAAGCAAGAAGTTGAATTTCATTTGGGATAGAAAGCACTATAATGTAAACTATCAAAATTAGCATGCATCTCGATCATTTGAAGGTTCACTTTGTGATATATAGACCAACTTAGGAGCTAATATTTAAGTTATGATACTTCGATAAGAACTCATACGTAGAAATCTATCAATTAAGGTATCACAATATGTATAACCAAAAGATTGAATTATTAAATTTATATTTAGATTAACAACAAAGGCTAGTACAATGCGTAAAGGCCCTAAGTTTATCAACCAATTTCAGGAATTGCCTCAAGCCTCAAAGGGACCATACCACCTTGATAAATGGCAATTGTCGAGTTTTAGGTTTCGATAAGACAAATTCAACTTCTTTGTTAGCTAATTTCAGTTCTTTCATCATTATGCATGAGATGAGAGTTTTACACAATTAGGTGCTCTTTCTATTACTTGTCTGATTTTCATTCTAACAATTTTGATTTAAGAAAAGTAAATCCGTTGATGATTTAGAGACATTGGAATGAAAATCTCATGATCCAGTTATTGCTGACATATCTAAAATATGATTGGAGTATTAGAGGATATTGGAGAATGGGACACACCAAGATGGATATGTACTAGTTCTAAAAAGTTACTGTTGAAAGTGGTTGGGAGGTATTGAGACAATTTAATGATGAACAATAAATTGCTAAGAAAATTTAGGTGAAAGGAGCTCCCTTAAATTTTTCTTGTCAAGATTAAAGTGGCGGATGAAATTAAGTGTTTTTGTTGTAATAATTCAAAAGATGAAATTTTTGTACATCTTTTTATGATTTGCTCTATGGCTAAAAAATTGTGGAATACTATTGCTAATGTGCAGTGACCATTTTTGCAGCTTGGTAATACCATACATAAATGACGGAGTAGAGACTGCTCGTCAAAGCTTAGACCTCTCTTCAAGGTTGTCCCGTCATTTATCACTTGAAAAAATCTGAAAAAAAGAGAAATATAATTTCTCATGAAGGTCATATGTCATTTTATGATATGATTATGGAGGTCAACATAAATTTATATCATCTAGCTATTTTTAGCTATTCTTGATTGCAAAACGTTCCTAGTACTTGACATGATTGTTTATCTTTTTTATTGAATGCACATTATTTATTAATTTTAATATGGTATACTGGAGATTGCCTAGATTAGGGTCTTACAAGTGTAACTCAAATGGTGTAGCAAAATGTCACGACCCAAAATGGACGTGATGACACTCGTTTATCCCCACCAAGACTAGGCAAAGAAAACGAAATAAATATAAAAATATAAAACAAGAACAAGACAAAGGCGGAAAACGTATTCATTCTAAACAATACTCCAAAATCTGATTATCGCGTGTACAAGCTAGCCACTAATTAAAATACAGAATTCGAAAGATAATTACAATTCTCAGTCTTTGTTTCTCAAGTAGAACAAAGCTTAAAGAAAAAGCAAAAGAGGGTACACCAGGATGACAAGTAGTTATCTCTCAAATCCTTCAACGAGCCTCGACTGTTGGGAGGAGAAGAAGATCACATGGGTCCAAGCTTGAAACCTACACATGTGTAGAAGCAAGGGGTGAGTACCAACAACACGGTACCCAACAAGCAACCTAGAAAATAAGGCATCTAGCTAGAAAACGAATACCCCTTACACTCCAATCAAATCTCCTCAAACTACAACCTAGACATAAACCAGCCCAACCTAGCAATTCTACAATACACAGCTCACAAGGCCCAATATACACAGTTCAATCTTCACAATTCAATAATCAAACAAATTAAATAAGTCAATCTCAATGTCATGTAGTTCAGTTACACACACAAGTACATCAATCATAATTAACAAGTAAGACACACATAAACATCAAAAGTATCAAGTCACAATGATCAATATCTCGCCGGAACCATTTCTCATCAGCACAATATCACTAGCAGGAACTATTTTCCATCAACTTTATATCAAATCACTATCCGGAACCATTTCCTATCGATTTTATATCACTAGTTGAAACCATTTTCCATCGGCTTTATACCACTAGTCGTAACCATTTTCCATCAGCTTTATATCAAATCACTAGTCGAAATCATTTCTCATCGGCTTTATAAACACTTGCACAAAATGACCTCGGCATCACAACACTCACCGACAAAAACCTCGGCATCACAAATCATCACAGTGTTCACAATTAATGCATACAAGCAATACAACACCACACAGAAGAGACAACAATTCACACAATTCAAGTCCACATCCATACTTTCAAGCATTTTATCAATCAATCAACAAGAGTCACAATAAGGCAATTCACATCATCATGTTCATCATATTGCCTTTTTCATTTCCATATTCATTTAGATGTATCAAATAGACAATTAAACCCTCCACCTCATCCACATTACTCCCAACACACAAGCAACGAAGGAAGCACACAAATTCTACTAGAATACAAAGTTTAGGATATCACTTGCCTTAAATCAATCAATATAACTTCAAGAGTTGAGTCTTCCCTTTCCGAATCACTTCCAAAGCCACACAATCTATGCAAAAACAAGTATTCACAATATTTCGGAAACATTATTACCCACATCAATCCTCTTGAAAAGTGGGTCAATCAACCTAAAACCCAATTCCAAAATAAGGTTTGTATCCAAAATTTAATACTTGGAAACATTACTCAAGTCTTTAAGAACTCATTAGGGAAAATAATTTCGAAAAAGGGCTTAAAATCACTTCAAAATCACCATTTTACTAAGTTCTTGGGTTCTTGACGATAACCCCAAATTTCTCATTTCAAAAGCTTGATTTGAACATATAAACCCCTAAATAATAATGAGTAATTGAAGATTTAGAGTTAAAAAGCGTTACTCAAAAGATTTTCCTCAAAAATATGATCAAAATCGTCACCCAAAGCTCCCAAAGCTCAAAAATGATGAAATGAGGCTTAATTCCCAAAATGGCAGGTCAAAATCCCTCTTTGATATTGCAAAAGCGACCAGGGGTTCGCTTCGCAAACGCAAAGCCTCCTATGCTTAAGCGAAGTTCGCTTAAGCGACAGCCCTTCGCTTAAGCAGATGTCACTTAAGAGACAGGGCCTTCGTAAAAGTGAGGTCTGATGTACCAGAAAATACAACCAAAATTCAAAACAATGAAATGACCCTTGGGATTCATTCGAAACCCCGTATACATAAAACTAGGGGTGTACATCGGTTGGTTTGGTTCGGTTTTATGTATTATAGGTTCGGTTTATCGGTTTTCGATTTTTAAATATGCTAACCCAATAACAAACCAATAAGATATTTTTTTATCGATTTTCAATTTATCAGTTTTTTGTCATTATCGGTTCAATTTTCGGTTTACCCAATAAAAAAATGTCCATAAATATTATATGACTTCTCACTTCTCTAATTGCTTTGATATAGTGAAGCAAGAAAGATAATGAGATTGTATCAATAAGAGAAAATATAGTACGAATGCTATAATTACATGTCACCTCCAAAATATAGTATGAAATTTTTTATGTTAATCAAATTAAAGACCTTTACAAACTTGCAAAAGCTACAACCTACAATTACAAACTAAAACTAAAATCAAATAGTCCAACAAGACTAAAACTAAAACTAAAACTAAAATCAAATAGCTACAATTGTGAACCATTATTTTAGTCTTTAGATTTTGAGTAAACAATAAAGACTAAGACGGCCTAGTGTGAAGTGGGTAGAGTACTGATAATATGATCTAATCATAGTGTCTAGTTATATATTAAATTATTAATATTTAATATTTAGGAAGGGTAAAGTAGTAAATTATTACTCTTATTGGGTTATCGGTTTACGCAATAACCCAATAGTAAAAACCGAAACCGAACCAATAACCCAATAACTTTTTTTTTTATAAACCCATTAATTAAAAATCCAATAAACCAATAAAGATTTTTCGGTTTGGTTTATTGGTCGGTTCGATTTTTGCACACCCCTACATAATACACATGAAAATCAATTATACTTGACGTTCCAGACTTAATGGAATTGTCAAAATACGAATCTGAGGTCTCTTTGACCTGACATTCATTAAAACCACAAGAAACTAACTCATGCCTAAAGAGACTAAAACAAGCTTGAGACCTCTCAAAAATTAACCAAGACCTCCCCTAGGCCTAAAATCATCTCTCATATTCAACGAAACTCTCAGAAGTTTGATCTGAGCATTCAGGCCCCAAAAGTTGACCAAAGTCATTCCAAAGGCTAAAATTCCATAATTTCACTACTTAGGATCTCAAATCCTCAAAAAGACCCTGAATAAAAAAATCAACAACTCTTACATATTAGATTTCACATTCTGGGACTAATAGAATCGACGAAATTCCATTCCGACTCCCAAAACTCCACAATTATATGGATTTATATTAATATATTATGTCCATGTAATTGTGGCATGATTAGTATTTTTAAAAATATTTTAATTATCTAAAACAATTTTTTTTTTTTAGAAAAAAGCTATAGAAATTAGAAATTACTAGATTTAAAAAAATATATTTTTTGGATCTTGAAAATTGTTTTGATTTGGATAAATTATGGAAAAAAATTAATAGAGATGGATATTTATTTCATTCAATAAGAAAATGACACTTAATAAGTATTTAAAAAAAAAGAGAGAGTGTTGTTAGTTGTAAGGATACAAGTGAGCAAAAAGGTGAATGGAAGGGTAATTTTAGACCAAAAAGATGAGCAGAAGGGTAATTTTAGACCAAAAGATGGATGGAGGATATTTTTAGACCTTTTCTTGTACGTAGGGGTATTTTTGACCCTTTTCCGTATAAAATATTTATTCCATCGCCCAAATGAAGTTCCATCGTCCACTTGAAAACCCAACTTCGAAATTGCTTATAGAACCCACCAAATGACTGCTGCTTCATCTTCTTCTCTACTGGGTTCATCAAGAATTGGTTCAAGACCCACCATTTCTGGACTTCATTTAGATTCACTCAACCCCAGTTCAATCTCCTTCTCTTCTACCCTCCAAGGTCTCTCTCTCAGGTAATTTAATCGCTTCCCTTGTTGTTTTCTTGGTTGTTAATTGTAATTACCTCAAAAAATTGTGAATTGTTAACAAAATATTAAAGTTGGTGGATTTAGTTTTTGTTTAGTTAGAGAAATCTTATTGTTAGTATGTTTTTTGGACTTGAGAAAATGCTTGGGATGGTGAAAGCTTCGATTTTTATGCAGTAGAGGTTCGATCTCTTAGGAGGAGGAAGGGGATAGGAAGTCATAGTTAGAAGGTTATTACTTTGAACATGTAGATATCATACTGAGGTTGGTTCAAAATTTTTAATGTTGTATTCATATACTTTTTAAAAGTGTGTTCAATCCCCAAAATGACGTCAGTTGCTTCGGAGTTGGAGTCAATGTGTAATAACCCAGACAAATCAATAAAATGAATGATTATATTAGCTTTAACTAAACAGAATTACAAGCCACTAATAGCAATGAAACAGTAGAACAAAGTTTGAATGAAATAGAGAGGAGTTGAGAAGAGAAATACAGCAGAAAGATAGATGAGGTAGCAGAATCCCAATACATAAGAATAGCCTAGTTTCTTATGACTCCTGATAGCTACTTGTATACTTTGCACATGTAGATATCATACTGGGTTTTTAAAAGTTTTAATCTTGTATTCATCTCCTTTTAAAAGAGTGTTCAATCCCCAAAATGACGTCAATTGCTTCGGAGTTGGAGTCTATATATCGTCTTGACTTTTCTGGGAAGAAATGTGTATCACAGGATTCACAAAGTAATTAAGCTAGTTCTCCGACTAGAGGATCTATTCCGACGTTGTTTAAAGATTTGTAGCTGGAGGTAGAAATATCCATAGTGTATGAAAAGAAAAGAGTATGGATGATCATGAAAACTAAACTAGGAGGGTACTTAAAAAGATTTGTGCAGCACTCCAGCATTTGCTGCAGATTTGTAGCATTGAGGAATTAGTCTTGGTGGAGAGAAAATGCTAAGAGTGAAAAAAATTGGAGAAGAAAATTTTATATTGTTATTGATTTTAATGTTGATCACTGTTAATTGTTTCTGCTCTTTAAAGGGCTAGCTTGTATGAAATTAATAACGGAAAAAAGTATGAGGTTCACATGACAAAAGAAGGGTCTGTTAGAAAAGGAGGGAAAAGTTCACAGAAGGATGATTTTGGTGAAGTTTGGAAAACTTAAAGGATGTTGCTGGTTAAGTAGGATAGCATAAGGATGTAATGGAAGTTAGGGTGAAATAATAGGGATGATTTTGGTCAAAAACTCTTATAGTAATTGACACTCTATGAAACCTTGGGCCACAAAACTAATTAATGTCATCACTGTTATTAGTTTTCTAATTAATAGTTAGTGCCTAAGAAAAAAATAATTCTACAGAGAGAGCCACTGCTAGAATCTTAAGTACAATCATATTTTGATAAAGAATCTTAGCATAATCATTTTTTGATAAAGAACCTTAAGTATAATCCTTTTTTTGGTAAAGATCTTAAGTATGATTATTTTTTGATAAAGAATTGCAAGTATAACCAATTAACCATTATTTAATGATGGTGACATATGTGTAATCTTTCAACTTTCTTCTTATTTATTGGGGACGACAAGCCTTCTCTTTTCCTTTTGTTCTCTCACTATTGTTTTTCTAATCTATTGTGTTAGTTTTTTCTTTTTTTTTGACATTCAATCTTTAGCTACCCTGATTCTGCTTATAAAATGTTTCCAATTGCAAAGATAGTGTCTCCATGTCAATTTTGGTGTATTACTTGATTTTCATTCTAGGCCATCCCAATAGGGTTAACCTTTTAACCGTAAGTGAGAAAAGTTGTGATTCCTGGTGAATAAATTAAAATAAAATCAGCAAATAATCAAAATTTAAATATATAATTATTCGGTTAAAAAATTTAACTCTGTTTTTTGGTTTCTACTTTGGTAACACCTCGCTGACCTTACTTCCCCAAATTTTGTCCATTCCAACATTTAACAAACAGAAACCCCGCATTTTCAAATTAAGCTGTCTCCGTTGCTTCAGCCCATTGTCCCCGTATCTTTCTCCGGCGAGTCTCCGAGCAATCAGTTCCTCCGGCGGAAATCTAGCGGTAAGTAATATTCTCGTTGTTTCTGCCTTTACATTTTCATAACTATATATACTTGTTTTCTCCTGTTGCAAATCATTAATCTCTTTCTACAGAATGAATTTTATTTGTAATATGAGAATCCCCAATATGGGTTTGATAGCATTGATGTTTTCTGGACTCCCACTGCCCAAATGAAGCCCCAAATCTTTTTGTAAGATAATTTGCAGTCTTCTGCTTCAGTTTTTGGTGTCGTATTTGTCTTGCAACCCATGATAGTTTTGACAAATATCGTAAGCAGGTCAATGTATATGAAAGTTAGGATATTCAAGCCATGGAGGCCAATATCATCTTGTTCGTTTGATGGATTACTAGATGTTGATTTCAGTATCATGGCCTCATGGGGCAAGACAAGTTTTCTTTAGATTAGTTTTATGTGCAGGCAGTTAGAGGACTTTGATGTGGTTCTCATAATGAGTCAGCAACACACTCAAGAAGTTTGCTAAGTTGATGTAGAGTTGCAAATTTGGATTGGTCATTATACAATCTGGAATTGGAAGCTAACTAAAGAAATAAAGAGGGTCTAAGAACTGAGCTAAAATCTGGGGATAATTCATTTTCTCAAAATATAAGTAAGTTCTTTCGGGGGAAGACGGGAATGAGCTAACATGCTTCTCTAAAATAAGCAATAAGTGCCCAATGCTAACTTGAGCTTCCTTAATTCCTTTCCAGTTGCTTTAAGAGGCTTAAGAAATTCATATCGTATCAAATCTCCCTCCTTCAACTCACCCTTGTCCTCAAAAGTGTGCATTGTAAAAATCAAGGAACCCATGTGTAGATTCACTGTATGTAAACATTCTTCACTGTTATCAAAAGAAAAAAGCTCTAAAATGCTACGCTAGTTCTGCGGGCTTTATTTTTTCAAGAGCTTTTGCAGCACCTGAAACAACTGCAACTCCTCCCATGTCAAACTTCATTAACTTTATCAAGCAATCAGGTTCAGTGTTGATATTGTACCACCACAATCAAAAGTCAATTTCGTTCCAACCAAGGCTAACAACTTCTTTGTGACTTATGTCTTATGCACTAGTAGGCTTGTAAGACACAAACAACAACATACCCAATGAAATTCCACAAATGGGGTCTGAGAAAGGTGGTGTGTAATGGAAACTTACTCTTACCTCATGAAGGTAGATAGGTTGTTTTCGATAGACTCTCGGCTTAAGTAAAACATAACAAAACAAGAAGGAAAGCGGAATACCACTAGCAAATAACAGCATAATTGAAGTAAAGAAAACATGTAATAATAAAATCGAAGTATAAGAAAGTAGGAGAAAAGGAAATATTATTACCACTGTTAAGGGAAACTAGACGTTAACTACTTACTAACTTTTCTATCCTTATCCTTGACCTTTATATCCTTTTATCTAGGGTCATGTCCTCGATAAACTGCAAGTGTTTCAAATCCTGTCCAATCACCTCTCCTCTCCCCAATACTTCTTCGGCCTACCTTTACCTTTCCTCGGACCCACCATAGCCAACATCTCATATCTCCTCACTGGGGCATATGGACATAATCTGTGTTTCACTTGCCTCCTACTTTTTCCAAAATATCTTCGTTCCTAATCCTATCTCGTCTAGTATGCTCACACTCTCAACATCCTTACTTATGCTACTTTCATCTTCTAGACATGCGAGTTGTTGAACGACCAATACGTGGCCCCATATAAAGTAGCTGGTCTAACAACCACTTTATGAAACTTATCTTTAAGATTTGGGCATCACATTCTAATCACATAAGACACTGTATGTGAGCCTCTATTGCCTCCACCCCACTCCAATACGATGTATTACATCCTTGTCGACCTCACTATATCCTTGGATTATAGACCCAATATATTTGAAATTTCTCTCCTAGCGAGGACTTTAGTATCAATCCTCACTTCCACATCCTCCTCATGGGTAACGTCACTGAACTTGCAATCTAAGTACTCAATCTTAGTCCTGATCAACCAAAATCCTTTAGAGTCTCAGGTTTGTCTCCCAACCTCTAGCTTATTGTCAATCGATACTATGCTATTTGCAAATAGCATTCACCCTTGGATATGCCGCAACACATTCATCATCAAGGCAAATAAAAATGAACTAAGCATTGATGCCTGGTGTAACCCATCACGACTAAAAAATGCTCTGAATCTCCTCCCATTATCCTCACCCATGTCATGGCTCGCTCATACATGTCCTGATGTCCTTAATCTCCCTAATGTAGGCTTCGGGTACTCCTTTAGCCTCCAAACATCTCCATAAAACTCTTCTAATGACTTTGTCGTATGTTTTTCCTATGTCAATGAACACCATATGTAAGTCCCTCTTCCTCTCACTAGACTGCTCCACCAATCTACTCACGAGATGATTGACTTTTATAGTTGAACGCCGTTGCATGAATCCAAATTGGTTCTTGGTGCTGCACCAGAACCATTAGGTACACATGTAAGAACCCTTGGAAAAGGTAATATTGTAGACACTAATATCATTGGATCAATCAGTACAAGTTGGAACTACTCATGCTCAAATTCATGTGACCAGCGGTTAACCCCACACTGTTGTTCAAATTATTGAACCCAAGCATTGGGGTTGGCATGTTCCATTTGGTCCTGTGCAAACTTAGTACTCAATCCCTATCCAACATGAAGCGCAAGTTTGACAGCTTGGGCCTCATTCCAGTACTCTTCTAAAAAAATAAAATTGCTAGATAGGTCATACAATTCCATCATTCAGGGAACAGTCTTCGCACTAACAAGAGTATGATCCATTGCAATCTCAGTGCTAGAACTGTTCTGCCCCTTCTTTTGTTGGTGTCTCAATGTTCCCCATGGAGTCATAGCGAAACTCTCTTATCATTTGACAGTATCTCAGATGGTATGCACCAAGTGATAGCAATTCCTGTTGCAACATATGACCACTACAGTAGTTTGTCCCTCAAATTCCCTTTACTTGTGCACACTGCAAATGTTATACCGAGGGAGCAAATTTGTCCATAAAGCATTCTATCTAATCTCACATTGCCATAAGCAGCATGAGAGCTAAATAATATCCACTACACAGAGGAATCAATGTGAACATTCTTATACTTTACCAGTTCTTCTTCGACTTCAAGATAGCCAACTTGATCAAACACACCAGAATTATGCCAACTAACAAAGCTACACCAGAGATTGCCTTATCTGGTACGAACCCACAGGAATCTTACATTATCTCAAAGCAATGTACATCTTCTTTGTTAGTTCCTTGTTGTGCATCACCAGATATCATTGAATACCAGGACTGCTAGTTGTACATTAACAGTCTCTTCCTCAACATCCGTTGCTTTGTCTTCCTCATCTACAAGGGTACTCTGTGAACCATCTAACGATGAAGCAGGTTCCACTTCTTCATGCTTTATTGCATCCATTTGCATGGTTGTAGCTTAAACAGTTCAAAGATCTGCCTCTACCACCATCTGTGTGTTGTAGCCTTTTCTTCCATGTGTTGCTGAGCATTTCTGGTCTTGGCCAAACTCATATCACCATCCATCCATCTGATCATTCGTATTTTACAAATACGACACTTGTTTTATGGAAATTGCTGGGGTGCTGGAAGCCCAACACTTGCTCATGTAACATTGCTAGTCTTACAACTATTTTGTAGAACTTGCTGTGCTTATGGTGGAGGACGGAACACATAATTGAGGCTGCCACTGTTCTGCCCCATTTGGGCCTTTTAATTCCAATACTCAATAATTGTCTTTTTGGAAAAATTAAGGGCATTATAATGAAGTCAAGGGCACATGAGGCTGACCCACCTAAGAGGCATGGCCAAGTCCAAGACGGTCATCCCATGCAAATGGTTATAGAAAATCATCATCAAAATTTGAATTGATGAATATGAACAGAAAGTATTAATGGATTAATGGTGTGGATACAGTGAAAGACTGTAAAAATTCATGTAGCTTGGCTATTGTTTCATGTTTTGTCCAGAATTTTGACTGTGATTCTGCTTACAATATGTTTTAGCAGATGATATGTGAGATGCAATGACCAAAAGCATCATGTGATGTTCTTGTTATCATGTTTTGTTAGGTTTAAATGATTGGATAGGTAATTGAAAAACTAAATGTTCTGATGAGAAAAAAACAAGTTGAAGCCAAAGTTGAGGTACTTGCTTGTGATATCAGCTTGTGCTGTAGACAATGTGAATTGTTAAACATGAAATTGTACATGAATTTGTTACAGGAGGAGGTTCTGAAACCTATTCGTGTCTGATAACTTTACTAATATTTAGATATGGTTACAATAGTTTCTTAAAGAGGTGGAGTGCCTTTTTCTGTATTGCAGTTAAAGCATACGGGTGCGGATTCCTTAATATCGGGTAATGAAAAAAATCTAGTATATAAGAAAAGAGAAACAAGTAAATTAAATAAAAAAACAGAAAATGAGAAACAAAAGGGAAGAAAAGAGAATAAGAAGGTAAGTTTTTACTTCGGCCTGAGTAAAATTTTTTCAGCAAAAATCCGTCTTTCCAACTCGTTCGAAGATCCACTCAGTGAATTCTATCAAGCTTTACATGGTGGTGACATTTTTGCTTAGTCCTTTCATCTCAATAAACATAAAACAGTGCCAAACCCCTCTTTCCAACTTGTTCTAATTCTCCTGCCGGCGCTGAAGCACAGTGTCTTGGTGGTCACAACATAGAATTGGTTCAAGACTCTCCATTCCTGGTCTTCATTTGGATTCACTCAACCCCACATCAATCTCAAGTAGGTTTCTCCGTGCCCTTGTTGTTTTTTGGTTGTTAATTTGCAATTACTCAAAGAATTCGGAATTGTTAACAAAAAATTGAAGTTGGGGAATTAATTTTTGTTTAGTTGGAGGAATCTTATTGTTAGTATGTTTTTGGACTTGAGAAAATGCTTGGGATGTGAAAGTTTCGATATTTATGTAGTAGGGGAAGGAGAGTTTCAGGAATATTTCCCAATTTTATGAATGTTTTGTAAGCTTATGAATACGAGAATTAGTCTGTTAGTATTTCTTTGTTTACTTGTTAGATATCAAGAGCAGTGATGACAGTATCTTTCTCATCCTTGGAATGTTCAAGTTTTGATTCATACAGTAGAGGTTCCTGTTATTTTTTTTTTGGCTTTGATGGGAAGGTGTTGGGAATCTACTCTAATGTTGTGGTTGTTTGTAAGTCTCTGATCTTCCTTGTGCTGGAATTGCTCTGTTAGTACACATTTTCTTTGTTTACTTACTCCATTAGACATGAAGAGCTATAAGGATCAAGTATTGGGCTATCAGGAATAACACTAATATGGAGGTGTATGATATGAGGGTTGGAGCTAGTTTGGTAAAAATCAGGCAGCTGCCCCACTTGTGTCTGGGGGAGAACACTTTGATACAGTCCCCTTATTACCCTTGTCTCACTTGATGTCTTATTGATGTGGCCTTTTTTTTTTTAACCATGATGTCTGGATAGCTTGTGCGTACCTTGATTAACTCTACATGGTACTTACTACCTTCCACCATCCACCAGTCTAAGTACCAGGTAGCCATTTCCCTTAATGTTTGAGCCTTTTGTTTTTGGACTTGAGAATGCTTGGGATGGTGAAAGTTTCAATTTTTATGCAGTAGAGGTTCCTTCTTTTAGGAGGAGAAAGGAGAAGTTTGGGATAGGAAGTCACAGTTAGAAAATCATATACTCTGCACATGTAGATGTCATACTCAAAAGTTTTAATCTTGTATGCATCTTCTTTTCAAAAGAGTGTTCAATCCCCAAAATAACGTCAATTGCTTCGGAGTTGGAGTGAATGTATCATCTCTACTTTTCTGGGAGAAAGAAATGTGTATCATAGGATGCGGAAAGTAATTAAGCAGGTTCTCCAACTAGAGGATTTATTCCGACGTTGTTGAAAGATCTGTTGTTGGAGGTAGAAATATCCCCAGTGTATAAAAAGAGAGAGAATGGGTGATCATGAAAACTAAACCAGGATGGTACTTAAAAAAGATTGGTGCAACACTCTAGCATTTGCTGCAGAGTTGTAGCATTGAGGATTTAGACTTGAGGGAGAGAGTGCTAAGAGTGAAAAAAAAATTTGCGAAGAAAGTTTGATATTTTTATGTCGATCAACGTTAATTGTTTCTGCTCTTCAAAGTTACCATTATCAAAAAAAAATAAAAAATAAAATTGTTTCTGCTCTTTAAGCAGCTAGCTTGTATGAAGTCGTTTCTTGGTTGTTAATAGCAAACAGAAACTTTTATTTCTCTTTTTTTTTTCCTTCATAATTTTTTCAACTCAACAAAATCATGCTCATACATAGGTAAAGCAAAAATGAATTTTGCCAACCTTGTCCCAAGTTCGTAGCTGTAAAAATATTAACAGGTCTTAAGAAACTCAGTTGTTACAATGTATTGAAGGCACCAGAACCCACTACTCTTGCAGTAGACGGTTTGCTATTCTTATCACTGCCTGCCTGCTTGCCTATGTTACTATTATTATCGACATCCATTCCTATTTGATTATTATCCAGCTCCCTCTATATAGTAGGAAAAAAAGAAGAGAATCTTTAACATATTCTATCCAGTGATTTAAGTTATTTTACCAATTTTAGTGCTCTAAATGCAAAGAATATTGGAGATGTATATGATTATTGAGGTTGTCCCAAGTCTTTTGGTCCAGTGGTAAGAGTGGAACAGACGATTTGTGGGTTAGGACGCTTCACAAGTCTTTGTTGCAGGCAAACGCCTATTATTTAAGTGGATAAGGGTTGAGGGGCTGACCCATTATTCCACCAAGTTTCAAATCATGCGCTGCTAGTCCTTGGGGATTTTTCGGTTACTAAAGATTTTCTTTTTGAAATTGGTAACTTTAGTCTATATATTCACAGGTATGCTACAACAAAAGTGTAATTCCCCTTCAAAAGTATTACAGCTTACCGAGTAAAACAGTCTTAATCTAAACTGCTACCTATAAACAATCTAGCACATCAAAGTTGTCTTCTGTCCTAGTTAATATATCTTGTTTACACCAAAAATAGAAAAGAGCTAAGCAATTCATCTTGATCTTCTGAAAGCTATTCTACCTATTTTCAAAACTCCTATTGTTTCTCTCTTTCCAAATTGTCCACCAAATGCATGCTGGGACAAGTTTCCATCTCTTCTCCTTATCAGAAGCATTGCCATCTCTATTCCAGCTTCTTAGGACTCCTTTAATGCTCCCTGGTTTCACCCATCTTATCCCCTTTAGACAGATGAACATTCTCCTTAGTTGTTCTGTCCATGTACAATGCAAAAAAAGATGGTTAATTGTCTCAGTATGTTCTCCACATAAAGTACATATAGAAGCCAACTGATAGCCTTTTTTCTTTAGATTTTCATGAGTCAAAACTGCTTCTTTTGTCAATAGCCACATGAAGCAGTTTATTTTGTAGGGTACTTTTGGTTTCGAGATCATCTTCCATGGCCATTATGTCTCCTGTCCAGCATTCTTGTGGAGTTCCTTATAAATTGAATTTACTGAAAATTGACCTTTGGTATCATTCTACCAAACCAATAAGTCCTTTTTAGTGAGGTTGTTGAAAGATCCTCTACTGAATCTTGAAATTTTGCCACTTTGTCTATCTACCAGTCATGCGTCCTTGTCCAGTCCACATTGTAGCCACATTGGCCTGTTGATGTTGGCATAAAATGAACAATTCAGGATGCAACTGTTTCATAGGAATAGACCCATTCCACTTGTCCTCCCAAAGGATGTCTTTGAACCATCTCCCACTTCTACCACTAAAGAAATTATTGTTGAGGAATCTTTCTAGATCTCCATGTTTGAGAAATAAAATTATTAATCTAGTTGAAGCCCCACCTAAGTCATCCAAGCTAACTATATTTTGATTTGATTTTATGTGTTGATCTGGTGAATACTTGCTGCTTGAATGCAATTAAGAAATTCCCTAGCTGTTGAATTTGATGTATTCCTCAGTCCAATCATAATAAATAGAAATCTCTTTTGCAGATAAGCCAAGAAACAAGAAAAGGAACTGGCCTATATGCAATAAATTGCTCTAATTCCCTCTAGGCATGCAGGGAGATGTGTTCCTTGGAGAAATAAGAGGAGTAACAAATAGGAATAACAGATAGGGGGAAACATTTACTTATATAAAAAAGAGATAGGGGGAACATACTTACATGCCTATCTTCCACAAGGATTTGGCTCATGCAAAAGTATTGGTAGAAGTTGAGATAGGAAAGCTTCTTGCGAACTATAATAATCTGAATACATAGTATCCTTTTTTGTTTTTATTTTGGGTATTATTTATTTGTTACTTGAGAAGCTTGAAGATTCTTTTGCATTTCAATGAAGAATTTCTACTTTGTCCGTTTCAACTTAATTTTTGAGCTGGAGACAACTAGATGAATGACTGCAGTTTTAGTTTTACTGGGAGTTTTTCAAGTCTTTACATAATTAATGAAATATGCATTTTGATAATCAACCTTTGGACAAAGCTTAGATTTCTCGTGTTTTTTTCCCATTAAAATGTTGATTATGCTAAGCATTAGCGTTTTCGGCAGTATGAAGGAGAAATTATAATCTTTTAATTCATTTTATTCTAGATCTTCGCTCTCCGCACTTTTATAATCTAGTAGCTTACACCCTCATGTGTAGAGGTATAAACATTGTTATTTGTTTTCTTCATCAAAAACATTGTTATTTCTATTTGATTCTATTTGTTTCTATTTTGTATCTCATCTTGAATACTTTAGTTTTGGTGTGAAGCCAAAAGCCTCAAACTAAATTTAGCCCTAAACTTGTAATTATGTCTTCATCTTTATCACATTAATTTCCATATTACACACAATTGTGGTAACATGTTACCTTGTTGCTCTCGATAGTATACTCATAGTGGACTTACTCTTAATTCCAAATTCATACGTATTTTTCCTATTGAGGAGAGGATTGTGTTCGGCCCTCCCCCCTCGTGTTCATTTCTCTCTATTTCTCCTTTTTACTTACTATTTTAGACTTCACATTCATCTCCCTCGTGTTCATTTTTTTTCCTAGTTCTCTTTTTTCCTTACTAATTTCGTCATTGTCAACAAAATCTCAAATATTTTTCTTCTGTATTAGTAGAAATTTTACATATTGATTGTAATTTTTGTGTATGTGTTTATGTTCTTGTATATGTGCTTATGTTCTTGAGTAGTCTAGTGTTGTCGAGTTTCCCTTATCAGTATTATCATTAGTACGCTCCTATTAGCTTATTCTTAGATTTTATTGTTACCTATTGTTTCCTCCGTTTCAGTTAGTGCACTACTTGTCAGTGCTTTTGTTCCTTTCTCCATTACTTTCTATATGGTTTCTTCACTATTGTATTTCCTTTTCTTACTAATTTTGATATGCTTTAATTGAATTGTAAACAACCTCTCTACCTTCACAAGGTAGGGGTAAGACTACATACGCATGAAACACCACTCTCGCAGACCCCACTTGTGGATTTTACATTGGGATTGTCGTTGTTGTTTGTAGCTAAGTGTTATTTTATTCACGTTTTATTATTTTTATTTTTTAATCCGTAGACTTACCTTTGTAAAGATGTTGTATTCAAATTCCTTTTGTCAACAAAACCTTTGTCTGTTGCAGTCTCAATTGTTTCTTCCTCTTTTTATGTCTATTTTCCTTCTACAAGTATTATATGTATTTTCTTTATCAATGAAGCTTCCTCTCTTTATTTTTCAAAACTTTATTTCTACTTTAACACCTAGCTTCATTCTAGCATTAACATTTACTTATATCACTTGGGTTAATATAATTATTTGAATCTTTAATCATCTAGGTCATTTAGAAGTATTTACCTTAAGCACTTAAATCCCACCTAGTTGTGGACCTTGAATGGTGCCTAACACTTTTCTTTTGAGGTAATCTGGACTCTTAATGATCTCATGTCACGGAGACTAGTAAATGGAATTATTTGCAATTAGTTGTAGTAAATAGGTGCCCTAACGCGCAATAAGGGTGTTGCCTAGTGGTAAATGAAGTGGGTTGAGAACCCTAGTGTCTCATGTTCAAATCCTTGGTAGAGGCAAAAAATAAGGCGATTTCATCCCATTTGTTCTAGCCTTGGTGGACGTTACCTAGTACCTCTTACTGGTAAGAGGTATATGTATCTTGTGGAATTAATTGAGGTGCGTGCAAGCTGACCCGGACACCTCAATTATTAAAAAAAGAAAATTAGGTGTCCTAACACACCTTAACCCATTGGGTGACAACTCTTCTCTTTTAGCCCATTAAAAGAGTTGTCACATGTTGAAACCCGCTTTTGCGAGAAAATGGGGTGCGACACACTTTAGGGGGAAAAGTGAAGTATAGAAATATCAAAGGACTAGGTGCAAATTGGAAAGTAGTGCATACAAATAAGGATGTGTAATGTAAAGACCTCAGAACACGCACATATAGAGTCTTGTATTAATATTGAGTTTGTACAATTAGTTTCTCAAGTATCTGGTCATCTTATTAAGAGTTGGCATTAACAATGAAGAAAAACGATTTAATCAAGAAGAGGAGGACGAGGAGGAAAATGGGAGAGGTCGTGAAGCATGGGAAAGAACTTATGCAGATGAAAGATCATGGGAGTCTTTGCAAGAGGATGAATCAGGTCTCCTTCGTCCAATTGACAACAAAACTCTATCCCATGCTCAGTATCGACGACGTCTCCGCACTGCCACCACTGCACGAATTCAGAAGGGTCTGATTCGGTACCTCTACATTATCATTGATTTCTCCAGGGTATGTAAAATCCTATATGATTGCCAATAACTGCATTACTGTAATTGGTTACTGACATTTAAAGGTTTAGTTTTTTATTGCAAGATATGAAAAAATTATTTAAGCATCTATCTTTATCTGTTTGTAAATGAGTTATCTCCGGAAGAAGTTAATCGGGTCCAATTTCCCAGACAATCTGCTGAACTTCTTTCGATGCCAGCAAATTGTTTCTTAAGAAGGAATACAATGGGTCCTTTTAAAGAACCAGCAGGTCTTTGTTTTATGAATTTCTATTTGCATCTAGGGCTGAATTAGTGATTGTAACTGGTTGATTATGCTATGAGATATTGATAAAAGCTAAGTATATTTCCGTTTCTTGTAATGGTTTTGAGAAACCAACACTCTAACTTCTTCAGAAAATCATGCTACTGTATGCCTATGGAATTTGGTTGTCTTTGATCAGTGAATTTAATCAATATTCTAGTGAATACCTACTTTCAGTTTTGATACCACCATATTTCTCCAAACCACATTTTGAAATTCTAAAATTGTGAATTGAGTGTGTCTAAGACAATTATTGCCTTATGAAAATGTCCTTTAATTGAGTTGTGCTTATAACTGTGTTGGACGTTTTCTTTCATCATTGACAAGGTGCTGCGATAAACAATCATAAACATTTGCATGTAAGCTTCTTGTTGATAGTTCTCCTTTCAAGATGTCAGCATCCTTTTTTTTTTGTGACATTTTCCTAGTTTTCTTTTTTTTCACATTGCTCGAAAGTTTTTCTGAGCATCGGTTGCATCTACTTGATACTTTTCCTACATGCTTATAGTTCCGCAACACCCACACAAACTTGGAAAGCTAGAAGAAAAATTGAAATGCTTTGAGTACTAGAAATCTAGAATCAATCAATTAAGTCTGGATGATTTTAAAATGACTTTTGAAAGAGAGACAGTAATGTCTCATAATATCTTGAACTTTTACATCTTTTGAGTTAATAATTGCTCACTTGACTTTTGAATTTTAGGCAGCTGCAGAAATGGATTATAAACCAAGCCGAATGGTTGTAGTTGCTAGACAAGTGGAGGCTTTTATAAGAGAATTTTTTGACCAGAATCCCCTGAGTCAAATTGGCTTGGTGATCTTGAAAGATGGAGTAGCTCATTGCTTAACGGATCTTGGTGGCAGTCCTGAGGCTCATATCAAAGCATTGATGGGTAAATTGGGGACCTCGGGTGATGCATCCCTTCAGAATGGCCTAGATCTTGTGTGTGATCTCCTAAATCAAATCCCATCGTATGGTCATCGTGAAGCCCTTATCTTGTATTCAGCTCTTAGCACATGTGATCCGGGGTATACTGGAAACCATCCAAAAATGCAAAGCGTCCAAGATAAGGTGCTCAGTAATTGGTCTCTCTGCAGAACTCTACATATGCAAGCATCTCTGCCAAGAGACTGGTGGAATGTATTTTGTTGCATTGGATGAGGTAAGGAATAGATAATTGAGCTCGGAAGTAATGGGAATACGAGAACTTGTGAAACAAAAACTAATAGAATAAGGAAATCTCTGCCAAGAGACTGGTGGAATGCATTTTGTTGCATTGGATGAGGTAAGGAATAGATAATTGAGCTCTGAAGTAATGGGAATATGAGAACTTGTGAAACAAAAACTGATAGAATAAGGAAATCTTTTTCTGGAAATTTATGAGAAATTTTGTTCTAATTGCCTACTGTGTAGAAAGTAGAATGTCTCATTGAATAATGATTAACTATATGTGGCAAGAATAATATTGTTAATACTTTTTATGATATGATTCTTTGTATTGCTCTGTCAGCCTCATTTAAAAGAGTTGGTATTGGAGCATGCCCCCCCTCCTCCAGCTATTGTAGAGTTTGCTGTTGCGAATTTGATCAAGATGGGGTTCCCCCAAAGAACAGCAGAGGGTGTCATTTCAATTTGTTCATGTCATAAAGAGGCTAAAGTTGGTGGTGGATACACTTGTCCGAGATGCAAAGCACGAATATGTGAGCTGCCTACCGAGTGTTGCATCTGCGGACTGACCCTTGTATCTTCTCCACATTTGGCAAGGTCATATCACCATCTCTTCCCAATAAGGCCATTTGATGACGTTTCACCCTCAGCTCTGAAAGATTTTCACAAGTTACCAAAGAATTGCTTTGGTTGCCAACTGAGTCTTCTAAATCTTGGTAAGAGCACTCTTAAGATTATTTTCACAATTGGAACCATCTAGAGGTAAAAGATTCATGCCGCAGAAACAAGGAAATTTGTCTTTTCAGAATTGAAACTTCCAGTGGTAAAAAAGATTCATGCCAAAATGAGGAAATATGTCTTTTCTGTTTGCTTTCAAGATTGCATTGTAAGGAACCTATAATGTGAATCTGGGACCCATTGAAGCACCTGAGCTGGTCTTCCCTATCAAATTAAATAAATAAAAATGGAACATCTGAGATTTGCATTTGTTTCGCAGATATTATCATTATCCATGTATATGTTAGGATGATCGATAATTTGATAATTGCCAAATGGAGAAGTTCATCACTCATCAGATTGACCCTGGGTTCATAACCCTGACCTGAAGCATCTACTGTTGCTGAGGATGTCAGTAAAGTTCCTTTCTTTAAGTTCATAGCTACAGAGAATTGTAGAAGGCATTTACATAATTGTTTGTCATCTGAGATATCTTGTATGTGCATTTGTCCGATAAAAAAAGAACGAAAGGAAAAATACACGCACTAATTGCAACTGAGCTTTTGTTGAACTTAAGCAAAAGAAATGTCTCTAGTGTTCTACAGAAGAAACAAGATATTTAGTTTCTAGAGCTTAAATTAGTCACGTCCAAGATAACAAGTTCTTTTGTGCTACAATTCTGTGCTACTCTCTGGTTGTTTTACTTATGTCCTTTGAGGACTGTGTTGAGGCTAAATTTCAAGCAATGTTGAAAACTTGAAATTTGGTCTTTAAAGGAAGTAGCCTGTTGAACTAGTGTTTGTATTCAGCCAGATTGTTTTTTTTTTTTTTTTTTTTTTGGCCAAATTTCTTGCAACTTGTGATTAAACTAGGAAATTATTCTGTAAAATGAGTTGTGCTTGGACCAAACATGGCTTGGGATCATAAAACCTGGAAAGGAAGCAATTTGTCTCTTCTTAATGCAATTCCTAATACATAGACAACCCCTTAAAGTTCCCACGGTTTTTCATTTAGACACCTAAATTGAAGCTGTTACCTACAAACACCTAGGGTGTGTTCGGTATGATGGAAAATGTTTTCGGTGGAAAATATTTTCTATAAGTGGATTTCTTACTTCTTTTTAGATGAAGTAATTGATCCATTCATGGCATCAAAAAGATGCAAAGTAGTTACAAAAGAGTGAGTGTGTTCGGCACGCAGGCATAAAATATTATCCGGAAATCATTTGTATATAATTTGAACAATACTATGAGAGGTGAAGGTGAAGGGTAAGGTGTGTGGGGTGGTGGGGATGGGGGCTGCAGGGGTGAGGCTGAAGATGAGGTATGTTTGGAAGGTAGGAAGGACACTATCAATGTGGAATCCCACTTGTGTAACTTATTTACATTTTCCAGAAAATGTGTTACTTCCATACCGAACAAACCCCTAATGTATGTCTAAAATGTGCCTATTGAACACTTCATGCTTAGCTAGTAAAAAAATAAAATGTGTGAGTTCACATGTGAGGGTGTGGCAAATTAGCAAATTGAACCAAGCCACGTGGCTTTTGAATTCAACTAATAAAAAAAGGAAAAAGAAAACACCAGTGTTTGTATTCAGCGAGAATTTGTTTCTTCTTTTTTTTGCCAAACTTCTTTTAACTTATTCTTGAATCAGTCAATAGTATTCATTGAATTAGAGCTAATTTCAATAGTTCTGAAACAAGCTTCCACCACATCCCAACTTACAAAAAAGAACAGGTACTGCTACTATAGCAGAAATATATACCCTACAGGAACCATAGTAATTACACCATAATTAAACCACCACACCAAGCAGAATCCCATTGCCTTTACCAACATTAGCATAACTGTTCTTCTTTTCTTGACAGCAAGACTTTTGCAGACAAAACAAAAGTCAGAACCAAACCTCCCCTCAATCCCCAAAACCATACAAAGTCTTGCCCTGTCTCTTGAGAGCATCCTCGACCTCCAAAGCACTCACCGTCTTCCTACGAGTATGCTCAGTATAAGTAACAGCATCAGGAATCAGATTCTCCAAGAAGATCTTGAGCACCCCACTAGTCTCCTCATATATTAGCCCACTGATACACTTCACTGCCCCTCTACATGCCAAATGCCTAATGGCTGGCTTTGTGATTCAATGAATGTTATCGCAGAGGACCTTACGGTGAAAAGCTTTGCTCCGTTTCCCAAATGTTTTCCTCCCTTTCCACGACCCGACATGTTCAATCAACCTTTAGTTTCTCTGAAATTGGAAGCTTCTGAATTTCTAAGAGTGTTAGAGAGACAATGATGAAGACAAATTTCTTGTAACTTGTGTGATGAATTAGGAAATTATTCTGTAAAATGAGTTGTGCTTGGACAAAACATGCTTGGGATCATAAAACCTGGAAAGGAAGCAATTTATCTCTTCTTAATGCAAGTCCAAATACATAGACAACCTCTTAAAGTTGCGGCGACCTTTTATTTAGACACCTTAATTGAAGCTGTTACCCATCAAACACCTAATGTATGTCTAAAATGTGCCTATTGAACACGTCATTTCTAGTTAGTAAAAATAAAATGCATGAGTTTACATGCAATGATGTGGTAAAATGGCAAGACCTGCCAACAACTTCACAAATTGCCCAAGGCTGACAATGGAGGAAATGGAAGATTTAGAAAGGGGATTTGAAGAGGAGGAGGTACTGAAATGCCTAAAGCACCGTGCAATTGATAAAGCACTTGGTCCAGATGGGTTTACAATGGGGTTCTACTTCAAGTGTTGGGAAGTGGTAAAAAATGATATCATGAAGACCTTCCAGAATTTCTACGAGCAAGGAAGGTTTGAAAGAAGTTTCAATGCTACCTTCATAGCTCTTATTCCGAAGAAGAAAGGTGCTAAAGAATTAAGAGACTTCAGACCCATCTGTCTGATACGTAGTATTTACAAGCTATTCTCCAAAGTGCTTACTGAAAGGTTGAAAAGAGTGATGGCTAAGCTTGTGGACTCACAACAATTGGCATTCATCAAAGGAAGACAAATTATGGATGCTGCCCTCATAACAAATGAAGTAATAAACTCTAGGGTGAACTTGAAAAAACCCGGAATCCTATGCAAATTAGACATTGAGAAAGCATATGATCATGTCAATTGGGGCTTTCTTTGGATCTACTAGCGAAGATGGGATTTGGACGCAAATGGAAGCAATGGATTAAATTTTGTATCTCAACAGTGAACTTCTAGGTACTTATTAATGGTTCACCAGCAGGTTATTTTAATTCACAGGGGGACCTGTGAGCTTAGTGGATTTTATAGCTCAATTGTAAAGTTTTTGCCCAATTTCGGCTTTGAAACTACCCCCTGGGGGCTGTAAATCCCACCTTATCATGGTATGTTGATGAGTTTTGACGTGAATATAAAGTTACCTTTATCAAAAAAAAAATTCATAGGGGGACCTAAGACAAGGTGATCCTCTATCACCCTTTTTGTTCCTCTTAGTCATGGAGGGACTGAACAACATGATTAAGACAACAAATAGGGAAGGTTGGTTAAGAGGATTTGAGGTTGCTAGAGCTGGAAGGGATAGCTTGAAGATAACTTGTCTTCAGTATGCAAATGACACACTTATATTTTGTGATGCTGAAGAAGAGCATCTCAAAATACTGAGACTGATCTTGGTAATATTTGAAGGAATGTCAGGTTTACATGTTAACGGGAGGAAAAGCTTCTTATACACTGTTAATGAAATGCCAAACATGGAAATCTTAAAGACAATCTTAGGGTGTGAAGTGGGTGCTCTACCAACTATCTACCTTGGATTTGCCTTTGGGGGCTAAGTTTATGTCTATGGAAATTTGGAATGGGGAGATTAAGAAATGTGGAGTTAGCAAGGTGGAAGTCCTAATATCTCTCCATGGGTGGAAGATTGACCTTGATAAACTCTCTGCTTGATGCACTTCCAACGTATATGATGTCATTATTTCCTATTTGTTGGCTGATAGAGGATTTCCAAGAAGATATTCTTGTCAGCAAAGATACGATCCTCTAAGATGAGAAGATATTCTTCATATCAAGATATGATCCTCTAAGATCTTAGGATAATTGTGGTAATCTAGAATATCATATCTTCGATTCTTTTTCTTAATGTAAAATATATGATTCTGTATAATCCAAAATTTCATGGGATTTAGGTGATTCTATTCCACAATCTCTTATGTATATATAAAGCCATGTATATGACATAGAGATATATGAATGAAATTATTCAACAATCTTATTCCACATGGTATCAGAGCTTTAGGCTTATTTTTGACCAATTTTATTCATCCTATCTTGAAAAATCCCATTTTTCTATCTTTATTTGCCCAAACCATGTCTGAAAATTGTATGCCGCAAATATTTCAGTCTCTGAAAATGTTTCTGCAATCGTAGAGAATAACTCTACAGTTTAACTGAGATTGGCAACATTCAGCTTCAATAGGTAGTTGTTCATTGGCCTTCATAGGTATTTCTTACTTTTTTATTACTCATGTCTCAGGCAAACTTTCTCCAACGTGGGTGGTTGATTCTGGGGTAACTGATCACATGACCAGTCTCTCTCATCTCTTCATATCATATTCCTCTTGTCCTAGCTATAAAAAAATAACTATATCGCTGGGCAAGGAGACATATCACTTGGAAAATCCTTGATACTTAAAGATGTCCTTCATATCCCAAAGTTATCTGCAAATCTCATTTCTATCCAAAAACTCACCAAAGATTCCAAATGCCAAGTAACTTTCTTCCCTTCATATTACTTATTTCAGGAACAAAACACGAATGAGATGATTGGGCGTGCTAGTGAGAAAGGTGGTCTTTATTGTTTGGGTTTCCACAATGGTGAATATATATCTAAGAATTCCTTGTCTAGTTCATTCTTTTCTGAGTCTATCATGTCCAATAAAGAGAACTTATGGCTTTATCATCATCAATTGGGTCACCCTTCCTTTTATGTAATCAAAAGGATGTTTCCATCTTTGTTCAAAGATTTGATTGTGGAGTCTTTTTATTGTGATGATTGTGAAATTGCAAAACACAAACGGATTTCCTTTCCATTAGTCACAAAAGATGTCAAACTCCATTCCCTCTTATTCATAGTGATATTTGGGGACCCTCTCCCATTCCTATTATTTCTGGTGCTAGATGGTTTGTGTCATTCATTGATGATTGTACAAGAGTTACGTGGATCTATTTGCTAAAGCAAAAATCTCGTGTCAGTCAAATTCTTCCTACCTTTTTTAAAAACCCAATATGATGTGCCAATTAAAAGATTTCGATCTGATAATGCTAAGGACTACTCCAATCAAAACCTCTTTGTTTTCTTACAAAAAGAGGGAATTATTCATGAATCTTCATGTGTCAGTACTCCTCAACAAAATGAGATAGCAGAGAGAAGAAATAGTCTGTTACTCGACATTACTAGATCACTGTTGTTTCACAAAAAGGTGCCAAAATAGTATTGGGGGGGAGCTTTCCTAACTACTGCACTTCTTAGTAATAAAATGCCATCAAGAATTCTGTACTTTCAAAGTCCGATTGATACTCTTAGGAATTTCATTCCAAATTTCAAAATTTCCAATAAATTGGTTCCTAGAATCTTTGGAAGAGTTGCCTATGTTCATATTCATTCTCAAAATAGAGGCAAATTAGACCCACGTGCTCTTAAGTGTGTTTTCATAGGATATTCTCCTACTAAAAAAGGTTACAAGTGTTATCAACCATCATCAAAGAAATTCTTTGTTTAAGCGGATGTCACATTTGATGAGAGTGAATCCTTTTTTAATCATTCTTACAATCAGGGGGAGTCATTGAAGGGAGAGGAATCTCTAGACTTGTCACTATTTGAGTTGTCCATTTCTAGTCGTGCCAAATCCTTACCTGAGTCACCATTTCTTCAGTCACCTAGGTCTCTAAGTCCAAATAAACCCATTGAATCTCCTAATCCAAATATAGATAATGGAATTCTAGAAAATAATCTACCATTGCCAATGTATTCCAAAAGAAAGAGACAAACTGAGGTTGCAATCATCTTTTTTTTTTTTTTTTGAAAATGGTAATGTTGTATTCTTAAGCATTAAGGATATGTCAGTGACCTGCAAACAGAGGGGAACAAAATAAGAGGAAGAAAAGAAAAAAAAAAAAGAAATACATACAAGGATCCTAATAATTCTACAATCTGTTCTGTTCTGTTTCCTCTAAGCCTCTCTTTACACCAAAAATAAAAGGATACAATACAATCCCATCTAACCTTCTGAATGGAATTGGACCTATCTTCAAAGTTTCTATTATTTCTTTCTTTCCATACTGTCCACCAAATTCAATGTGGAATTATCCTCCACCATGCCTTTTGGCTCTTGCTCCCCCCTCTTCTTATCCAACAACTCAACAAGTCTGCAGTATGCTCGGGCATGGTCCAGTTTGTCTTTGTGAGGCTAAGGAAGATGGCCCAAATTTGTGTTGTAAAGTTGCAATGCAAGAATAAATGCTGGTTGGTCTCCGCTGCGTTCCCGCATGGTGAACACCAAGATACTATAATCTTTCCTTTTCTCCGCAGCACTTCATGTGTCAGGCAAGCCCTTCTAGCAACCAACCATGTAAAACATTTTATCTTAGTTGGTGCTAAGGTTCTCCATACCTTTCTCCACAAACTCTGCTTAGAGTTGCGTTGTTGGGGACTTTCCATTTTATATGCCTTGCTAACCGTGAAAACCCCATCTTTACTATGTTTCCATCTCAAAGAATCAGGAGCATTGGTGATGCCGGAGAATTTTTCTAACAGCTCTAGCAATTTGGCCACTCTCTCCACTTCCCAGTCATTCAAAACCCTTCTGAAGATCAGATCCCACCCTTGTGCTGTCCAACATTCATTAATATTTGCATCTGAATTACTACATAGTAAGAACAGATTTGGAAAGGAATCTTTTAGAGGAATCTGTTTGTTCCACGCATATGTCCAAAACTTAGTTCTCCTGCCATCTCCCACTTCAATGTACGTGTTCACTTCAAGTTTTTGCCATACGTTTGTGATAGTTCTCCAGACCCCCACCCCATAGGCATCAACACTAGCATTACTGCACCAAGGATTGTACTCATCATACTTGGATCTGATGACATCCTTCCATATGGCTTGCCCCTCTCCATTGTACCTCCATAACCACTTCATCAAAAGGCTATTATTTTGTTTCCTTAAATCTCTAATACCCATACCCCCTTTGTCTCTGCTTTTCAAGGTTATCTCCCATTTGACTAGATTATAACCTTTAATTTCTTTGCATCCATGCCAAAGGAAGTCCCTCCTTAGTATGTCCAGCTTCTTCAAAACTTTGGGGGGTAATGGAAAAAGTGACATTACATAAGTAGGAAGGGAGTCTAGCTCTGAATTGATGAGAGTGTGTCTGCCTCCCCTAGACAAATATTGAGCCTTCTATCTTGCTAATCTCCTTTCTGTTTTCTCCACAATGCCATCCCAAATTTGTATGCTTTTGTGTTCATTGCCAAAGACATACCTAAGTACACTGTGGGCATATTCTCCACTTTGCACCTCAAAATATCTTCCAGATTCAAAATGTTGGTCACTTCCTTGATTGGAAATATATTGCTTTTCCCCTAATTCACTTTCAGACCCGAGGTAGCTTTAAAAATAGTAATATTGTTTTTAAGAATCTTATCTGGTCCTCCCGAGGTTCACAAAAAATGATAGTGTCATCTGCATATAGCAAATGACAAATTTCTTTAACTTGTCCACTGCTACCCTGTATCTGAAAACCTTTGATCCATCTGTTTTGTATTGCTATTCTTATTAAACTATCAAAACCTTCCATTGCCAAGATAAATAGAAAGGGGGATAAGGGGTCACCTTGTCTAAGGCCCCTTTCTGAAGGGAAAAAGCTCATTGGTTCACCATTCACCAGAACATAAAAAACGGATAGTGCTGATGCAAAAATGAATCCAACCCAACCATTTTTCTCCAAAGCCCATTTGTCTGAGGGTGTTCAGCAAGAACTTCCAATTTACATGGTCATATGCCTTTTCAATGTCCAATTTGCACATTACACCAGGCTCGACACTTTTCAATCTTGAATCCACACATTCACTAGCTATAAGTGCAACATCCATTATCTGTCTCCCTTTAATGATGCTTGTTGACCAACTTATCCACCACCTTTTTCAGTCTCTCAGCTAGTATCTTTGCTAACACTTTGTATATGCCTGTGATTAAGACTTATAGGTCTGAAGTCCTTCAATTCAGAGGCACCTACTTTCTTGGGGATGAGAGCCACAAAAGTTGCATTGAAACTTCTCAGTCCTCTGATTATTATAGAACTCGTGTATCATACCTTTGGTGTCTTCTTTCATTACTTCCCAGAATATAAGATAAAAGGATATGGGAAAACCATCGGGCCCAGGAGCTTTCTCCATCGCACAGAGCTTAATGCATTCTAGAATCTCCTCCTGAATTTGTTTCTGTAATTCTTCCTTTTCATCCTCATTTATACAAGTAATCCCCTGCAATTGTAATTCTGGCCTCCAAACTTCTGTCTCCTTGTACAAGTAGAAACTCTTGATGGCCTCCTTGATATCAGTAGGATCGGTGACATTGCTTCCCTCCACCTTTAAAGATTCTATGGTGTTGTATCTTTTGCGAGATGTAGCTATTCTATGAAAAAACTTTGTGTTCTTATTTATCCCCCTGCTTTAACCATTGTATTCTGGATCTTTGTCTCCACCTTATCTCTTCATTTTTGGCAACTTCTTCCAAAGACATTGCCAAATTTGTTTTTTGCAGTAATTCATCATCTGTAAGTGCTCTTTGCTCCTGAAGAATCTCCCATTTGGCCAATTTGTCAAGGATTGCTTCCTTTTGTTGTTTCCAGTTGCTCCTATTATTTTTGCTCCATTCCTTCAATTTCCTTTTTAGGAGTTTCAGCTTTTTAGCTAAGGCAAAACTTGTTGTACCAGTAACTACAAATGATGACTACCAGAAACTCACTTTCTCCTTGAAGCCCTCAACCCCCATCCACCAGTTCTCAAATTTGAAGTATGACTTCTTGAAGTTCATGCCTCCACAAGTCGGTAGAACTGGGTTATGATCAAATACCAACTTTGGAAGAGTTGATTGTCTAATGAGGGTGAAGAGTTCCTCCCATTGAGCAGAATACATTATTCTGTCAATCCTTGATGCTTTTGTATGGTTCTCTCCTCTTCTCCAAGTGAAAGACCCTCCAAATAAAGGAGGGTCTATAAGCTCCACCTCCTCAATACAATCAGAGAATTCTGACATAGCCCCATCGATTGATGAACAGTCTGTTCTTTTTGATGGAAATCTGATGACATTAAAGTCACCACACACTACTCCCTTATTATTTTCGTTGTTTAGACCCCTTACATTCCATGAAACTAATTTTTCCTTCATTGTTCCACAATAGTCAGGCTCACCATCCTTGAAATTCATGTTGAAAATTAAATTCTTTAATTCCTTTGGGACACTGTTGTTGTTACTGCTTGATGAGCTATCCTTTGATTTTTGATTGTCCCTTGGCTTGTTTTGCTCTAATTTCATGATTAAGGAATAAAATTCTTTTTCATACCCCTTGGTAGAGACTCCAAACAAACGACCAAGTTTGAGTAGATTGAGTTGAAACCTTAGCGTTGCTTGTGATTCAATACAATCCTCTACGATGCTGTCATCCATTGCTAATGGTTTAGGGTCCTCATACTCTACCATTTGTTCTCCGAAGAGCTCTATAACGTCTTCTTCCCCCTCATTGTCAACTCTCTTGATGCTATCCAGTTGGCTTGAAACTAGATTACTTTCTTTGATCTGCAAATTGTCTATGCTAAGGCTCTGAAAGTTCTTGGGAGTTGTTTCCATTCGCATGCAGAATTCTGTGTCCTCATCAATGCTGGAATGTTCAAATATTTTTTCTGATTTACCCGACTCCCTTAGAATGGATTTTGTAAAGGGTTCTGTGAATCCATTGGACTTCTTAAAGGAGCCGAGCCTCTTCTTGATAAGGCTCTTGTGACCCAATTGGCACAATAGATGGTTCTGATGTGGGCTTTGATCTGGGAGTTAAATGAATAGTCTTGTAAATTCAAACATTCAGCACTGCTACCAGCCACCTGCTCTAACACTAACACTGACACCACCTGTTGTGTGTCAGAGTCCACAAAATCTGTTGGGTAAAGACCTACAACCTCTTTACCTTTTTCATGAAAAGTCTTCTTATACTTTCCACAACCCAGAACTACTCGTCTCTCCTTTACCAGCTATAGTCACCTGCCTAGGGTTAGTAACTATCTCCTTTTTCTTGTACATTGCCGGCGACTCTACCCATGTGGGCATAGAGAAGATCAAATTTCCATTATCAACATCAATGGACGGTGGTATTGTCTCCCTCGGACCCATAATCCGAATGTGAGCCCGAGCCCATCGTAGGCGGTTCTTAAGTTCCGTTTCTTCTTCATTTTCCAGCCAACCTCCACATTTATCACCTATCTCTTTCATGACTCTTGTGGACCAGAGGTGTAGAGGAAGACCATGTACTATTATCCAAAACCAATCAAACTTGGTCTGGATTGGAAAGGAGCCCTTCGTCGGAGACCACCAGTCAAGTGTTAAGATGACCCCTTGTCTTCTCCAGTCGTCCATAAGAATGTGTTCAGCTGCTTTCCTTGATTGGAACTCGAAGAGAAACTGAAAACCATTCATGTCATACACTTGGATATTTTGAGTCCCTTTCCATGTCTGCTGAGCCCATCTTCTTACCTCATTGCGAGTTGGAACTTCATCCCCGCCATTGAATTGACCAACTAGACATCTACGCAGAAGATCATTATCACCCTCTTGAGTTTTCACAGAAAGCTGGTTCTTCACAACATCAACCTCCGTAACCTCAGCTTCCTTTAAAGTCCACTTGCTCTTATTAAGAGCATCTTTGAAGTTGCCCTTCTCATTTAGTAGTTGTTCTGTTGTACCTCCATTCGTGATAAATGCACCAAGAGTGCTAGTTTTCTTTGTAATAAATTCCTCAATCTTTGTAGCCACCAGGCCCCATCCCTCATTATAAGAACTTTCTGGAAAGATGATCACAACTCTGTTATATCCTGTAACTGTAATAATGGAAAGGAACCTCCCGTACTTGTTGAACTTTTGAGAGCAATAAATATAAGTAGAGAAGTCTCTGCATCTCCACGATTTAAAGTTCTTCCCCCTGTTTTTTGATGCATTACTCATTCTTCTGCATAGCCAGAGTAAAGCACCTTTACTCACAGTTAACCTTCTAATGGAATTCTTGACTTTTTCCACCCAATCAAACCAAAGAACTGACTCTGATGAATACATAGAAATCTCATAAGATTTTCTCCTAGATCTAAAACAAAGTCTGTTGTCCATTGAAAGAGGGTAAACTGGAGGGTGCAAAAGTCTTGAAGAAGGTAGGAAAAGTGGACTCCGGTGATCGGATTTATCAATTATCACAGTGGGTGATTATTGTTGGCTTTGAAGAAAAGAGTTGATTTCGGTGGGGGTTGCCGGAAAAAGGTGGGTTTCTCTCACCTCGAAAGTAGGAGAGAGAAGGGGCATTGGGGACTGTGAGCTTCCTGATACTACCTTAATGTTTTTTTCTATATATCTCGGTTGCAATCTTAGAGTTCTTAATGAGTTCATAGGAAAACAGCAACACTTTTGTATTTCTGATTGCAAGTATTACTGGAATATGTCATGAGTATTCCTGTGTTTATAATACAAGTTATCTTTTCTCAAAAATCATCTCCCCAGGTTACTACTCCTAATACCCATCCTGAACCTGTTGAACCATTAGAACAACAAACCAAACTGATCATGAAAAATAATTTAACCAACCTAATGACCTTGACCTGCCAATTGCACTCAGAAAAGGAACCAGATCTTGCACACAACACCCTTTGTACCTCTCCATGACATATCAAAATCTATCCCCAAGTCATAAAGCTTTTCTTTGTAACCTCCACACAATCCTATCCCCAGAAATTTGTCTGAAGCATTAGGAAATAAAGAATGGGAGAAATCTATGAATGTAGAAATGAAGCTTTGGAGAAAAACAAAACTTGGGATATTGTGGAATTATCAAAAGGAAAAAGGTTGGTCGGGTGCAGATGGGTGTTTACTGTGAAATTTGGGTCCATAGAAAGATATAAAGCATGTTTGGTAGCAAAGGGTTATACATAGACCTATGTAATTGATTATTTGGAGACTTCTGCCCCCAGTGGCAATAATGAATACAGTGAGAATTTTATTTTCATTGGTTGCAATTTTTAATTGGAACCTATAACAATTTGATGTAAAAAATGCCTTTTTACATGGAGACTTAGATGAGGAGATCTATATGAAGGTGCCACTTGGTTTTGAAAGCAAGAAGGGAATGGTGTGTAACTGAATAAGGCACTCTATGGAATCACCTCGTGCATGGTTTGGAAGATTTACAAAGGTTATGATGAAGCTAGGGTATCGACAAAGTCAATGAGACATCATAGTAACATGTGATGATTTAGAGGAGATACAAAATTTGAAGAAGTGTTTACTCAAGGAATTTGATATCAAAGAGCTTGGAATATTAAAGTATTTTTTTGGGAATCTAAGTGGCACACTCAAAACAAGGAATCTTTATTTCCCAACAAAAATATGTGCTTGATTTGCTGAAAGAAACAGGAAAATTAGGGTGTGAACCAGTGGCTACACCAATTGAATATAACATAGATTGTGCAATGCTCCAGAAGATTCTATGGTAGATAGAGGCTTGTAGGGAAATTGATTTACTTGTCCCATACAAGGCCGGACATTGCATTTGTTGTAAGTGTTGTTAGCCAATTTATGCATGATCCAGAGAAATGCTTCTTCAAGATGTCGACCGGACTCTACAATATCTTAAAAGAAGTCCAGGAAAAGGAATATTATTCAACAGAGGAGGAGACATGGTTTTAGAGGCTTATACAGATGCAGACTATGTTGGTTCATTAGTGGAGCAAGTTCAGGATATTGCACTTTCTTAGGAGGAAATCTGATGACTTGGAGGAGTAAAAAACAAAATGTAGTAGCTAGATCAAGTGCAGAATTCGAGTTTCGATCTATGGCTATGGGAGTTTGTGAGTTGTTATATAGATAATCCTTGATGATTTGAATATAAGATGGGAAGGACCTATGAGACTATATTGTGACAATAAATCAGCAATAAGTATAACTTATAATCCTGTACAACATGATCGCACTAAGCATATTGAGGTAGACGGACATTTCATTAAGGAGAAACTAGATAGCGGACTCATTTGTATGCCATTTGTATCAACAAAAGATTAGGTGGCTGATGTTTTAACGAAAGGACTACCAAACAATATGTTTCAAGATCTAATAAGCAAGCTAGGAATGGAAGATATCCATTCACCCGCTAGAGGGGGAGTGTTGGCTTATAGAGGATTTCTAAGAAAATATTCTTGTCATCAAAGATACGATCCTCTAAGATGAGAAGATATTCTTCATATCAAGATATGATCCTCTAAGATCTTAGGATAATTGTGGTAATCTAGAATATGATATGATTCTCTCTTGCTCTTAATGTAAAATATATGATTTTGTATAATCCCATGGGATTTAGGTGATTCTATATATAAAGCCATGTACATGACATAGAAATATATGAATGAAATTATTCAACAATCTTATTC
Source organism: Solanum bulbocastanum (assembly GCA_037074985.1). Taxonomy (NCBI): domain Eukaryota; kingdom Viridiplantae; phylum Streptophyta; class Magnoliopsida; order Solanales; family Solanaceae; genus Solanum; species Solanum bulbocastanum. The sequence goes on from CM073600.1 coordinate 46,089,838, forward strand.
CACACTATCCCACCAGGAATCATCAATAGGTTGGATAGCATCATGAGGAAATTTCTATGGCAAGTGGGAAGGGTTACCACCTAGTCAAATGGAAGGCAGCGATCAATGAGAAAAGATTTGGGGGATTGGGGGTCAAAAATCTGAAGAATCAGAGTAAAGCTTTAAGAATAAGATGGCTATGGATATATTCAAATGAAAATCGAAGTCTATGGATTAGAGTCAAGCTAAATATGAGGAGAATGATAATTGGATGACAAAGGAAGTCACTACTCCTTATGGTGTTAGCTTGTGTAAATCAATCAGAATTTTGTGGAATGAATTCAAAGTCAATACCATAGTCAAAGTGGCAGATGGAGTTAAAACTCTCTTCTGGAAGGATGATTGGCATGAAGCAGGCAACATGGAGACATTATTCCTAGATATTTATAACTTAGTTTTACATCAACATAGCACAATAGCAGAATTGTGGACACCTCAAGGGTGAAATTTTGTGTGCAGAAGACACCTCAATGATTGGGAAATACCAAGAGTAACAAAATTCTTCAGCACCATCGACCAATTCACTGGTTTGAAGGCTGGACAAGACATCCTATAGTGGCAAGGAAATAGTAACAGGACTTTTAAAGTAAATGCTGCCTACAGGAAGATGAACTAACCAAACCAGCAGATACTTCGATGGCCTTGGAAACACATTTGGAAAGCCAAAATCCCACACAAAGTAGCTTGCTTTGTCTGGTTATTAGCTAAGGAAGTAGTACTAACACAAGATAACTTGATGAAAAAGAGAAACCCTTTATGTTCAAGATGTTTTTTCTGTGGGGAAACTATAGAAACAGTGGTTCATCTATTTATACATTGCAAGGTCACAAGTCAATTATGGAGATTATTCCCATGTCTCGAAAACATATCTTGGTCCATGCCAGGGAAAATCACTGAAGCATTACACAATTGGGAAGAAGTAGGAGTTCACGCTAAGAACATAAACAACTGGAGAATTGTACCTGCAGCTATATGGTGGACAATATGGAAGGAGAGGAACCTTAGAGTCTTTGAGAATATGGAGAATACTATAGAACAAGTCCAAATGAATTGTATTTTGACTTTTATGTTTTTGGTGTAACTAGATATTCTTTAATGATACTGTCTCTATCATCGATGTCTTAGACTCATTATAAGGATAGGACAATAGATTTTGAGTACTTTTGTAAATATGGTTTCAGTATAACCCATGTACTGTGTTACATAAATAGAAACAGTTACCTATGTAAAAAAAGAAAGGCAAATCGAACGAAGCCATGTGGCTTTTGAATCCAACTAATTAAAAAAGGACAAAGAAAACACTATCTTTAGAAGGAAAAAAAAGACCTCACCTTGTCATCTTCCCCAACATCACCCTTCCTTGTCTGAATTCTCTCTGACACATTCCTCCATTTTCTCCTTTAACCCATGAAAATCTCTCCATAAATTTGCTCTCCAAATACCTCGAAAAACAAGAAAAAAAAAGAAATATGTCACTCTATTCTAAAAAACACATATCATGCCTATAAATACTCAAGTCATCCAAGTCATCCCTACCTTACTCAGCTGCCCAACAATACAACTAAACCTCAGTCCCAAGCAAGTTGGGGTCGGCTATAGGAATCCTCACTGACCATACTACTCCAGTTAAGCTATCTCAGGCCAACATTATAAAAAGTAATAGTATAAAATAAAGCAACATAAAAAGTACTAGAAGTTCTTTATAATTTGCTACTGTCATAAGTTTCTGAAATGGTAAACAACTCCGATTAAAGTATATGATGTAAAGTAAAAGTGTTAGCATGACTAAAACATATTCTTAATTAATAGGTATCTCCTACATAGATCTTTCTCTTCGATTGTGCCCTATCTTTCACTAACCCTTGCATGAACCTCAATAGATTGTATATCTTTCAATACAACTTCCTTCCATGTGATTTCGGGGTACCTCTTCCCTTTTTTAGTACTTTCTCTCACCACGTATCAACAAACTGGTGGATTTGAAGTTCAATGCAAGACATAAACATACCATCTCAAGTGACCTTCTCTTATTTTTTCCTCGATGTGTGTTACTTGAACCTTCTTGTGAATGCGATCATTTCAATCTTGTCTAGTCTTGTATGACTGCCCGTCCATCTTAGCATCTTCATTTCCATGACATTCATCTTGATGTTTTACTTTAGAGGCCCAATAGAGTTGTCTTTTTTAAAGTAAAGTTATATAAACCACAGTTCAAGGCTACAAAATCACGGACTGTCAATGGATGCTTTGTTAGACTGAACAAATGAGGTTCATCATCTTCTTTTTCTTCTACTTGTTCATGGGTTGCCATCCCCTTAGTTTCGTTAGATTTAAGTGTTGATACATTAGTGGGTGTGAGGGGTTTTGCTTGAAATTGGAAGGCCGTCGATATGTCGGGTTGGAATGGTGTAGTGAATTACCATTCACTACACTGGGTATGTTATTGTTGTTGAATGGTGTTATGAATGCATGATGTGCTGTAGTAGTAAAAGCTGGGCGTTCTGTTCATTAATGGAGTTCTCTCCATTGATCAGTCTTAGTTTCTGATGGTATTTCTCTTATTGGAAACTGAAGGATCACTAGTTGGTATTTTTTGCTGGTGGGATTCTATTTAGGAGGGAGAGATGAAGGTTGTGGTGGTTTTTGGTGATTGGTAGCATGTCCAAACTGATGTGGAGAGGTGGTGGCAGCAGCAGAGAGGAGCTGGAGGAGAAAGAAGAAGAAAGAAATAAAACGAAAAAAGTATTCATTTACAATCAATGCGCTCAAAACTCTGTGAAAATCACTCATTCTGCCACATTACTGTGAGGTGTTCAAACTTCAAACGTCATATTTTGGATATACGTTAAGTTGTCTAAAAGATAATAACCTCAATCGAGTTGTCTAAGTTGAAAGCTGTGGCAGCATTAAGATTTAAGTGGGATGTCCATGTGTTTGGCCTAACGCAAACTTAATGTACAGGAGCCTCACTTTTTGCTTGTTCCACTTTTCTCTTCATTCATCAGGATATTCTCACTTTTTGCTTGTTCCCCTTTTCTCTTCATTCATCAGGATATTCTCACTTTTTGCTCGTTTCACTTTTTTCTTTATTTGATTTGATGCAGGAAATTTGCCAGGTCCACAGGTTGCTTGTCCAAACTGCAAACAACACTTCTGCCTTGATTGTGATATTTATATACATGAGAGCTTGCACAATTGTCCAGGTTGTGAGAGCTTAAGAAATTCCAAGACCATCGGTGATATGGAAGAATGATAAGGATGTCTGCTTCTGAAGTGGTTTATTCCTCAAACAGAACAAGCTAAATGGCAAAATGTAATGTTATGTTGGATGTCCTTTCCAAGTACCAGAAATCTTGTTTCACAGCATGTCCTGAGGAAAAGTTAAGCTGGCTGCTTTCATAGGAATTTACTGTTGGATGCAGCCAATTTCTGTGTAACAACTATGGGAGACACCACTACTAATCTCAGAGGTAAAACTTGTATGGTCTAATCCAACGTTTTGGAGCAATGCAGGATCACGGCATAATGTATATCATTCATATATCACAAACAGATTGTTGTTTCTTTGTACCCTCAAGTTCTGACTTAAAAAGAAGAAAAAAAGGAAGACAGTGATGAGATCTGTTTTACCTTTGAGCCTCAGGATTTTGACATTTATTTATCGGACAATCCACTGATGATCACTTCTCAGTGCATTTCCAAGGGAAGAGGCCTTTGCTACGGGTAGATGAGTATAATTTATCAGCTACTGGTAATCCAAAAGTTATCGTTCAGGAGGACAATTAACATTACAATAGCTCTTATGATATGTTATGGCCATGTCACCACTGAGAATGACTTTTGCTGGAATACCTGTGCTGGTTTTTGCATACTATAAGTTGATTTAAATCAAACACTGTCGAGCCTGCATCAATTTGTTGGGTTCGATTCAATTTTTGTTGTTCGGTTTCAGCTCAGTTATTTGGTATGGACTGGTATGCAGGGATTCAAAATCTAGTTAGTATTATATATTTACTTTTGTTAATTACTTATGATATCCAAGTTCACAGTCCTTGATAACAGTGACTTGCTGGATTGCACAGGATGCCATTGAATTTGCTTGTGAAAAATATATTTATGCTGTGTTAGAATTGAGTTCCATTTTTTTTTTCTTCCTTGGTCTCTCTGGTTCATTTATATGATTAGTTAAAAGGGGGTAGGGTCATTACTTGTCCCTCTACTATAGAAAATTTTAAAAGATTATCCTCCGTTATATTATCAGTATACATATGTCCCTAACGTTATAAAAATGACTACAATTTTTGTCATTCCTTTGTTAACTCCATCTATTTTAACCACGTGGCGTGCCAATTCACCCCACCAACCTTTCTCCCACGACCATTCAGAGTCACCAACACTTCGATATAAGAGAGAATCTGCCAGCTAGATGAGCCCGGGGAATATTGTTGCAAAAAGTACCATCACCATTACTATAAACTATCTAACAATCTTTCGTTTTGAAAAAAACAAAGTTATTTAAAAAGGTATTGAACACTTTATGTTAAGTGATTTTTTCAATTTATCTTTAGAACATCATAATATTGCTTTTGGAAAAAAAGGAATTGAACTAGAAAACACGTTAGATTAATAATTTGCTAGATATTCATGGCTAACAAATTTAAGTCAAGTTTTCATAATGAGAAGAAAAAAAGTCATTTGCTTTAATTAAATATAAATGATCTCATAATCAAATGCCCTTTCAGACCCACTTAATTATTTTTTTTTTCTTGTCCCCCTTTAGATAATAACTTGCCTTATAAAATTTAATATTATACATACTGGTTCAATTTAAATTCTTTGACCTAGAACTTATTAAATGCACACATAATTTGGTACTACTTGTCTACAGTTTCCCTATATAAATTTACTTGACTTAGTAAATAGTTGAACCAGTCTATAACTTATAATTGAATTTTATTTTAATAACAATAATAAACTTAAATATCCAAGAAGCTAAGCTAAGAGTGACATAAAGTAACTTAAAATTCTGTGAACGCAATGTATTATTATACTTATACTATCAATAGAAATATATATGTACATAAATGTTTGATTAATAGATGAGTGTCTATCGAAGACTTCCTGTCTAGCTCTAAATATCAGGTTCATTGTGTCACGACTTACGATCAAACACATAATGCTTATTTTCTGTTTTGATCAAACAAATCTCACAAATTTCTCTCTCTCAAGTTATATATGTCATTATCAACCCCAAAAACATATATGAAGCTTGTCAGTCTAAAAATCTATTGATCCTTCACTTTAATTAATTCAGCTTTGTCAATGACGTTACACAAATTAATTAGCTCCTAGTAGGATATATCCAATAATCCTTAAATTATGTGGTCCCTCAATCTTATCAACTATATGTTTGACCTTACTAAAAAAATCTAGTATGGCTTTTTAGCTAGGGCTATAATACATTATTTAGACAATGACTTGGATTGTAAGGACCAATGCAAATTGCAACACTTTTAAACAAAGACTTAAACTCTTCTAAATCAACTGGAAAATTCATTTAGTATTTTACTATACTCGACTTAATTGCAATTGCTAAAATTATTTGACATGTTACTATATTAATTAATTGTATTATGAAATGAAATTTAGTATTCACAAAAAATTGTGACCTGAAATAAGTTAGGCGTTACTCTTTGTCAAAATATGTGGAATTTGTAATATCTGCTACAATAACTAAAAGTGATCTAATATTGTAAATCAATTTTTTTATATTGATGATGTATATAACTTAAATCTCTTTTTCTGTAAACTTTACACAGACAGAAAAATCAATATTTTCAAAGAGAAGAGTTGGCGTTTAATTTGAGTGTTCATGTTTGCTTAAGCATCTGTATAAAGATTACTTTGAGTAAATCAAATTGCTTGCCAGCAAGCTAACAGTTCTTTTAGAAGTATTCGACTTCTAGATCGTTGAATAAATTAAATAGCTTTTACCAAATCTTTAAATTACATCAAATTAATTAGCTTAATTTTTGTGATTCTTAAAATTGATAACAAGTATGATTAAAGATAGTCAAAAAAGGATTCTACTGAAACGTCGAAATAACAAAATAGAGAAATCCTTTGTCAAGATATTATAGGCAGAGCTAAAGTTAGGAGTTCTAAGTTCGAATTTATAATACTAGTGTGAAAAACATTTTCACCACCTTTTCTTATCAATCAGTTGTGAATCAGCTATATATATATATATATATATATATTTTAATACAATTACAGAATATACGAAAAAGTTAATAGGTTCGTTTGAACCACCTAGCCCGCCCTAGCTCTAATCAATTCGATTGTCATTCTAATACAGTCCAGTCATACTACTGATCAGTATATTCTGGGAAAATACCTATGCATTTAAGAATATAGTAAGACAAAAATGAATAATGTGTTTCATATTTGGCTTAGAAGCCGATGTCAGAGAACGATTTTTCCAAACTATATATGTCCATATATTGATTTAATTAAGAAAATGACAAGTGATCATGAGTTAATTGTCATTAAATTTAATATCTTATAGATTTTGGGATATTTATAAAGAGGAAATTTATATTTAATGATAATTAAATTATTATCGTTAATTCATTATCGATAAAAATGATTTTTGATGTAGTGAAAAATGTTAGGGCATGGGGGGAGTATATCTTTTCAAGTCAACTGGCAATTTGCAAGCGCATTAGTGTGCCAAAAACAAAATGTAGTACAAGACCATCCTATTTTGGATAATTTTAAGTGCACTATTGACCAATATAGATTGTGGTGTACTGGTGAAATTGCTTCACTCTTAATCAGAAGTTTCGAGTTTGAGTCCTGGGAATGAAGAAAATTCTATTAAGAGCATCATCCGTATTTAATAGTATTGAAACTACATGAATTGCATAACTTAATTTCACTTACAAGTTGTAATTAGTTATAGCTAAATCAGTTTGTTAATTAGTTAGGCCAGCTGTCATATTAGTTAGTTAGATATAATGTGTATATATACATGTGAGAATAGTGTGTACAGTAATTTGATTCAATACATGTGAAAATTCCCAAAAGAGCAGTTATCAATTCTCTCTATTCTTCTTCTCCATTCTCCATTTCTTCTCAATCTAATCATCAAACTCATATTTCATCATGGTATCAGAGCTTCGAATCGAAAATTGATTCAAGTCTGTTTATCAATTCTTGCTAAAACATCTCTGCAATTTCATAAAATCATGGCGAACAAAGACACAATTGAGACTATTGAGAAACAACGAAATCATCCCTTGTATCTTCATCAATCTGATACCCCAGGATCACTGTTGACAAACATTCAGCTCACAAGAGTGGAAAACTATGCAGTTTGGAGTAGATCGATGCTTCTCACACTCCGAGCTAAAAGCAAACTTGGTTTCGTGTATGGAACCTGTAAGAAAAGTGATTATGGAAGCGATTGAGAAGAGCATTGGGAGAAATGTAATGCTTTCGTTCTGTCTTGGATTCTCAATTCTGTGTCAAAGGAGCTCATGAGTGGGATTGTGTATGCTACAGATGCAGCAATTGTTTGGGCTGATTTGAAAGAGAGATTCGATAAAGTTGATGGATCGAGAGGTTATCAATTGCATAGGGAAATTTGTACAATTTATCAAGGTACTTCATCTGTATCTGCTTATTTTACCAGATTGCGTGTACTCTGGGATGAGTTTGATGCACTTGTTCCTCCATCTTCTTGTGATTGTGATAAGTCGAAGGTGTATGCTAGTCATCTGCAGTATATGCGTCTATTTGCTTTTTTAATGGGATTGAATGAGTCCTATAGCCAACAAAGGAGTCAAATACTAATGATAACCCCTTTATCGTCCCTGAATAAAGCCTACTCAATGATCATTGCTGATGAAAGTCAAAGAATGACAGCAGGTTCGTATTCAGGAACTGAATTGGGTGAATCATCGACTGCTCTTTATGTAAGAAGTCCAAGCTCTGGTAGATCTAACTATAATTCACAAAACACTAATCTAGGAAGTAGTGGTTATGGTGGTTATCAACAAGCTGGGAATAATGTTGATTACAACAGCCAGAATGTTTCTCAAAGGAACAAAAGAAACTATACCTTGCAATGTGAGGTTTGCAAATTAAAAAGGCACACCAAGGAGACTTGTTACAGAGTAGTTGGGTATCCTCCTGGTCATCCTAAGTTCAGGAAGAAGTCTGGTGGAACAAGGATGACACATGTTGTTGACTGTGATGATCCTTTTAGTGCAGCTGTGCAAGGCCAAGGTATGTAGAACATGCAACATCTCATGGAGCAGCCTGCATTCACAAAGGAGCAGTATAGTCAGATACTGAAATTGCTGAGTAGGGAGAAGTGTACTGAAGAACCACCAACCGACACAAAAGATGAAGCTCATATGGCAGGTATTGCACATACTTTTATGGTAGCTAGTAATAATGATAGTGTTCACAGACACTGGATAGTGGATTCAAGAGCAACTAAGCATATTACATCAGATCTAGATGCATTGTTTGACATATGTATATTGCCAAATAGAAAGCAGGTTCATCTACATAATGGACAAACCACCACAATTTCTCATGTTGGAAAGTATAAGTGGGATGGTAGAGATGTCTTAAAAGATGTGTTGGTGGTGCCTGATTTTAAGTATGATTTATTGTCTGTGTCACAAATCACTAAACAACTGCAGTGTTCAATCAGATTTTTCCTTGAATTTTGTGTGTTTCAGGACCTCTTCACTGGGAAAGTGAAAGGGATTGGTAAGGAAACTGGAGGTCTCTACATTCTGCTGAACAACAATAAACATCATGACATTAATAAAGGACCAAAGTTAATGGTTGTTAATGTACAAAATACTGGAGAAGACATATTGTCGCACAAAAGATTGGGTCATCCATCTATGAATGTTCTCATGAAGATGTCATTGACACTGAAAGGACAGGACAACATCATTAGGGATATATGTAAAGTTTTCCCTCTGGCAAAACAAACAAGGCTTCCATTTTCTTTGAGTTGTACTAGAAGTAGTAGTATCTTTGATATGGTGCATTTGGATGTATGGGGTCCCTATAAAACAACTACTCACAATGGTTTTAGATATTTTCTGACATTAGTGGATGATCACAGTAGGATGACATGGTTGTATTTGCTAAGATTGAAATCAGATGTTATCACTGTTTTGAAGAAGTTTCTATCGATGATAAAAACTCAATTTACAGCCTCTGTGAAGATTTTTAGGTCTGACAATGGGAGTGCGTTTTTTAATAAAGAATGCATCACTTTGTTTGAATGTTTAGGAATCATACATCAAAGTAGTTGTCCTCACACACCACAACAAAATGGTGTTGTGGAAAGGAAACATAGACATATACTAGAGGTAGCTAGAGTTCTCAGATTCCAAGGAGTTATTCCTATCAGGTTTTGGGGTGAATGTGTCCTAATTGCAGTTTATTTGATAAACAAGCTGCCTACACCAGTGCTTAAAGGAAAATCTCCATATGAGTTGTTTCATAAACACAAACCTGTAATTGCACATCTGAAAGTACTTGGTTGTTTGTGTTATGCAACTAAAGTCGTCAAAGTTGACAAATTCTCACCTAGAGCTACTGCTTGTGCTTTGTTAGGATACTCAACAACACAAAAGGGGTATATTCTTTTTAATCTACATGAAAAAAGATTTCTTGTTAGTAGAGATGTAGTTTTTTATGAAAATGATTTCCATTTAAAGGTGGATCATCACAAATTTTACTCTATCCTTCTACTTTGCCTATTGTCCCTCCTTATTTGGATGAGAGTGAGGATGAGACCTTGATTCATGCTGAACCTTCAGTAGACTTCAATGATAATAATTAGAGATCCCAAGATAGTGCAGCAAGAGATGCTTTTACAAATACAGATCCTCCATCAGATTTGCCTCCACCTGCTCCTCATGTTGCTCCAAGAAGGTCAGCAAGGATCACTGCACCACCCGGATAGCATCAGAATTATCATACTGGCACCAAAGTTACCAAACCAGTTCCTCATCCTATGGCAAACTATGTTTCTTACCAGCATATCTCTTCTCCATATCATGTATACATAGCCAAAATATTCACAGAAATTGAACCTTCCACTTATGAGGAGGCTGTAACAGATACAAAATGGGTTGATGCTATGAAACAAGAATTGCAAGCTCTAGAAGACAATGGGACTTGGAAACTGGTTCCTTTACCTCTTGGTCAATCAGTCATTGGTTGCAAGTGGGTACATAAGATCAAAAACAAATCTAATGGTGATATGTAAAGGTACAAAGCAAGACTCGTTGCTAAAGGATGCAATCAGACTGTTGGGATTGATTATCAAGAAAATTTTTCTCCAATTGTGAAAATGGTGACAGTAAGAATTGTTATTGCATTGGCTGTTGCTGAAAATTGGCCCTTATTCCAAATGGATGTGTATAATGCTTTTCTTCAAGGTGATTTGTTGGAAGATGTTTTTATGGAAATACCTAAAGGTTTGAAGATTCAGGGGGAGAAACATATGGTCTGTAAGCTTGTTAAGTCTTTGTATGGACTAAAACAAGCATCTAGACAATGGAACTTCAAACTAACGGAAGCATTGGTGATCTCAGGGTATAAACAGAGTCCTTTGGACTATTCTTTATTCACTAAGAAGCAAGGGAACAAGATGGTAATCATACTGGTCTATGTGGATGATTTGCTCATCACTGGCAATGATACACAATTGATCCAGGATACCAAAAGGGTGCTACATCAGTCCTTCAAGATTAAAGACTTGGGAGAACTAAAATTTTTTCTGGGAATTGAATTCAACAGGTCCAAGAAGGAATTCTGATGAATCAGAGGAAGTATGCTTTAGAATTGTTAGCAGAAGCTGGTCTGACAGGAGGCAAGGTGGCTTTAACTCCTTTGGAGTGTAACATGAAGCTGACTATAGCTGAGATGATTGATGGTGATGGGGGAAATGAGTTTGTTGAACTATTTGAAGATGTACAACAATACCAAAGAATGATTGGAAAATTACTCTATCTAACCATCACTAGACCTGATATTTCTATTACAGTGCAAACATTAAGTCAATTCATGCGGAGACCTACAGTACAACATTGGAATGTAGCATTAAGAGTCCTAAGATATATTAAAACTCAACCAGGGTTGGGATTGTTAATGTCATCAGAAAAGGACATGAGAGTAACAGGTTATTGTGATGCTGATTGGGCTTCATGTCCACACATTAGAAGATCTATGACAAGTTATTTTCTCAAGCTTGGTAAATCACTCATTGCCTGGAAATCCAAGAAGCAAGCAACAGTTTCTAGAAGCTCGGCTGAGGCTGAATATAGAAGTTTAGCAGGCTTGACAGTTGAAGTAGTTTGGGTTACTAATCTGGTTAAGGAATTGGAGATTCAGGTTGAAGGACCAACATTTATATACTATGACAGCAAAGCAGCCATCCAAATAGCAGCAAATCCGGTGTTTCATGAAAGGACTAAGCACATTGAAATAAACTGTCACTTCATCAGGGAGAAGATTCAGCAGGGCTTAATCAAGACAATATATGTTCCTTCACATGAACAACTGGCAGACTTATTGACTAAAGCTTTGGGAAGAGCTCAACATGAATTCCTATTATCCAAACTAGGTGTTCTGAATGTTTTCTTAGGCACTAGTTTGAGGGGGAGTATTGAAACTATAGGAATTACATAACTTAATTTCACTTACAAGTTGTAATTAGTTATAGCTAAATCAGTTTGTTAATTAGTTGGGCTAGCTATCATATTAGTTAGTTAGATATAATGTGTATATAAATGTGAGAATAGTGTGTACAGTAATTTGATTCAATACATGTGAAAATTCCCAAAAGAGCAGTTATCAATTCTCTCTATTCTTCTTCTCCATTCTCCATTTCTTCTCAATCTGATCATCAAACTCAGATTTCATCAAATAGAGACTCCAATACGGGCTCCAAATACCAAATGAATAAAAGTTCAAAGTTGATCTTTTTTTTGGAAAAAATAAAAATATCATTTCTCAACCTAGTGCTTAAGATCTAATCCCCTCCTCTCCACGAAATCCAAACCAAAAACAAAGAAGTTAGTTGGATATAATAAACGTCAATTAGGTTGTTACCTAATATATACCCTAAGTTGATTATTAAAATAATGCAGACAAGTGGAGTGCAATCACATGCAGAATCACCTGTTTGAAATCTAATATCTACGTCGTGTAGTCAACAAATAATTTAATACTATCTCACTCGATTTACTTGTCAAATATTTTTTAATTTGATTTCTATTTTTATTTGTTATTTTTGATAAATTCAGGAAGAACAATTTTTCCCTTTCATATTAACATCGAGTTAATGTCTTTGAAAAATATAATGAGTAAATATATTTGAGACCAAGAGCGGCTCTACACCTTTAAACAAAAAGTCCTTAGGCCCCAAAATTTGAGGGGCCTCATTTTTTAAAAAAAATAATAAGTTATAAGTAGTTTTTTTCAAAAATATTGAGTATTACTTGTAGAAAATAAAAACATTTTATAAAAGAGTGAATAAGTAATAGAAGTTTGACAAATTATGAATACTATGTCTCAAGAAAGATTAAATAATTGGCTATAATAAACTTCATAAAAAATATATATTCGAATTTAAGATCTCCATTTGAATTTGGCTTTAGGCACCGATTTATTAGAACCGCCCCTGTTTGAGACTATTAATTAATAAAAAAATATATATGATAATTCAATATATCAATTATTATTTTCTTAAAATAAATATATCAAGTAAGAAATTGACAAGTAAATCGAAACGGAGAGAGTAGTTAAATAAGTTTCGTGAATATTAATTAGTAGAACTGACCGCGAAATTATGGACCCAAAAATGTTTTTTTTTTTTCCATTTATAAAAGGCAAAGAGAAGTCGTTAAAAATAAGAAGACTTTGGGCATATTATATTCCTTTCAAATTTTCGAAGTCTTGATTGACAAATGACAATTATGGAACTTTCAGATTATTTTGAATTGGGATTTGGGGGTACTATAATCTTTAATTTGTATGAAAGAGTTTTTCAAATTATAAGGGAGCAAACAAAAATAGAGCGATTTTAGGAAGGGTAAAAATATATAAAATTACTTTTAAATAATTTAACGTATGATTTAGGTGAGAGAGGATTTGAAATTATTTTGAATTGAAGAGATTACGTTTTTATTGGTATAATTCCTATTTTAAAGTTTCATTATTATACTTGTTAAATAATTATTTGAAAGTACGTAGTTATGTTACTTGTAATTTACTTTTAAAAAGTTGTAATTCCTCTATAACTTTTCCACCAAAATGTTGTTAGAGAATATTTCTCCACTGTTTAATGCTTCAACTAGTGTTTGCTCTTTTTCTTCCTTTCCTTTTTAATTTTCAATTAATTATGTATAAAACTTAAAGATCAAATAATCTTGTTTATAAAGATGAGGGACCAACGACCAAAAGAAAAGGATACACGTTACTTAGATGGATCTTTTTTAATTACATGAATAAAAAATATTTTACTTTTGAGGCCATTAATAATTGATAATATACTCCCTCCGTTTCATATTAATTGATCACTATAATAAAAATAGTTGTATCATATTTGTTGATCACCTTACAAAATCAAGAAAATATTAATTAAAATTTTCTTATGTATTACTCTTGCAATTAATTTTTTTTGAAATTGTTTACATTTGTTTGTAAAATTTTAAAAAAGTTTTTTAAGTGGTGAATTAGCAATTTTTTTTTATTTATGATTTCTTTAATATGGTGTGCAAAATAAAAAACGATCAATTAATATAAGACAAAAAGAGGGTAGTATACAAAAAATATATCCTTTTACCTTTTCTATTTGACACACAACGCGGTTTCACATGGAAATCTTCCTTTTAAATCAATTTTACTATTCCCAACCCCATATGCTATCTCCTATGCTTCATTCAAAAGATAATAATAATAATACTAATAATAATAATTTATATATATTTAAAGCTAGATATAGATAATTCGATGTGACATCTGTTTATGATTAGTTTTTGTATTTACCTTTTATATCCTATTTTGACATTTTATATTTGTTTTCTACTCTTTTTTTTTTTTTTTCAATTTGTATTTTAAAAAAATTAAAAATGTTTAAATATCCACCCAATTAATCACCTCCCGATAAAACATTCCTTAAACTATAATTCTTCCTAGGGAGATATATGCTGAGAAAAAAAGATCATTTGATTGAAAAATTTTTAAGTAGAGTAATGAGTGTTCAAATGGGAAGAAAAATTATTCGGAGAAAGAATTAATTTATTTAATAAAAAGAATTAATTTATTTAATAAAATTCATATTAAATTAGGAAGAAAATAAGGGAGAATTATTTGGAGAAAAAATCAATTTATTTATGAAATTCATATCAAATTAGGAGGAGAATAATAAAGAATCTGTTTTGTGATTTGTAAAGAGACATTATTTCTTTCAACTTTTTTTTTTTAAAAATATTGTTTTACTAATTCTTTCTTCTTTTATTTTTTCTTTATGCATCTTTAATTAAAATTAACACACACATATATATATTCAGTAACAACATAATATTTAGTTGTTGAGGTCATTTCATTATTTATGGCTACTAAAACAATTAAAAATCTTTAAAAAATTAAATAAGTAAAAAACAAACATAGCATTTACTTTGTAAAGCGTTTTCAAAAATGAAAAGCAGATATTAGAATTACACTTGTATTTTATTAATTGATGATAGCATTTCACCTAAAAGGAAAATATTATTTTATTTTGTATATGGGATATAGTGGGTGGGCCATTTTTTAAGTATCGTTGCATTTATATTTATATATATATAAAATAATAACACTTCTTTAGTATTTAGGTCTATTATTGTTGAATTTATCAATTCTTTAATTTATTCATATTTATTTAATGAAAATAAAAAGCGAGCAAAGAACTAGTAAAAGGATTTCCAATCAGCTATAAAATAATATAGATGCTTGCTGGTGCAATATTTATAAATTATAAATAAAATATTTGTTATTTTTATTTTTTTATAGTTTTTAAAATCTTTTTTAATAGGCTTAAAATTTTACCTTATAAAATATTTAAGTTAGCTATATTTAATTTCTTTCTTCATTAATGTTATTATTTTTTTCTCTATATTTTGTTAATCTTATCATTAATGTTATTTATATAATATAATTAAGTTACTCATTTTTCTTTTTTTTTTCTTTTCTTTTTCAATTAAACCAATGAATTAGCTATTTTAACTTTATAAACATTACATTTTTCTTTCCTTTTTTTTATTTTCTTACAGAATTTGATTTGTTATTCTTAAATTTTTTTAGATCATCCTTTTATCAAAAAATTGTATCTATATTAATACTAAAGTTGGATAATAATAAAAGTAAAGTGACACGTCTTATCGGATAGTATCATTTTTTATCATTTTTTTCTTAGAATATTGAACTTTTTTCCTATTTTTTTTTTTTAATAAAAAAAAGCTTGTAAAAATATATATTTCTTTCCTCATTAGTTATTAACATTTATTAAATTCATCAAATCTTTCCCTCTACTTCTCTTAATTTTTTTAATCTTTCCTCATTAATTATTGATATTTGGGAAAAAAGACAAATATACCTTTGAACTATCGTAAATAGAATGTAGATATCTTCTGTCGTACTTTTAAGACATTGGTGCCCCTGCCGTCTAAAAACTAAAGCAAATATATCCTTTATACTAACGGACATACACATGTCATAACTTTATCCACCGATCCAACATTTATTAAATATCGATTCAACAGATAAAATTGTGTCATATGTCCCTATTTAATCTTTCATTAGGCATATATGCTCTCTACTTCTCCTCTTTCTTCCTCTTCTTTCAAATAGTTTTTCTTAAAATGTCTCTTTTACCATTTTCTTCTCTCTCCTTTTCTTTTAATTTTTTTTTCTTAATATACTCAAAAGTCAATTAATTCAATTCCTTATATAATTATGAGTCTTAAATAAGAGAGGAACTCACGCAATAATAGAAGGTATTAATATTGATTGGGTAGTAATTTAATCATTTTTTTCAAATTTTTATTTAAAAAACCAATAAAATCTCTACACTTCATTTCTCCCCCACCATTTAAATACTTACTATACAAGTATGAGTGTTAAATTGCATTCAAATTATTATTTTTTATTTTGTCCTTTTAAATTCACTAACGCCGACTCATTATTTTCAACGTATCTAATTCAAAATCAAACATGAAACTTTGATTTCATTCGGCTCCTCTATGGAGATGAGTCAGTGGTATTTGCTAGCAACAATATAATAGAGGCAGTCACTCAATATATATTATCTGATGGTCAACTTTTTTTTTGTATATATGTTATCGTTATCTAACAATAAATTTAAATAATATGATACATAAAATTTATAAATTATTTATATTTTATTAAATGAAGAGGAAATAAGGAATGTCCAGTTGATGATCATCATGTAGACCCCATCCTACACACCACATGTAGTCAAATTTTTTCAATAAAAATGTCACTGTCCCACTAGCTCCTCAAGCAACTATTTTTTTCGTTTAGTCTAAGTCACCTCTATATGAAACTTCATTGCTCTTTCTTTCCACAATCCAAGAAAATTTCCAATTAAAATAGACCTTAGACAAAAAAAAAATCTTTTTTTTTATTAGAAAAAAACACAAACAAAAAGAAAAACGAGTATATTACCAACTCCGACGTTGTCTTAGTCAAAATAACCTGCCATATTTGATTGACCAGGCCATTAAGAAACTACTATATATGTATTAGATCCACAAACAAATCATCTAGACCAAAAAAAGATCATAGCAAAATAACAAAGTAAGAATTTTGTTATTCAAGTTCAATCCAACATGGTTGAGCATAATTTTCATCAACAAAGTCATAGTTTTGTTAAGTTGGTGATATTTCTATGCTTGTTATTTCTATCTGCTAATATTTCAGTTGAAGCGCGAATTCGTCATTATGAATGGGAGGTTAAATATGAATATAAATCCCCAGATTGTTTCAAGAAACTTTCTATTAGCATCAATGGTAAAACTCCAGGACCTACTATTGTTGCTCAACAAGGTGACACTATTGTTGTTGAAGTCAAAAATAGCTTGTTAACTGAAAATCTTGCCATTCATTGGCATGGAATTAGACAGGTAAATATACATTTAAAAAAAATCCCTTTACTTATTTTTTTTTTTAATCAATAATTTTGATTTTATATATCTTGTGAATATTGTAGATTGGAACACCATGGGCTGATGGAACAGAAGGAGTGACACAATGTCCTATTGTGCCAGGGGATACTTTTGTATACAAATTTGTTGTTGACAGGGTAAGTTTTTTTTTTTTTTTTAATCTCCCCATAAAGGCGAAATACATAGATGAGCCCTTTGAGTTGCACTTAATCGAAGTTCAAGAAACAACAGTACAATTATAATGGAGATGTGTTTCCTAATATTTTGTGCAGGCTGGAACATATTTGTACCATGCTCATTATGGTATGCAAAGACAAGCAGGACTACAAGGAATGATCAGAGTATCATTACCTGATGGAGTTTTAGAGCCATTTTCATATGATCATGATAAGAGTATTCTTCTCACTGATTGGTACCACAAGAGCACTTATGAACAAGCAACTGGTCTTGCTTCATTGGCTTTTTCTTGGGTTGGAGAACCACAGGTAAAAAAACTATACAACTTATTCCTTTAATTTGTTTCAATTCGTTTGTCTGATTTTGACTTGACTTGACACAAAATTTAAAAAAGTATACAAGACTTTTGATCTTTTATGTTAAAGAATTGAATAGAAAGGAAAGAGATATTTGTTTTTTAAACAGATTAAAAAGAAAAGTAAGATAAATAAATTGAAAAAGAAGGAATATAATGTTTTTGAAATGTTATTCAATAATGTTTGCTAATTTTTAATTTTGCTTTTTTCAGTCAATCTTGATTCATGGAAGAGGAAGATTCAATTGTTCTATTCCAAGCATAGATCCTACTCTTTGTAATGCTACAAATCTTCAATGTACACCTTATTCAATGACTGTTGTTTATGGCAAGACTTATAGGCTTAGAATTGGCAGCTTGACTGCTCTTTCTGCTCTAAGTTTTGAAATTGAGGTATTTTTCACAATTCCCGTGTCAACCTAAGTTGCTCGGACTCTCCAAAATTGCCGCCTCACTTGTGTCGGATCCTCCAAAAATGCACTATTTTTCGAGGATCTGACGCGCAGCCGTCAACATTTTTGAAGAGTCTGAGCAACATAGATGTCAACAATTTAACTAAATACTTAAAGAAGTTTGTTTGTTTTTTATTAATTGAATTTTGTGATGTAGGGGCATAACATGACAGTTGTTGAGGCAGATGGTCACTATGTGGAGCCATTTGTGGTACAAAATCTTTTCATCTATTCTGGAGAAACATACTCAGTCCTAATTAAAGCTGATCAAGACCCTACAAGAAATTATTGGGCTAGTACAAAAGTTGTCAGCAGGAATAGCACTACTCCAAATGGTTTGGGTATTTTCAATTATTACCCAAATCATCCTAGGAGATATCCTCCTACTGTACCACCCTCGGGGCCACGTTGGGATGACGTTGCCCCTAGGATGGCTCAGAGTGTTGCGATCAAGTCCCACAAAGATTTTATCCATGCCCCTCCTCTGACATCGGACAGGGTCATTGTCATGCTCAACACACAAAACATGGTGAATGGGTATGTACGTTGGTCAGTCAACAATGTCTCGTTCAACATGCCTCATACGCCTTACCTGATCGCCCTTAAGCACAACTTATTACATGTTTTCGACCAAACCCCTCCTCCGGACAACTATGACCAAAAGAATTATGACATCTTCAATATCGCGCCCAATGTGAATGCTACAACTAGCAACTCGATTTATCGATTGAAGTTCAACACAACAGTGGACATCATATTGCAAAATGCCAACACAAAGAACCCAAACAACAGTGAGACGCATCCTTGGCATTTACATGGACATGACTTTTGGGTAATGGGCTATGGTAATGGCAAGTTCAACCAATCTATTGATCCAAAGAATTACAACTTTGTGAACCCAATAATGAAAAACACAATCCCAGTCCATCCTTATGGATGGACCGCATTGCGATTTCGGGCCGATAATCCAGGAGTTTGGGCCTTTCATTGCCATATTGAGTCACATTTCTTCATGGGAATGGGAGTTGTATTTGAAGAAGGGATTGAGAAAGTTGGCAAATTGCCTACTTCTATCATGGGCTGTGGAGAAAGTAAAAGGTTCCACAGGCCTTAAATTGTTAACATTATTGTCCAAAAGATTACTTTAGTTTGATATTCTTTGGATTCTTTTGATAGTTGCCAAAAATTAAAAAAATGTGTTCCTTTTTGTTTTAAAACCTCTACACTGTAAAAAACAATACAATTCACTCTTTTGTTGCTACTCATGTGTCATAATACTATATCCTTTTTTTGTCTTATCATAACATAGTTTTTCAAGATTTGCAATTCTTTCTGTGAGATTCCTTCCCTTAAGAGATTTATTTCAAAAAAATAGAAACAGTTCACATCATAAAATATAATTTTATATTGGCAAAATAACTTTTAGCAGTAAATATGCACATTAACAAATTAGAGTGCTAAAGCATTTACGGCATTAGTTCATTGCTACTGGATCTAATGTCGATATAGCATTTAGGGACATTTACAAAAGAGTGTTAATTGCCTCTAAAAAAACATATTTAATGATATTTAAGCTATTACTGTTAATTAATTGTCCCTAAAGATATATTGGTATAGTGGAATGCCTCCATCACTCCTCATCCAACACTTGTTGTGAGGATTATATTATGCTTAAGAGACGAAATCAAAATTGGAACATTATAGATATGGAGTTTTATCATAATTTATTGGGTTTAAAAATTTATTATACATTTTTATTGATTGGGAGTAAAGTTTTTAACAGGTATATTAGATTTACAGGAGAACTTATGCTCTACACGATCAATTAACTCTTTAGAGCACAAGTATGCTGCGCCCCAACATAAGCTTATGTAATTTAGGGTCAAATATTTGGATGGTTGGTCAATAGGGTTACAAAATTTTTGAAACTAACAAGAACCGAAGGAAGCTACCGCAACAACAAACCAACATGCATTATTTAGAGAAGGATAATGATCTATATTGAACGGAATCTGAATTTTAAATGACAAAATTATTCGTCACTAATAGTCAAACTTGATTTAGTACAACCAAACTCAGCAAGCCTAAAATGAGCATACTCAACCTCCACTGGATGTCGCTACTCAAATCTGTATTGAACGTATCCATTAGTTGTTAGTATTATTGTTGAAGTGAAAACAATTGAAACTTTGTATATATTTAAAATTTTGAACTATCCACACAATTTTTTTTTAAGCTAAGACTCAAACTATTCTTCGAGTATATATAGGTCCAAACTCTATAATAGATAATTATGCATAGGTGTGAAGATTAATTACTAAGTGTGAAAAGTGTATTGGATAATAATTAAGGTCATAAAGAACCTCTAACACTAAGTTAATAAGTTCAAAGATTCTCTACCGATTAAGTTTTTGTATAAGATAATGTTAGGTCAACTTTAAATGAGTATATCTCCTAGAATATGAAGAATTATGTGTCCCACTATATCCACCAAATCAAAGGTCTTTGAGTTTTCCTTTCAACACCACTAACTGCTTATCAATACGATTCTAGAGTAAAAAATTGTTTTACCAGAGATGCTCTAGTCTAGAAAATTTGGTCCCAGATACTACGAGTAAGAGTATGACTCGTTCTTTGATAGTACAACTCATACTATGACCCGTAAAAACTTGATAGAGTCTGAAAATCGACAGAGGCAATCACGAGTTAGACCATGACTCAGGGGTATCAATGTACAACTCGTATATCACTGTAAATGATGCAGAGATATCACTGTATATCAGTTGTATATCAATTTTTTTTTCAGATTTTTTTTAAAACGCTATATTGAGTTTCTTTTCCCTCTTTTCACTCGCCGATCGATCCCAAGAACCCCCAAGAGCTCTCTTCAACCCTACTAAGTCTAGATAAGTATTCTTCATGAAATTATAACATATATATCCTAGAATTGCTACATGATTCTAACATTAAATCATCCTCCTATTTATAGTGAAATCAAGAACCTAATTCTAGGGTTCAATACTTAATTTTTGAGCAAGTCCATCAATATTCTTCTTTCCAAATCAAGGTATGCATTCTCTCATGATTTCGCAGTGGTGCTAACAAATAATTATGTATTCTAAGCAAGAATTATTGTATTGTCATTCTCCGAGTCTACACTTTGGACGTGATCTACACTCGAGAACCATTGCTAGTCCCCAAGCGAACTGTTGGCCTGGATAACTACTTAGCAGAAGACTTACCCAAGCGATAAAAAGGCCTAAAAACAAAACTTTGAATATTTAAACTCAAAGTAAATATTCAACTCAAATTTGTCTGTAAAATACTCAATAACATAAGTATAATAGTTTACAAAAACATTTCAAGAAAAATTGAATACCGAAGGACTCTTCAACTCTATCTATGTATGAAACCTCTATTGTTTGAGATAGGTGTCGGTACATGACCCACAACGTCTCAAAACAACTAGACTGAAAGTAAATGTGAAGTCCTCCATAATGCAAGGAGGCTCACCAAAACTATCTGGAGTGTAATCTCAACAGAGCACCTGTTGATGATCCTGAACACCTATATCTGCATCATAAAAAGATGCAGATCGAATGACATCAATATATTTGAATGTTCGAGTATGTAATATAATTGAATAACAAATAACTAATTAAAAAGACTGCAATAAATATCAGTATATACTCAACTGAATATAAAGAAATAAATGAGTGAAATCATCAAAATTTTTCAAAAATACTTGCTCATCTCTGAACTCAACATATTAAGTGATATAATGAAAATATACTTTTAACTTTATTTGAGAGATTCTCTAACCGACAACCATTATTATGAGCTACGTGATGACACAACGTCGTGTTCACACTGCCAGAACTGTCCTAGCTATATCGTGTCGGGATATAGAACCTCTCAACTAAGTGAATCCACCTAGCTCTGCCCGAAGGCACTAATGATTCATCTAAAAAGTATGATCCTGTACCCATGTTGGCAAGACATGATTTATGGGGGTTGTGAGTTATCTGCACTCTCCTCTATATCGGTGATCAATACTACTCCCAATTATATATACTCTTGCTCAAATGTATGAAAACATACTCTTTCTCTGGTTTGAGATAATTTCTCAAACTATCCTCTTAAAATAGGTAATTGCTCTGAAATATTTTTGAGACTCATTGCTCATTTAGAAAACAAGATTTCTCATTGCTCAATGTAAACATACATTTTGGGTTGAGATAATTACTCAAAAAAGGGCCTCTTTAAGAGAGGCAAAGAAGCAAACCATACTAGATGGAAAGAACTCCGAGTAAACAAAGCAAAAGCCCATATATATGTTCTGTACTTAATCTTTCTGAAAACTCTTTTAACTTTTCTCAAAAAAAGTCTACTCTTTTATTTCATGTAAAAATGAGACATTAGGAAATACTTAGTTCCCTTATACTCTTTCTCAAACTCCTCTTTGCTTCCTCAAAACTCAATTTAAACAATAATGTTTTGTTTGAAAGATTCTCAATAAGAATTCAAATGAATACTCAAGAATATGGTTCATGCTGAAACATAGACATGAACAATCAACTCAATAATCGAATGCACAATTTATGACAATTCAATAATTAGAAATAAGAATTCAATAATTAGCAACTCAAGAACTCAGAACTCAATATCAACTCGTCTCAAGGATACTCAAATCTAAGGATAGAACCATAGATTACTCTTTTACTGATTTAAAAGTAGATGTAGGGTGTGAGGATGAACTAGTCCAATACTATGATAGCCTTACATACATGAGAAGAACAACATTCTTGGCGAAATTGATGAAACTCGGAGAATGCTCGAAACCCTAGATTTTCTCCACTTAGAACCTTGCTATAATGTTTTGAAGTGTTAATGATCGTAAAAGAACTGATAAACACTTTCTAAACCCTTAATTATGTGTAAGACGTCATGGTATAGGCTTAGAATAAGGGTTAAAATGATGTAATTTATGTACCAAATGCATAAGGGAAAGACCAAAACGACCCCAGCTTAAAAAACCAATGGAGTGCCTTAAAAAGAAGGTTTCACGGACCGTTTAATTTGATGAGTCCGAGGTTTAGACTCATTTAGGGTTTTATTTATATAGATTCAGTATCCTCAAATGCTTATTTTGTGCCAATAACTGATGCAAAACCCTTGATATCCAGGTATATGGATTTAGGAACAAAGCAAGGACACTAATTTGCAAAAAGGAACAAAGCGAGCTGAAAGGATGAAGAAAGGCAAGCCTGGTGATCTCTAAGTCCACTTGGCGAGTCGTCGAATGGCTACTTGACTGCCTAAAGTTCCAGTATGCCAAACCCTGAAGAACAGAACCAAGTTAGCGAGAGAAAGGAGTAGTCGGCGGATCGCCAAGTGGTTCTGATGCAGTGTTGGATCGCCCAAAGTTACGGACCTTAAGGATGCTGAATACCAAGGCAGAAGGGTGATGGAAATGACCAAAGGGCAGCTCACCGTGTGGTTCGACGAGCCCAACTTACTTCGTCGAGTGACTTTTCGCAGCACATTTTTGGCTACTATAAATACATTTTTGAACATTTAGTTTAACATCTGAGCTCTTAGATATTAGTGAGTACGCTAAATACATCTGGGGAGACAATAGCCTAGCATACTCACTAAAATCTAGCGAGTTTCAAATAGTTGCAATTACCCGTTCGTTTATTAATTCCTATAATCGAATCACATCTTAAGAACCCGTCTCATTATTGTTAGTTCGTATTGTTTTCCACTGTTTGTAGTTGATAATTCCAAATGAAAACCCCCTATTTGACATTCGTGTCACCCCCTGATTTGAATGATGCCTTTATTCGATAATTTTTATTCCTATGACTGATTTGACATGTTCATACTTCCCTATTGAATCTTAAACACGTATCGCTCCCTGTGGGATTCGACCCCAACTCATTTAGTTGGGTTTTATACTAATTAACGACTGTTGATGCTTAGAATTGGATGAAGTGTGTTTGAAACATTATTAATCAAAGTCGCACCGCTGCCGCGGAGTGGTGTTGTTTGAGATTCTTTTGGTGAAGTTGAATTTTGTTCTTTTTCATCATAGTTGAATCTACTTACTTTTAGCTTTGATTTTTGGTGTTACTTGTTAAACTAAGGAATTGAGCATGTCTTGTAGAAGCGGCAACCAAGTGGACCACCCTTCTTAAAAAATGATGATTCTTAGGGATAACATCTTAAATTTCAAATAATTGGAGGGTGAGACAATCCATGAGTTGTTGCTGAGCTTTAAGGCACTATTGCTGCAGTGCCCAACTCATGGAATCCTAGATAAGATACTACTAGACTGCTTCTTTAGAGGTCTTGGTCCTGAGAACAGAGGAGTGGATGACCAACTTACTCTGGGTGGTCTAATACGACAGCCCTATGCAATAGTAGCCTAACTCCTTGATCACATGACTAAGACCAACAAGAAGACAGAGAAGGACCAAAATTTGGCCACACTATTGACTCAACTTGATCTTTTGGCCAAAAAGATTATGGAATTAGAAGTACTGTACAAAAGTAAAGATATGTACATTCATCCTCATGAACGTATAAAGCTCAAGGACTATGGGGGTGGACAAGTAGAATATATACTCTCACTCATTCTCCACAAAGTCGAAGAACACGATAGAGTGTTGAAAGAAATAAAAAAGGAGGTCTCAATGCTGAATCAATTGACTGCTTCTCATTTCATGTCTATTCAGCTACTGGAGACACAAATTGGTCATATTTTGTCTCGTCTCTACCCCAGAAAAAAATGGGGATTGCCTAGTGACACTATGGCAAACCCCAAGAATGAAGTTTGAGCGAGGACTTGCGTCGTGTCACGACGTTAACTAAGGCGCTGCTTGGGAGGCAACCCAAATTTTATTTTCTTTCATTTTGTTTTTGCAATAACTTGTGTTGATTGTGCAAGTTAAATTGTAGAATGTGTTTGAAAAGTGCAGGTTGTCGAGTAAAATGTCCAGTCGGTGACTCGCCGACATCATTCGGCAATCCCGACTTGGACTCAAGAAATTATAAAGATGAAGTCTGTAAAACTCGACGAGCCCATGGACAAGTCGGTGAATCATCGAACAAGTCGGCGAGCCTGACTTTGTCTGCCGTTTGGACCCCCCAAGTTAACTGGAGGTCTTGTAAAACTCCGCGAAATAAGTAACTACTTGGCGTGTCGCCGAGTGGTCTGGCGACTAACATCACCGAAAGAGCGCGAATTGGACGGTTTTTAAATGTCCAAAGGTTTAAATTTTAAAACTCTTTCACACTCCGTCACTCATACAATCAAATCCGCAATCTATATTTCCTATATTTTTTATTTTTTTTATCACTTTTTGGTCGTCGATCTTGTGTTCGGAGTTTGAAATCTTTGCCGCCTAGCTTTACAATTTGAATTCGGCATTAAATGTTGGTTTTTCAAACTCCAAACTTGTAAATAGCGGTTGTACTCAAATGCTTTGTCATAAATTATGTTTATCTATGTTGGGCCTCTCTGAAATTGTATGTTTATGCCTGCTTTAATTTTGATATCGTGCCTTAAATGCCTAGTTTGTTGATTTCCTGAATTTCGTGCTTTAAAATTGATCATAAATTATTGGGTTTTGTTATTTTGTTGTTGGGTCTAGTCGGGTGAAGTCTGAGTAACCCAAATTGTGCTAAATGACGTGTTTTGCCCAAGAGCGTTTGACTTCATTCTTAAGGTCTAAAGTCGTCAAATGGCCAATTTTGGCCAAATTAGGGGAAGTCTGAGTACCCCAGTGGCATGGGTCTAATCGGTCTAAGCCTAATTGAGAATGTGTGTTGTTTGATTTTGTTTTCGGGGGCTACGGGGTTGATTTTGGAAGTTGGGGTTGAAAATAGGCACGTTGGACAGTTTGGCGAGCTGGGTCAAACTCACCGAACCACTCGACGGTTCGCCAAAATCCACCTAGTTCACTTTTTAATTTCATGTTTTTATTGAGTTTAGTTCTGTAACTTTCGGCGAGAAGCTTGAGCTCGCCGAGTGCACTCAGCAACTCGTTGAAAGTCTTCTTTGATCGCCTTTTCTGCGCCCTTAACCCCTAAAACACACTGTAACTTTCAGGGGGCTAGTCGGTGCTCAATGAATGATGTCGATAATTTAACGAAAAGCCCTTCTCATCGCCAACATGCCATTCTTCTGGGAAATTTTTGAGTCAATCCTTTCGGCGAGCTTAATCTGGCTGGCTTAAGTGACTCGGTGACTCGCCGATTGGTTCGGCAAGTCTGTCTCCTTTTTATTTTCTGCATTTTTCTTGAATCAATTTAACTTATTTTGGTGTGTTTTGCAGATATGGCTATACCAAAAGTGGCAGGTCGAGACATGCCGCGCCACAAGAGGGCAATGAGAATTATCATAAATGAGGATGCAACTAAACCTACTCCTGCATCACCGGAGGTTAGCTCCAATAGTGAGGGGATATATGCCATGTATCTCACCACTTCTGAGAGTTAGGGTGAGCACCAAGATTCTCAGGATACCATTTTTTAGCCTGAGGATCATGAGCTACTAATGGACCGGAGTTCTAAAATGCGCTCTAAGAGGATACATGATCCGTGTAGGATCTGGGAATCCCAAGCTGCTACTCCTTCTCCTATCCTAGACCAGGCTGTGGTCCCAACACCATCTGCACGGGGTCCCCCTTCCCAGTCTATGAACAGACTGAAGATTGAGGGATTGAGGATCATTATCAAGGAGAAGAAGTTGTCTACTGATGGAGTAACATACAAGTACCTAGAGATATGGAGTTGCTTAAAGTCCCACAAGTTCCAGATATTCACTAGACCCCGTGGCCCTTACATTCTAATTTAGGTTTGAGAATTTTACTCTTCCTACGATGCCCTAGAGCCACAAGGGAAGAAGAAGGCCATTAAATTCTAGCCGATTGATTATGTGGTTGTCAAGGGCAAGACAATGAAGTGTGATAGTGATACTATCAATGCAGTTCTGAAGTGTACAAAGGATATTGAGGATGACTGCCAATACATGATCAGAACAACAACACTGAAGAATATGAAAAAGTGGTTGGACCTTCTGTTATCTGACAATAGTCCTAAGTGGATCGAGGCTGGAGTACCCATAGAAATAAAAACCTCAATGTAGCAGCGAGGTACTAGTTTAGCTTTATTAGTAGCATGATCATGCTGTCCTAAAACGAGTCAAAAGTAGTCTGCCTTGGTTGCATCATTGATGGGACAAGGCTAAGTTTGGGCATGATCATCACATAGGAGATGGTTATGAGGGCCAAGCAGCGCCAAAGCTCTCTTTCTTTTTCGGTGCTAATCACTGAGCTTTGCAGACGGGCCGGAGTGCCTCAAGATGAGAAAAAGGATGTGGAAGTGATTCCTACATCTTCTATCGATATCCGATGCATTGAGGCGGAATACTTAAAGGATGAGGCAGAGAAGAAGAAGGCAGCCCCGGTGGATTCCTCCCTGGTTGTTGATACTGATACACTACCTGCAGATGCAGTATTGTCTAATCTGGCCCCTGGGCCTTCAGGTATATCTAGTGATGTCCCTTCTGTGACTCCCAGTTCCTCTACAGCTCCCCTGCCTCCTAGGTCTGTTGCTGTTGCTTCTCGACCTCCACTCACCCAAGCTGCGATACTACGGATGGGGCATTTAGCCCATTCTTCTGATAGGCGTGCCTCCAGGATTGAGGCCAGAGTTCTTGGGATGCTTGAGAGGGCCCTTACTGTTGTTGTGACACCTTTTAGTGTGTCTATTGATGCCCTTATGGCAAGGATAGCGGTGTGTGAGCGAGGCAAAAGGACCACTGATGAGGTGACAACTCTAAAGGCGGCAATTGCTGAGTTGAGGAAGGATGTGGACCAGCTGAAGTCCACAAATATGTCCATGATTTTTGGGACTGTAGAGATCCCCGACATGCCAATTGAGACAGATGTGCCTCCGGCTACCACCGAAGATGAGGTTTAAGTTGAGGAGATGACTGCTGCTGAGTCCGAGGCTAAGACTGATGAGGAGTTACTTGGTGTTGATGGGGAAGCGACTTATGAGGACCTTACAGAGGTTGAGGAGGCTATGGTAGATTCAGCCGTGTAGATTTCATTGGCAAACACCACCATAACTGGATCTGGTGTTGCTGCCACCCCGAGCACTGATGCCCAGGATTAGAATGTCGTACCGAGCATTGATGCCCCAATAGATGGAGAGACTGTGTAGACATAACCTTTCTTTACCTCCCTCTCTGTCACTTTACTTTTTATTGTTTTGTGCATTTGAGGATAACTGCCTTTTTATTTGTAGTAGGGTGAGGTATTTCCATACCTACCTCTTGTTACTATCTTATGTATATAATATTGGGTTTTTGTGCTTAAATTGTGTTTTGATATTGTGTGTGGATGTTTGAGCTTATGGTTCCTCATTATGGATGCAAATGGGTTTTGACCCTTCTGAAAACTTTTGCCACCTTTTGTTGTGTTTGATTGTGGTTGTTCTTGTGTAAATTTGAGTATCGATTACGATTAATACCAAAAATTGACTAGTGCTCTTAATGGAACAAAAATGAATGTGCGGCTATGATGAGGCCAAATGAAGTTGCATAGACAATATGTGTACTTTTTGCATCTCGTTGTGACTAGCCGATTATCGAATGAGTTTCTTGTGATGAACATTGCACACTAGCGAAAGTGTGGAGTCTTGTTTGATATTGGTACCTATGCCTTGTGTGATAAGCTTATCATGAACCTTGTGTGATGACACCTAGAATTTGCCCCGTTGGTTCGGTTGACTAAGTGATGCAAGCTTTTGAAATTAGGAAACAAATTTGAAGAGTGAAGTAATTTGACAATATACCTTTTTTGTAGGTAACCTGTTGAGTGTATGGACTTTGCTTGAACCACTTTTGTGCCTTACCATTCATTTGGAAGAAACTTGATGCAATTGTAACCCCTCTTTATCCATTCACCCATAATCCTCATGAGGTGTGGTTTGTTTGAATAGCCAACTTAGGCCAAAAGTCTAAGTTGGGGGTGTGGTGAAAAAGAAGGTAAATCAAGAAGTGTGAAAAAGTCCCCCTTGATTCATGGACTTGAAAAATATGGAACCCCTCCATAAAAAAAGAAGAAGAAAGAAAAAGAAAAAGAATGAAATAAAGTTGTGAAAGTTGCAAAAGAAATGGGGTGTTCGGTATTCCACGAGAAGTGAATAATGTGGTGAATTTTGAACATAAGTGAAAATGTTGAAGAAAAGGAAAGAAAGTGATGTTCATACCATATTCCACGAGGATAGTAGCCACTGAACCTAATTGACTATACCTTTACACTCAACCCCGTTAGAAGCCTTGAAAAGACCTTTTTGATCTTGAGTGAGTTGAAGTGAATACTGATTAGAAAATTAGGGCAAACCTATCGGTAAATTCATGCATGTGTTCATCTTTGTGCGTGTGAGAGTTGTATGTGATTTTGGAGCTATAAAGTGTTGAACAATTGTATGTGACTATGGAATCATCTTTGTTGTGAGGTAATTTGAGTACCTTTGTTGAGCTTGAACTTGCATTTGAAGCAAGTATTGTGAACTTGAGAATCTTTGGTAATGATGAGTCACAACTTGAATCTTTGAGTGCACAATTGATCCTTGCATGAGTAAGTTAAGTCTTATTGTATCCATTCATGATTCAGTCTTTTGCAGTACTGTTTGAGACATCCTTTTTGCACTGTTGAACTTTAGTTTTACTTGTGGACAAGCAAAATTGTAATTTGGGAGTGTTGATGAGATCGAGATTTGGACTCATTTAGGGTTTGATTTATAAAGATTCAGTGTCCTCAAATGTTTATTTTGTGCCAATAACCGATGTAAAACTCTTGATTTCTAGGTATATAGATTTAGGAACAAATCAAGGACACTAATTTGTAAAAAGGAATAAAGCGAGCTGAAAGGATGAAGAAAGACAAGCTTGGTGATCACCAAGTCCACTTGGTGAGTCACCGAATTGCCTACTTGACCACCTAAAGTTCCAGTATGCCAAACCCTGAAGGAAAGAACAAGGTTGGCGAGAGAAATGAGCAGTAGGTGGATCGCCGAGTTGTTCCAGGGCAGAAGGGCGCTGGAAATGACAAAAGGGCGGATCGCTGAGTGGTTCAGTGAGCCCAACTTACTTCGCTGAGTGACTTTTTGCAGCATATTTTTGGCAACTATAAGTACATTTTTGAGCATTTAGTTTAACATCTGAGCTCATATATTTTTAGTCTATTATTGAGTTTTGAACTAGGGAGACAATTTTCTTTTATTTTTCATAAGTTTTGAAGAATTAAAGTTTTTTCAGTTTTGAGAAATTGGAAGTGAGTCTTTGAGATTCTTCGAATTGGAGCATTATAAGGACAAATATACAATTACCCAGTTGATGGATAATCAATTTGGTAACTGTTTTAACCTTTTTATGACGTCTATCTAAAATCCCAAATCTTGGGGTGTGATTATGTGATTATGGGCTGATTAGTTTATGAGTATTGCTAATTGTTAGTTTAAATGCTATTTAGAAGTGAGTTCAATCATTAATTGTGGTTTAATTTAAGAATTGTAGTTGCAAATGTAGTTCTACCCTTGTGTTTTTGGCTTGCTCGAAAGAGAGCTTTTAAAACTAAACTTATTAATTGATGGTCTGTGGGCATTAGGTTGACTTGGATTCAGCTCGAGAGAGTGAATCCTAAACCCAATCTCATATACTCAGCTCGAGAGAGTGAATGGACTAAGGTGTGGGCTATTCTTATTTTGCATGCTTGTTGATGTTCGAGAGAAATCAACTTGATTCGGGGTAAATTGTTCAAGAAAAAGTTTATCTTCTTTATAGCCTAGCTTACTCACTAATATGTAGTGAGTTTCTAATAGTTGTAATTACCCGTTCGTTTATATTAGCCTATAATAAAATCACATCGCAAGAACCATCTCATTATTGTTAGTTGGTATTATTTGTAGTTGATAATTCCAAACCAAATCCCCCCCTCCCCCCCCCCCCCCCCCAATTAGACATTCGTGTCACCCCCTGATTTGAATGATGTCTTTATTCAATAATTTTTATTCTTATGACTGATTTGATCATGTTCATACTTCCCTAATGAATTTTAAACACGTACCGCTCCCAGTGGGATTTGACCCTAACTCATTTAGTTGGGTTTTATACTGATTAACGACCTTTGACACTTAGAGTTAGATGAAGTGTCTTTGAAACGTTATTAATCAAGGCTCCATGATCTGTGAAACACTTCACGAGCCGCATAGCCATCCATGCACCTTCACCTTTCTAACTATGCCTCACTAAAATTAAACATAACTTTTTACTCCAAACTAGAAATGAAGTAAACTTGGTGTTGTTGGAAAGAAGATTCAAATATCTTTCATTTGATAAATATGCAACTATTTTGTTATATGCTGAGAGATATAGGCAATTGAAGTTGACCCAAGTAAAATCTCATATTGAAACTCAATCGGTAAAAATATGTCATACCCCAAGCCTGCACCCTGGACGTGGCCGGCACTCAAAAACCATTACTGAGCACCATGCGAACCGTCATCCTGGCTGACTATAAACGGAAGACTAACTCAAGCATATATAAGCATCAGCTTGATAGAAACGTTTAAAAATAATATACTGAATCTAAAAAACGGAATGGATATACTAAGTATGAAACATAAGTTTTAAATAAAATATGTGAAACTGAAAGACTCTCCAAAACTGTCTATCGATGAGGCCTCTACTATTACGGAAGGATACCGGGACAAGACCCACAACACCTCAAATATACTAACTAGAATGTAACTCTGAAGTCCTTTGGAATACAAGGAGGCTCATCAAAGCTAACTGGAGTGTAGAGTGATCTTAACGAAGCGCCTGTTAATAATCATGAACACCTATATCTGCATCGTAAAAGGATGCAGGTCAAATGACATTGGTACATGGAATATACAAGTATGTAATATGGCTAAGTAAACAAATAACTAAACTGATTAACTGAAAGCAACTCAACTGAATAAATACAATAACATTAAGTGAAAACCATTTAAGCTTTACCATAAAATCAAAGCAACATAAAAACACTATACTTTACTTGTGGGGAGTTTCTCTAACCGACAACCATTACCATGAGCCTAGCAATGATACAACATTTCACCTCACGTTGCCAGGGCCTTCCTATACTTTACTGGGATATAGGATGATATCATGACTATGGACCCATCAAATTGTCCTTTTCAGAGGCCGTGAAGAGTCGCATGAATAATCAATGCTATCCTATCGTACACTGGCTACGTAGTTCTATGAGACTTTTGAATCATAAAAGACTGTAACCCAACTCGGTGCTTTATACTACTCCTAAAATAATTGGGCTTCTTATATTACTTGAAATACTTTTCAAAACATGAGACGTGTTTACCTTTTTTAAAACATGCACTTATGAACTTATCTTTCAAGTCCAATAATTAACATAAGTACATAAGTACATATGTATATATACATATATGAATAAAATAACATTCAAAACTCTTATGTCTTTATGAAAGAGAACCTTTAAATTTTCTCTCAAAAATCATCTTTAATTCCTTAAAAACTCTAGTTTAAAACTCAAGTGTTGGCTTTGAAAAACTTCTCAAGATTTATAACTCAAAATGAAGTTCATGCTAAATTATAGACATGAACAAATCAACTCACGGATCTCAATAAAAATATAGAAACTCAATAGTTAGGAATATAATTTGTAAAAGAACCATGAACTCAAGAACTCAAATCAACTTATCTGAAAAATACTCAAATCTAGGTGTAGAATCCTAGATTTCTCTTTTACTGATTTGAAAGAAGATGTAGCGCATGAGGACGAACTTGTCCAACACTATGATAGCCTTACATATCTGGAAGAACAAGGTTCTTGAAGAATCTTGAAGAAGAACTTGATTAAAAGCCTTGAAATCCTAGCTTCAAGGTAAACGATAAAGAAAACCTTTCTTGAGATTCTTGAATTAGTTTCATGGAATCTCTATGGCTAGAAATATGATTTTCGTTAGTTATTCATAATTTTATGGAGGAATTTTGAAAAGAATGAAATTCTTGGAGAAAGTCTTACCTTGAAGAAGAATCTGGATAACGATTGAAAGAATTTTGAATGGAGTCTTCTACTTTGATTTTTCCTTAGGGTTTTGCCATAGGGTTTGAGAGAGAAGAGAATGCTGGATTAAATGATGAAAATATGATTGTTTTATGTCTTTTATTAGTCAAGAAATATATTGAGTTTTCTTGGAGGTAAAAAAGACAAAAACAACATTTTTAATGTTTTACTGTCGGCTAATTCATAATAATACTGTATCAGGTTACTAAAATGGTCATAAATTTTTACTCAGAAATTTGATTGACGCAAAATTAGTAGCGTTGTAAAGTAGATTCAAATACCTTTAATTTGATAGGTTATAGGTCACAAAACTCTTTATATTCGAAGATATATGGTCGTTTGAAGTTGACCCTTAGTAGAATCGTACATTAAAACTTAATTGATAAGGAAACTTCAAGAACACTTATCAAGAAATTAAATTGCTCAATATTTATGGACAGATTCAAAAAAGAAACTCATGATTGGCTTGTGGCCGGGTGAACAAACCCAACACTATGGAAGCTTACATACGTCAAATAACTAGGTTCTTGCGAAATCTTGAATTTCTTGAACGAACGCTTGAAACTTTGAACTTTTTCTCCCCTTGAATCTTCTCTCTAAAACCCTAAATGCTTTTGGGGATGAATGAAACTGATTCTAATCAGTTTAGACCCCTAATTGGGTGTAATTCACGTTTAGAATAACTGGAGGTAAGTAAAAGACTAAAATACCACTCATATTTTTGGGTAACTTTCCTTAAATGGACAACCTGACTTTAAAAGGGCATATCTCCCACATATAAGCTTGAAAATTAAAAAACTCGATGGAGTTGGAAAGAGGACTTAGAGATCTTTCAATTGATATCTTATGGATCTCCAAATTCATTCTGTACTGAAAGTTATGGACGTTTGAAGTTGACCCAAAACTTAAAAGAACCTAGAAATGACTTGGATGAACTCTCTTTAGTTCTTTTTGGAACTCAAGGTGATACATCTAGTGATATTAATACTTAAGAAAATTTTAAATTCCTCTATAAAATGCTACTCACAACGAAGGATGGTTCGAGTCTTAGTTCAAATTTTTTTGGGGTGTTACAATATTTACCCCTTGGGATCATTCATCCTCGAATGATGGGTATGGAACGGGGTTACTCATATCATCTCTACAATACCAACTAGAATTGTCCACATCACTATTCAAAACCAACTAAGGGCTCTCATTTAGCTATTTCTCATAGTAAAACCTTATCCTGCTCTTCCTTCTTATTTATAACCTTAGATGGAAATATCACACCATCATTATCACAATAAGAATATTGACCTTCTCCTTTTAACATAACTCCACTACTAAAAGGATCTTTGAAAAGCTATCTCCCATACTCTTTTGAGCTCATTACTAGCTTATTCTCAACACTTGATTTGATTTCTCATGTTATCATCTCCCCCTTAGGTCTAAATATGACACTTGGAAGCTATGGACCTATTCCATCATCTCTAAACTGGTCTACATCCCCTTTTCACATATTAAGTACTATTTGCCCACTTATTATACCTCATTACTGAATCGGTTTTATAATCTCCTGAACATTCGTGACCTTCTCAAATACATCATAAGCTAGTTTATATCTATCACTTCATGAATACTCTGTTCTCTTATTCAACACATGAATTTAGTCTCTTCTAATACGATGGCACATCGACATCAACTTTATTTTGGTTAAAATATACTCTATCTCATCATGACTAGTAACTATTGCTCTCCCTTCTATCGAGAACTCTCTACAATATTATTATTCCTTATTCCACTCATAAAGGACTCATAACTTATAACTGACTGGGTTCATGATTGTATTATAATCTGTCCCATCACTATCTCCTTTCCTTTGATTACTGAACCTCTGTATACTTTCCTCTAACTTTGGGCACTCTTACTACTACTACTTATAATCTCATAACTCATACTACCTTTTTGGAATGAAAATACTACCCAAGCTCTAAACATACTTCCTCATAAAGATCTCAGCTGAAACATGACTTAGAGAAGAGAGTACAACTCGTTTTTAGCTCAAATGAACTATTCACATTAATATGAGTGCATTTTCTCAAACTCAACACTTTACTCACTCCCAGGATTCTCTGAAGACCCTCTAGAGTCTCATGACTTCCTCAAGACTTTGCTAAATCGATAAAGAACTGACTTTGCTTTTCAACCACCTCTAGTATGAGGGGTAGTCGAATGGATATAAGAACACACGAGTTAGAATAAGTCTTTATGACATAGCTCTATTGCATGATTTAGAGTATGAAAAAAGAAAAAATTTTCTTAAATATTTGTAGTCCCTTATTTATAGAAGTGGGGCCCTCACAACCATAAATAAGACCCTTCTGACATGGCTTCATAGACACCCTAGAACACTTGAACTCTGTGCTCTGATACCAAGTTCATCGCGCCTTAAGCCAACACCCTGGAGGTGGATGAAACTCGAGAACCATTGCTGATCCCCAAGCGAACGCTCATCTTGACTGACTACATGCGGAAGACTAACTCAAGCATATATAAACATAGACTTGATGGCAACGTTTAATAATTATTTACAGAATCTCAAATTTGGACTGGATATGCTGAGTAGGAAATATAAGGTTTAAACAAAATATCTGAAACTAAAAGACTCTCCAAAATAGTCTATCTATAAAGCCTTTACTATTAAGGAAGTATACCGGGACAAGACCCATGACACATTAAAACTACAACTGGAAAGTAATTGTGAAGTCCTCGGGAATACAAGGAGGCTTACCAAAGCTAAATGAAGTGTAGATTGATCTCAATAAAGCGCTTGTTGATAATTATGAATACCTATTTCAGCGTCATAAGAGGATCCAGATCGAATGACATCAGTATATAAAATTTACGAGTTTGTAATATGATTGATTAAAAAAATAATTGATCTGAATGACTGAAAGCAAATCAACTGAATCAATACATGAACATAAAGTGAAAACCATTTAAGCTTTACTATAAAATATACAATGAAAGCAACATAAAGATACTATACTTTACTTGTGGGGAGTTTCTCTAACCGACAACCATTACCATGAGCCTAGCAATGATACAACGTTTTGCCTCATGTTGCCAGGGCCATTCTATACATTGCTGGGGTATAGCATGATATCGTGACTATGGATCCATCTAATTGGCCTTTTCAGAGGCAGTGATGAGTCGCATGAAGAATCAAT
Source organism: Solanum bulbocastanum (assembly GCA_037074985.1). Taxonomy (NCBI): domain Eukaryota; kingdom Viridiplantae; phylum Streptophyta; class Magnoliopsida; order Solanales; family Solanaceae; genus Solanum; species Solanum bulbocastanum. The sequence goes on from CM073600.1 coordinate 46,126,513, forward strand.
GCTATCCTATCCTACACTAGCTACGTAGTTTTATGGGACTTCCGAATCATAAAGGACTCTACTCCCAAAATAATTAATATAATTTTGTGCTAAATTCACCTATTACAAATAATGGGCTTCTTACATTACTTGAAATACTTTTCAAAACATGAGACATGTTTACCTTCTTGAAAACATGCACTTATGAACTTATCTTTCAAGTCCTATAATTAACATATGTACATATGTATATGTATATATATGAATAAAATAACATTCGAAACTCTTAAGTCTTTATGAAATAGAACCTTTAATTTTTTTTTCAAAACTCATCTTTACTTCCTCAAAAACTCATTTTACAGCTCAAGTGTTGGCTTTGAAAAACTTCTAAAGATTTATAACTCAAAATAGGGTTCATGCTAAATTATAGACATGAACAAATCAACTCAAGGATCTCAATAAAAATATAGAAACTCAATAATTAGGAATATAATTTTTAAAAGAACTATGAACTCAAGAACTGAAATCAACTTATCTCAAGAATACTCAAATCTAGGGGAAGAATCCTAGATTTCCCTTTTACTGATTTGAAAGAAGATGTAGGGTGTGAGGACGAACTAGTACAACACTATTATAGCCTTAAATATCTGGAAGAACAAGGTTCTTGAAGAATATTGAAGAATGTTGAAGAAAAACTTGATTTGAAGCCTTGAAACCCTAGCTTGAAGGTAAACTATCAAGAAAATATTTCTTGAGATTCTTGAATTAGTTTCTTGAAATCTCTATGGCCAAAAATTATAATTTTCATTAGTGATTAATAAATGTATGGAGGAATTGGAGTTGAAAAGAATGTAATTCTTGGAGAAAGACTTACCTTGAAGAAGAATCTTGATAACGATTGAAAGAATCTTGAATGGAGTCTTCTACTTTGATTCTTCCTTAGGGTTTTTACCTAGGGTTTGAGAGAGAAGAGAATGATAGATTAAAAGATGAAAATATGATTTTTTTGAGCCTTTTATTAGTCAAGAAATTCTTTTAGGGTTTTCTTGGAGGTAAAAAGACAAAAACGACCCTTTTTAATGTTTTCCCGTCGGCTAATTTGGAAGAACACCGTATCAGGTTACTAAAATGGTCATAACTTTTTACTCAGAAATTGGATTAACACAAAATTGGTGGAGTTGGAAAGTACATTCAAATACCTTTAATTTTATAGGTTATGGGACATATAACTCTTTACATTCTAAGTGATATGGTCATTTGAAGTTGTCCCAAGTAGAATCTTACATCAAAACTTAATCGATAAGGAAACTTCAAGAACACTTATCAAGAACTCATCAAGAAATTAAATTGCTCAATATTTATGGATAGATTCGCAAAAGAAACTCATGATTGGCGTGTGGGTAAACAAACCTAACACTAAGGAAGCTTACATACCTCAAATAACTAGGTTCTTGGCGAAATCTTGAATTTCTTGAACGAACTCTTGGAGCTTTGAACTTTTTCTCCTTTTGAATCTTCTCTCTAAAACCTTAAATGATTTTGGGGATGAATGAAAATAATTCAAATTAGTTTAGACCCTTAATTTGGTGTAATTCGCGTTTAGAATAAGTGGTTGTAAGGAAAATACAAAAATACCCCTCCTATTTTTGGGTAAATTTCCTTAAATGGACAGCTTGACTTCAAAAGGGCATATCTCCCTCATACGAGCTCAAAAATTTGTAAACTTGGTGGCGTTGGATAGAGGACTCAAATATCTTTCATGTGATATCTTATGGATCTTCTAACTCATCATGTGTTGAAAGTTATGGTCGTTTGAAGGTGACCCAAAAGTTAAAAGAACTTAGGAGTGAGTTGGATGCCTCTCTTTAGTTCTTTTTGGAACTCAAGGTACTAAATATAGTGATTTTACTACTTAAGAAAATTTTAAAATCCTTAGTAAAATCTTACTCACAATGAAGGATGGTTTGAGTCTTAGTTCAATAATTTTCTAGGGTGTTACAGAAGCTTTCAACTCAACTTTGTGCTAGGGGATTCTAGTGACCTTAATTCATATAAAAATCATTCCCACACTAAATAATTGACCTTAACACCGATGAACAATTAAGAATCACTCGGTATAGCCTTATACTCAAATGAAGAATTGTTCAAGTCTTAACTTAGAAATTTTCGAGTCTTACAATTCTATACTCCAAACCTAGGATTTTCAAGACAACTCATATCAAGGTTCATAAAAGGACTTTTGTAAGTATATAATGTAAGTTTTCTATTATTATAGATAGTATATTGTGTGAATATTTTGTACATATTGTATGTATATAATGTAAATATTCTATTATAATAGATAATACATTGTGTGAGTATTTGATTTATATTGTAAGTACATAAGGTAAATATTCTATTTTAAAAGATAGTATATTCCGTGAATATTAATTTATATATATTTTAAGTATAAATATATATAATATAATGCAAATATTCTATTATTATAGATAAAAATATTATGTGAATACTTGGTGTATATATAGTATATACTACAAAATTTTAATTTTTTTTTTGTTGATAAAACAAAGATATTTTATCAATACTAGTTAGTATGTCTCATTACAGGGTAATGTCATAGCCCATGGATAAAATGGGATGTGTTAGGGGAGGGACTGTAGTAGTACTATTACAAGATGAGATCTTAGTTAGCCTAGTAAAAAGAGTTCATGTCTTGCCTGCTTCTAGTGTCTCCAAAACAAACAATGGCGGAACTTCAAAACATTTAAGGGAGTTAACTGTCAACTTTGACAAATAAAATTTCAGATTTCAAGTTATATTATTTCAAAATTAAATTGATAACAATATACTATATTGATAATTGACTCAAACTGTAACACCCCAAAATTTTTTTGAGCTAAGACTCAAACCATTTAAAATTTCTTAAGTGTTAAGGTTAGGTAACTAGATACAGCACCTTGAGTTCCAAAAAAGAATTAAAGAGAATTCATTCAAGCCATTCCTAAGTTCTTCTAAGTTTTGGGTCAACTTCAAACAACCATAACTTTCAGAATATGATGAGTTAGGAGAACCATAAAATATAAAATGAAATGCCTCTGAGTCCTCTTTCCAACGCCACCGAGTTTGCTAATTTTCTAGCTCGTATGAGGGAGATATGCCTTTTTGAAGTCAGACTATCCATTTAAGGAAAGTTACCCGAAAATATGAGGGGTATTTTGGTCTTGTCCTTATCCAATCACATTAAAATGAAATATGGTAATATTTAGGGGTCTAAACTGATTTGGTTCAGTTATCACAAATCCTAATTACGCTTAGGGTTTTAGAAGAAAATTGAAGAAGAGAATTGGAGAAAAAGTTCAAAGTTCCAAGTGTTTGTTCAAGAAATTTAAGATTTCACCAAGAACCTAGGTCTTTGAGGTATGTAAGCTTCCATAGTATTGGGTTTGTTCAACCACATGCCAATCATGAGTTTCTTTTGCAAATCTATTCATAAATATTGAGCAATTTAAGTTCTTGATGAGTTCTTGATAAGTGTTCTTGAAGTTTCTTTCTAAATCTTGTTTTGTTGAGGTTTTGAGGAATTATTGTGATGAAAGTTTGTGATTTTAGGGTTGTTTTGAGTATATTAGTTTATACTTAGGCTGGGTATTCGAATCTAAATGAGTGGGGGAAGAAACCATTTGAATCTAGGCAAACTAGGGTGAGAAAACGATTAAAGAAATTCGTTGGGGTTTTCTGGGAATGGGCTGGCATGCCGCCCCACGATTGCACCAGTAGAGAGTGTCTGTAGGTAGAGGGCTGGTGCCCTGCGCCACTCAGTAAGTTAGGGTCGCCTGGCGCCACCCCTTCTCCGTTGTTTTGCCCGTTTGAGTTCTTTAACATGGTTCCTTCAATCACTATTGATTCTAACTATTCTAAACTAATTCTAAACACCTAGAAATAATTCATAATATGAATAATAACCTTGAATTCATAATTCAAATTCAAGGTAGAGTTAAGAGTTAACTCTTGAGAGTTCTTTCGAACATTTTGAAAAAGTTTCTTTGAGCCCTTTTGAGGAGTCTACTACATGTTCTAGTAACTTGTTTCAAGACTCGAGTAAGTGAGTATGAGAATGTCATGAGTATACATTATCATCGAGATCCTTCATTTCATGAGTCATAACTCTTGAATTCATAATTCAAATTCAAGAAAGAGTTAAGAGTGGAGTTCAAGAAAGTCTTTGAGTTCAATTATGAATCCTTTGAGATCAACTATCGATTTGAACTAAGTTTTGAGGAAGTAAGTATGAGAATGAGAAGAGTCGTATACATGAGTTCCATATTGTTATGTAGACCCTTGGGTCGAGTCATTCATGCCCATAAATTCCGCATGAACTCCATAAGTTGAGTAAATTTGAGAGGAGTAGTATCTTTAAGTTCTAAGCCTTGAGTATCGTGTTCTTAACTATAACACTATGGATCTCAAAATGAAGAAAATCCTAGTTTTCAGAAAAACTGGTGCTATTACCAATGGAACCACCCACAGATCGTTGGTAGGACCACAGACCGTAAAGAGGTTTCATCGTTAAAGATCAAATCTTAAAAGTCTCTGATCCCACCCATGGTTGACTAGTACGGTCCGTGGTTGGACCTACGGACCATAGGTCTAACCGTAGGTGAGGGACAACAGCCAGTTGGAGGGAAATTGCTGATGGATCAACTTTAAATGGTCATCACTCTTAGAAAGGTGTCCCATAACCCACTTAATGATAGATAATTGAATCCTCTTTCCAACGCCACTGAGTTTGCCAAAATCCCATCTCTGAGTTAAAAGTTATACTCGTTTTAGTGAAGCCCTATCCGGCAGACTTGGCCGACGACCCCTATCTATGGTTCATAGATCAACCCACGGACCGTAGGTCCCTCCATGGGTGGCCTTTGATTGAATTAAGTTAGGGTCATTTTGGTCCTTTCCTTTATGCGTTGGGCACCTAAACTACATCGTTTAACCCTTAAACTACGTCGTTTTACTCATACTAAGCCTAACAACCTAGTAAGATCTGAACCAAAACCTTTATTCACCTAAAGTCATCCAAACTAGAGGAAAAAGAGAAGAAATAAGCGTCTCAAACCCCTCCAAGAACGTAATAAGTTTTCTTCAATTTCGGCCCCGAAATCAAAGGATTTCTCCATGGAATTCGTCAATAGGTATGTGGGATTTCACTAATGGTTTCCTTTCACCCATTAGGTCCCTATAATTCAGTTAGATTCTTGATTTCCTTCATATTATTTAAACCTAGGATTTTTAGAATTTCTGCAGATTATTATGAATTAGTTACTTTAATGTTCCTAATAAGATTATCATGATTTTAATATCATTTTGTTTAGATTCTTTCATAAATTCAGAACCCTAGCTATGTAGTTTGTTTAGTTCATGAATTACACATGCTAGGTCAGATATTTCAAATATACATGCCTCAGATTTGAATGTTTCATTATCAACGTATTAATGTTGCATTTTCAGTCGGCATGTTAGTTTTGAGTTATCCAGTATTGTAGAAGTTCAGTCAGAAATTATTAATCACATAATCAATTGGGAGAAACTTAATACCTAGTGGACTAGGGCAGTCACCCTCAAGTCCCAAAACTATGTGCCCAATAGGTTGTAAGTCCCCTCTATGGGCATCATTTTCGTGATAACGCCAGTCATGCCTCTATACTTATGGCATGGTATATTGGGTCCTCTTGATGGGGCGTATACATTAGCGCATCTGGTTTTATGTCGGTTATTAGTAGCTCCCACAGTTCAATCAAACTCCATTATATTACCATGTTATTAGTTATAGTCAGATTTCAGCATCGACATATTATAAACTTGATCAATGCATTCAATTATTTCATGTCCAGTATTCTTAGTTTAGTATCATGCTTATCTCTTATCATTGGTTAGATATATGCCTTGGTTCAGTTATGATTATTGTTCAACTCTATTCTATCCTGCATGCTCAATACCTTTTAAGTTCTGACGCATACTCTGCGCTACATCGTCTTGCGATATAGGTTCAGGTCCTCAACAGTCAGATCACACATAGATCAGTTCCTAATCTTCAATTCAACAACATCAATGGTGAGTCCTCATTCTACTAGTACTAGTGGCATGATTATATCCTTTGCTTTTAATTTTAGTTTCAGTTTTCCTGGATTTAGCTGGGGCATGTCCTATCAATCTAGTTAGGTAGAAGCTATTTTCAGACATAGTTAGATTTAGTTTTAGTACTTGAGGTTATTTCAGTAGCTTAAACTCTTCTAAGCTTTATATATATATTCAGACTTAGTATGGGTATTCCCCATCATTTTAGTTTTATTATGATTAACCTTTCGTATAGTGTTTGCTGTTTCAGTTTATCTTTAAGTATGCTTATGATATACTAGTAGGGTTAGCTTGGGGTCACTAGTGATCCCAAGTCCTGTGTTTGCGTCCAGGGGGTAGCTTCGGGGTGTGACAAACTTGGCATCAGAGCACTAGGTTTAAGAGTCCTAAGATGTCTGAAAAGCTGCACTAAGTAGTGCCTATTTCATGGGTGTGAAGTGCATCACATCTAATGAGAGGTAGGTTATGAAGTTTTTTAGAAAAACTTCACTTTCTTGATATTCTTATAATGCGTTGGTATGATCTCCTTTCTAATCCATCGTTATGCACTTAAGATCATACCTCATCATAGAGCTTACGCAAGGAATGATAATGCACACAATGCTAATGAAGTTTCTCCAGTCCCAGACCTTGAGGTTTCAAATACAAAATTTCAAGATTCAGATTTTGGCTCGGAGTATGAACAACCAGAACAATCAGCAGGTTCCAGTTCCTACTAATAGAAAGGGTGGATAAGTGGCAGCTATGGTTCGAGATTTTGTTAGATTGAATCCGCCTGAGTTCCTAGGGTCACAAGTTGGTGAGGACCCACAGAACTTCATTGGTAAGGTTAAGATAATCTTTGGAGTGATGCAAGTGACTGGTAGTGATAGGGTGGAATTGGCTTCCTACCAGCTTAAGGATGTGGCTCACATATGGTTCACTTAGTGGAAAGACAACATGGACTACTTTGTCTTTTGTAACTCCTTATATAACAATCAACTTTAATATTAGTCTAGAAACTCTCTCAGAACCCTTCTCAGTCTCTACTCCAGTCGGTGACCCAGTTATAGCTAGACGGGTATACAAAAATTACCCCATCACAATCTCCTAGAAAGTCACCTCAGCAGATCTTGTAGAGTTAGAAATGGGAGACTTTGATGTCATTGTAGGCATAGATTGATTACATTTCTGTTATACCTCAGTCAATTGTAAAACTAGGATTGTTCATTTTCAGTTTCCAGACGAATCAATCTTAGAATGCAAGGGCAATAGCTTAGCGCCTATGAGTCGATTCATTTTTTACCATAAGGCTAGAAAAATAATCTCTAAGGATTGTCTCTATCATCTAGTTCGAGTTAAGGATTCAAGTTTCGAGACCCCACCTTTTGAGTCAGAGGCGAACCAACCCATGAAAGTAAGAAAGAAGGAAAGAACTAAATCCAATGCTATTGATTTATCAAGTAAGGATTTGCGCTCTCCAAGCAAGCATTAAGATCCTCTGTTCAATGGCATTAAGATCAAACATATAAGACACACCAACAGATACTGTCGAATAATAGAATCTGCCCAAAAGTCCTGTAGTTAATGAGTTTCCAGAAACATTTCCAGAAGATCTTCCCGGAGTTCCTCCTAAAAGGGAAATCAACTTTGGAATTAATCTCCTTCCAGATACCCAACCAACTTCTATTCCTCCTCACAAAATGGCTACAACTAAGCTTAAGGAATTGAAAGAGTAGTTGAAAGACCTTCTAGATAAGGGCTTCATCAGACCCAGTATTTCCCCATGGGGTGCACCAGTATTATTTGTGAAAAAGAAGGATGGTTCTCTTAGAATGTGCATTGATTATAGGTAGTTGAACAAAGTCACAATCAAGAATAAGTATCCCATCCCCAGGATTGAGGACTTGTTTGACCAATTTTAGGGTGTTAGTCATTTCTCAAAGATAGACCTCAAATCGGGTTATCATTAGCTCAAATTCTGAGATAGTGACATTCCGAAGACAACCTTCAGAACTCAGTATGGTCATTATGAATTTGTAGCAATGTCATTTGGACTAACCAATGCTTCTGCAACTTTCATGGATCTGATGAACATAGTGTTCAAGCAGTATTTGGACTTGTTCATTATCGTATTTATTGATGATATCCTCATTTACTCTAGGAATGAGGAAGAACATGTGAATCATTTGAGAGTTGTTCTACAAACTCTCAATTTCTATTCACATAGTTTAGCAAATGTGAGTTTTGGTTGCAGTCAGTTGCTTTCCTTAGGCATATTATGTCTAGCGAAGGGATCCGAGTGTATTCTCAGAAAATAGAAGCAGTGAAACAATGGCCCAGACCTACCTCTTCTACAAATATCAGAAGTTTTTTAGGTCTAGCGGGTTATTACAGAAGGTTCGTGGAAGGATTTTTATCCATAGCCTCTCCATTGACTAAGTTAACTCAGAAAAAGGTTAAGTTTCAGTAGTTAGTTAGATTATGAAAAAAGCTTCGTAGAACTAAAAACTAGGTTTACTAAAGCTCCCATTTTGATTCTACCAGAGGGTTCAGACGGTTATGTGATCTATTGTGATGCGTCTAGAGTCAGCCTAGGTTGTGTGTTGATGCAGCTAGGTAAGGTTATAACTTATGCTTCGAGACAACTTAAGGTGCATGAGAAGAACTATCCAACTCATGACCTCGAGCTTGTGGCAGTGGTGTTTGCACTTAAGATTTGGAGACATTACTTGTATGGTGTTCACATAGATGTTTTCACAAACTATAACAACCTCTAGTATGTGTTCACCCAGAAAGAGTTGAATCTTCGCCAGAGGAGACAGCTTGAGTTCCTCAAGGATTACGATATGAGTGTGCATTACCATCCTTGTAAGGCCAATGTAGTGGAAGATGCTCTTAGTAGACTATTTATGGGTAGTGTAGCCTATGTTGAGGAAGAAAGAAAGGAATTAGCAAAAGAGGTTCACATGCTTGCTCACTTGGGAGTTCACCTTATGAGCATATCAGATGGTGGTGTAACAGTTTAGAATGGGTCATAATCTTCTTTGGTAGTGGAGGTTAAGGAAAAGCAATACAATGAAATGATATTGCTTCAACTAAAGGGTGAAATCCATCAACAGAGGGTTGAGGTTTTCTCCCAAGGGGGAGATAGTGTGCTTCGCTATCAAGGTCGATTATGTGTTCCTAAGGTAGGTGAGTTGAGACAACAGATTCTTGCAGAAGCCCATAAATCCAGATATTCTATTCATCCAGGCGCCACTAAGATGTACCGTGATCTGCGTGAAGTCTATTGGTGGAATGGTATGAAAAGGGATATAGCGGATTTTATGGCTAAGTGCCCCAATTGTAAGCAAGTCAAGGTAGAACATTAGAAACCAGGAGGTATGACACAAGAGATTGACATTCTTACTTGGATGTGGGAAGTGATCAACATGGACTTCATCACATGTTTACCTCGTACTTGCAGAAATATGACTCCATTTGGGTGATAGTTGATAGAGTTACTAAGTCTGCATGCATTTTGGCGGTCAAGACTACAGATTCAGAGGAGGACTACACCAAGCTTTACATTAATAAAATAGTCAGGTTGCATGGGGTTTCTTTTTCTATCATCTCAGATAGAGGTCCTCCATTTACCTCTCATTTCTGGAAATCATTTTAGAAAGGTCTTGATACTCAGGTTAATCTTAGCACAACATTTCATCCACAAACGGATGGTTAGGCAGAGCATACCATTCAGACCTTAGAAGACACGTTGAGAGCGTGTGTGATCAACTTCAGGGGTAGTTGGGATGATCACCTTCGTCTTATAGAGTTCACCTCCAATAAAAGTTACCATTCCAGCATTCAGATAACTTCTTATGAGGCATTGTATGGGCATAGATTTAGATCTCCAGTTGGTTGGTTTGAAGTAAGTGAAGTAGCCTTGATAGGGCCAGATTTAGTTCATGATGCTATAGAGAAAGTGTAACTCATTAGATAGACTTAAGACAACCCAGAGTCTCTTAGAGTTCTAAGTTGATGATTAGGTTTTTCTTAAAATGTCACCTATGAAGGGGATAATGAGATTTGAAAAGAAAGGGAAGCTTAGTCCTAGATGTGTAGGACCTTACAAGATCTTGAAGATCGTTGGTAAAGTGGCTTATGAGTTAGAGTTGCCAGCAGAACTAACATCAGTACACCCGATATTTCACATTTCGTTGTTGAAGAAGTTTATGGCTGATCCAACATCTATTGTACCTTTAGAAAGTGTGGTTGTGAAGGATAGTCTCACTTATGAAGAGGTACTAGTTGAAATCCTTGATCGCCAGGTTCGAAGGATGAGCAACAAATAAGTCGCTTCAATTAAGGTTTTGTGAAGGAGTCAGTCCGTAGAGGGAGCTACTTGGGAAGCAGAAGTAGCCATGAAGGCCAAGTATCCTCACCTCTTTCCTTCCAATTCCATTCCAGCTTGAGGTAATAGTTCGTCTTCAGTTTTTTAGTCATTCATGCGTAGCTTCAGCCTTAGTATCATGTTCCTTCAGTTTGTACTTGCATTTTCAACATATTTGCATGTTCTTGGAACTTAGTTTAGTCAGAAATTAGTTTCCAGTGTTTAGTTGAAGGGTTGCAGCTCTTTCCCTCCATATCCTGCTAGTTTAGTCTTCATTCAAGGATAAATGTTCCCAAGGGGGAGATATTGTAATACCTCGGTTCTCAAAACGAAAAAAATCCTAGTTTTCAGAAAAACTGGTGCCAGTACTAACAAAACCACCCATGGATTGTAGGTAGGACCTCAGACCGTAGGTGGGGTTCCATCGTTAAGGCCCTAGTCTTAATAGTCTCTGATCCCACCCATGATCGACCAGTACGGTCCGTGGTTGGAACTACTGACCGTAGGCGAGGGTCAACAGCTACTTTAAGGGAAATTGCGGATGGATTAACTTCAAATGGTCATCACTCTTAGCAAAGAAAGAATTAGGTTGCCCATAACCCACCTAATTATGGATAATTGAAACCTCTTTCCAACTCCACTAAGTTTACTAAAATCCCATCTCCGAGTAAAAAGTTATGCTCCTTTAGTGAAGCCCTATCGGGTAGACTTGACCGATGCCCCTACCTACGATTCGTATTTCAACCCATGGACTGTAGGTCCCTCCGTGGGTGGCCTTCGATAGAATTAAGTTAGGGTTGTTTTGGTCCTTTCCCCTATGCGTTGGACACCTAAACTACGTCATTTTACTCAGATTAAGCCTAATAACCTAGTAAGAAAATAACCAAAACCTTTATTCACCTAAAATCATCCAAACTAGAGCAAAAAGAAAAGAAACATGCGACTCAAACTCCTCCAAGAATGCAACAAGTTTTCTTCAGTTCTTGCCCCGAAATCAAAGGATTTCTCTGTGGAATTCGTCACCAAGTATGTGGATTTCATTAGTGGGTTTCTTTTACCCATTATGTCCCTAGAATTAAGTCAGATTTTTGATTCCCTTCATATTATCTAGACCTAGGGTTTCTAGAATTTCTGCAGATTATTATGAATTAGTTACTTTAATGTTCTTGATCAAATTATCAAGATTTTAATATCATTTTGTGTAGATTCTTTGATAAATTTAGAACCCTAGCTATGTAGTTCGTTTAGTTCATGAATTACACATGCTAGGTCAGATATTTCAGATACACATGCCTCATAGTTGATTGTTTCATTTTCAACATATTAATGTTGCATTTTCAGTTAGCATGTCAGTTTTGAGCTATCCAATATTACAGAAATTTAGTCATAAGTTATTAATTACATAATCAATTAGGAGACGCTTAATACCAAGTGGACTAGGGTCAGTCACCCTTAAGTCCCATAACTACGTTCCCCCTAGGTTGTAAGTCCCCTTTGTGGGAATCATTTTAGTGATCACACCAGTCATGCCTCTATACTTCTGGCAGGGTATATTGGGTCCTCTCGATGGGGCGTATACATCAGACTCTATATTTAGTTCATGTAGTTTTATGTCAGTTATTAGTAGCTCCCACAGTTTAGTCAGACTCTATTGCATTGACCATGTTATCAATTATAGTCAGATTTCAACATCAGCATGTTATAAATTTGATTATTGTGTTCAGTTATTTTATGTCCAGTATTCTCAGTTTAGTATCATGCTTATCTCTTATCATTGCTCAGATATATGCTTTGGTTCAATTTTGCTTATTGTTCAACTCTATTCTATCCTGCATGCAAGTACTGACGCATACTCTGTGCTACATTTTCTCGTGATGTAGTTTCAGGTCCTTAACAATCAGATCATACATAGAGATCGATTCTCAAACTTCAGTTCAACAACATCAGTGGCGAGTCCTCATTCTTCGAGGACTAGTGACATGATTATCTTCTTTGCTTTTAGTTTAAAGTTTCAGTTGTGCTAGATTTAGCTGGGGCATGTCCTAGCAATTCTAGTCAGTTAGAGGCAAACTTTAGACATAGTTAGATTTAGTTTTAGTACTTGAGTTTATTTCAGTATCTTAAACTCTTCTCAGCTTTATATATATATATTCAGACTTAGTATAGGTATTCCCCATCATTTCAGTTTTATTATGATTAAGCTTCTACATAGTGTTTCTTATTTCAGTCTATCTTTAAGTATGCTTATGATATGCCAGCACGACTAACTTAGGGTCATTCGTGATCCTAGGTCCCATGTTTGCGTCCAAGAGGTAGCGTTGGGGTGTGAGACTAACCCTTTGAGATTATATTCCTAATTGGGAGGGGGGGCTATTACATGTGTCACGACCCAGACAATCGTGATTGACATCTACACTAACCCTTTGGTGGGAGAACTATTAATACAACCCAGGCTAAACAACTAAACCAAAAACTAAGGCATTTAAAGGCACATAAGCAGGTTTTAAAGCAAAACTAAAGTAGAGTTCCCATAAACTCTAAAAGTCTGACAAACGATTGCAGAATTTATTCCCTAGAACCTGAAAGTCAATGTACCAAAACTCAAACAAGGAACATAAGTATAAATAAAATGGGTACAACCCAACTAAACATAAGAAAACCTAAGTACTAGTCTAAGTTCAAAGATGTAGACGTAAAGAAAAAGAGAATTCATGAAAGCCCGAAAGAACTGGCTCACCTTTGAATTCGATTGATCGCTGATCTTCTAGACGAGATCTGTTAGTAGCCGCACTAAGATGCCCTGTACTCAACAAAGAAAGAGCAAGTGTAGTATCAATACACAACCATAGTGTATTGGAAGGATCACACGACTATCCCAATAAGTGAAACATATGCAAATATTCACAACATAATAAACATGCATACACCAAACATATAAAATATCAATTATCACTTACGAACAACGTACAATTTCATAACTCTTAAGATATACAATTATGTCAAGTTAATGGTCTTCTTATTGAACCCATACACAAGCTATTAGTGTATTAGTATGTGGTACCCGATCTAAGTTAGTGTGTCGAACGTGACACCTGATACCATATATGCGTCGGAACGTGGCACCCGGTCCAAGTTAGTGTGTTGGAACGTAACACCCGATCCATTCAACAAGCCACAATCACAATCACAATGTACATTTTCATAATCATACAATCAAGAGTTGATTCATGGCATACAATTCTTCATTCATATTCATTTATGATTAGTTTGATCAATAATGCAACATTTGCATACATATATGCATTTTAATAAAGTAATTACTAACATACATCACACCAACATGAAATCACAACCATCACCTACCTCGAACAAAGCTTGAATCCTCCTAAGAAACTTGATTCTTCCCTTTCCAGATTCTTTCTACTTGCTCTATGTCTACAAACAAACAATTCAAAACAGGGATCAATAATTAAGGTCTACTTACCTAGATTTGGATAAACCCCCAATAACCCAAGACCCAATCATGACCCTAAGGTGAAACTAGGGTTTTTCCCACCATCTAAAACAATTCCAAAACCCTCCCCATCAATAATTACCCACGAATTTACATTCTACGGATCGAATGACAGATTCGGAGAGTAAAAACCTTACCTTTAGCTCCAAGAATGGTAAAAAATTGCCAAAAATATGCCCTGGTTCGTGTCCCAACTCTTAAGAATGAAGTTTACAGAATAATGACGTTTAGTGGTTTATTTCTGACTTAATTCACGACTGGCTCTCTATGGCAGCCACCATCCCACAATAGCGGCCCCGCCCTAGCGGGAATAATCCCGCCACAGGGCTTGCACGGAACTAGTGAGTCGAATTAAGAGTCCTAAACTCCCATTTCACAACACACCTTCATCCCATGGAACTTAGAAATTACCCATTTGCGCTAAGATCAGTTTCGGGAGTTCTACTCACATGAATTCAATTTCGTAAAGTCATTCGGGTTCCTTAACGTCTTAGCTATTTACTCATGCAATCAAATTCGTTATTAAATCACCCAATAATTACCACATTTCTCTAGACTTACATGACTCCAATTTCGTCCAATTCTGGACTAGGCTAGGAAATCCCAAGTTACTACGAAAAAGTTTTCCGGCCCAAAAATTTCCCCGTTTGCTTTTCCATAACAACGGGAGCATGTTGTTACAAAAGATACCAATTTACCCATCACTCGTCCCCGAGTAACAAACTAGGAAAAATGGGCTAAAGTTAGAGCAAAGTAGTACCTGAATCGACGAACAACTGGGGACACTTGTCTCGCATGTCCTTCTCGGTTTCCCATGTAGCTTCCTCAATTGGACGATGTTTCCATTGGACCTTCACAGACTTAATCTCCTTGGTCCTCAGCTTTCGAAAATCACGGTCAAGATTTGCAACCGGTTTCTCCTCATATTGAAGGTCTTTGTCTAGCTACACTGAGTCCCATTGTATAATATAATCCCCATCACGATGATATCTATTCAACATGGACACATGAAAGATCGGATAAACTCCTGATAGATTGGGAGGTAAAGCCAATCTATAAGCCACTGGCCCTACACAGTTAAGAACCTCAAATGGGCCAATGTATCGCGGATTTAGCTTGCCCCTCTTGCCAAATCTCATCACCCCAAGTGATACCTTAAGAAGAACTTTCTCCCCAGTTTGAAATGCCATGTCTCTTACCTTATGGTCTACATACTTCTTCTGTCTACTTTGGGCTGCTAAAAGCTTAGCTTGAATACTCCTCACTTTATCTTGAGAATCTTTATCTAAATCAACCCCCAAAGGTTTCATAGCTCCATCCTCAAACCATCCTATGGGTCATTTACATCCCCTCCCATAAAGTTCCTAAAATGGTACTATATCAATAATGAAGTGATAACTAGTATTATAGGAGAACTCATACAACGGTAGAAACTTATCCTAATGTCCTCCAAAGTCAATCACACATGCCCTCAACATGTCCTCTAACACTTGAATAGTCCTCTCTGACCAATCGTCCGTATGCGGATAGAAAGTTGAACTAAAAGTGAGTTGTGTGCCCAATTTATCATGTAATTTCCTCCAAAACTTAGATGAGAATTGTTTACTAGAGTCTGAGATGATAGAAAAGGGCACCCCGTGCAGCCTTACTATCTCTTTTACATAAACTTTAACCAATTGTTGAGCATTATAATCTATTCTGACCAAAATAAAATGGTCTGACTTAGTCAATTTGTCAACCACTACCCAAATAGAATCAAACTTTCCCAAAGTCTTGGAAAGACCAGCCACAAAGTCCATAACTATCCTTTCCTACTTCCATTTCGAAATTGACATTCTCTGAAGCAAACCTATAGGTCTTTGGTGCTCATACTTTACTTATTGACAATTTTGACACTTAGCCACAAATTACGCTATATCTTTCTTCATGCCTGGTCACCAATATAGTTGCTTCAAGTCTTGATACATCTTGGTCACACACGGATGAATAGAATACCGTGAACCATGAGGTTCTGCCAATAAATTCTGAATCAAGTCGCCCACTTTAGGAACACAAATCCTTCTTTTAAAAATGAACACACCTCCCGCATCAAGAGTGGTCTCTTGTGCCTTACCAATCACATTTTCCTTCTAAGATCATTCAAATTTTCATCCTCAAACTATTTGGTCTTGATCTCCTCAAGTAACGTGGCCCTTACTTCAATGCTAGCTAATACCCCACCTTTTTATGAGATTCCCAACTGCATGAACTTGGACTCTAAGGCCTGAATTTCCTTAGCCAAAGGTCACTTAGATATATTCAAGCAACCTAGACTACCCATACTTACCGCTTTCTGACTTAGTGCGTCTGCCACTGCATTAGCCTTGCCCGAATGATACTGGACGGTTACATCATACTCCTTGAGTAACTCCATCCACATTTTCTGTCTTAAATTCAAATCCTTTTCAGTAAATACATGTTGCAGACTACGATGATCATTAAATACTTCACACTTAACACCATAAAGATAATGCCGCTAGATCTTAAGAGCAAACACTACCGTTGTCAACTCTAAATCATGAATTAGGTAATTTCTCTCATGAACCTTTATATGTCGCGATGCATAAGCTATAACATTCTTATCCTGCATCAACACAACACCCAAACCCGAATGGGAAGAATCACAATAAATAATAAAGTCCTTACCTTTAACCAGTAGTGCTAGAATAAGTGTGGTGATCAAAAGAGTCTTGAGCTTTTGAAAGTTCTCATCGCATTTTTCAGTCCATTCAAAAGGTACCTCCTTTTTGGTCAAATTTGTCAAATATGTGGCAATAGAAACAATGTTTTTCACAAACCGACAATAGTAGCTAGCAAGCCTCATAAAACTCCTAACTTCAGTGACAGAGCTGGGCCGAACCCAATTTTAACCACTTTAATCTTTTGGGGATCTATCACTGCCCCTTATTTTGAAACTACATGCCCCAAAAAGGCAACCGAAGTCAACCAAAATTCACACTTAGAAAATTTTGCATACAACATTTGTTTCCTAAAAAAAACCCAGAACAATACGAAGATGGTCGGAATGCTCTTCTTTACTTCTCGAATAAACCAAAATGTCATCAATAAACCAAAATGTCATCAATAAACATTATCACAAACAAATCAAGAAAGGGTTTGAGCACCCGTTCATCAAACTTATGAAAGCTGCAGGCACATTTGTCAACCCAAATGACATAACTAGAAACTCGTAGTGCCCATAATAGGTCCTAAACACCATCTTGGGCATATTCTCAAACCTAATCTTTAACTGATGGTAACCAGATCTTAGATCAATCTTATAGAAAACTGATGCACCTTACAACTGGTAAAAAAGATCATCTATCTAAGGCAATAGGTACTTGCTTCAAATGGTGACCCTATTCAATTATCGATAATCTATACGCATCCTCAAACTACTATCCTTTTTCTCAACAAACAATACTGGAGCACCCCACGGTGAAACACTAGGATGAATAAAACCTTTATCAAAATGTTTTTGGATTTGAGCCTTAAGCTCTTTTAATTCTGTCGGAGTCATACAATATGGAGGGATAGAAATGGGGTGGGTACCAGGTTCCAAATCAATGCAGAAATCTATATCTCTATCCGGAGGCATATCAGGCAAATCAGTACGAAACACTTCTCTAAATTGTGACACCACAAGAATAGACTCAATAGAGGGAGACTCAAGCTTAACATCCCGAATATGAGCCAAATATGCCAAACAATCCTGCCCTACCAGTTTCTTAGCCCGAATGGAGGATATGATCTTAGCTAGCATAGGCTTATATACCCTTTCCCACTCTAGTTTTTCCCTACCGGAGATCTCTAGAGTCACAGATTTCATAATACAATTTAACACAACATAATAGGAGGATAACCAAGTCATGCCTAAGATTATGTCAAAGTCAGTCATATCCAAAATGACCAAATCAGCCCAAGTCTGAAAATCCATAAACAAGATAGGACAAATACTATAGAAATGGGTGACTATGACATACTCTCCAATGGGGGTAATAACATGGATGGGGGCATCAAATATATCACAAATCATATCAAACTCTGAGGAAAATCACACGAACACATAAGAATAAGTAGAACCCGAATCAAATAACACATTAGCCATTCGGTCACAGATAAGAATAGTACTCCACCTCAGTCTTTCCAAGAAAGGCATAAAACTGAGTCCTGTCATCATGATGAGCAACTTCTCAACATAGCTGCACTGTACCTCTGCTTGTGTTACCAGTTACCCGACCTCCACTATCTCACTGATTTCCTCCTTGCCCACCTTGTGGACGTCCTCAACCATTATTACCATTTCTTGCGGGTACTACTGCTTTAGACTGCTGTTGCACTGAATCCACCATGCGTTGGTGGGGATAATCTATCCTCATATGCCCAGGTTCTCCACAGTTATAACAACTACAATCAAAAGATGGCCTGCTGCCCGCTGAAGGTCCAGCTCCCTGGCTATCCTGAATCAAATTCTGAGGTGAAGTTACCGCGTAATTACCTGTAGAAACAGGCATAACAGATTGAATTGGTTGGGTTGTAAGTGTTAGCTTTCTTGAACCTCTAGAGTAAGAACCTTGAAATTTACCTAAATTTTTGGATTTTTTAGCCAATGCCTTAGCCTGACCGTCTAGCTTCACCCCTCTTTTTTTCACAAAATATGTTACCTCATTGAAGCTTTTTCCTGCAGAGGTCATATGAACAAAAAATACCTGTAACTCAAAATTTAGTCCCTGAACAAATATGTGGATACTCTCTTCCTTAGTAGTCACCAATTGCGTAGCATATCTTGGCAAAGCATGGAACTTAGCATTATATGCAACCATAAACCTGCCCCCATGCTCCAATGCCATGAACTCATCCTTCTTACGATCTCTCAAAGTTCAGGGCACATACTTCTCCAAGAGCAGAACTCTAAGTGAGTGGGGGTAAAACTGAAGATCTGCATTCCACATAAGCTCTCCACCACTGCTTAGCCTTACCTTGAAGCTGAAAAGTCACAAATTCTACTCAATGCTGGTGGACTATTCCCAATTTATGAAGCCTCTTATAATAATCTAGGATGAACTCTTAGGCGTCCTTACTCTCAAAACCATGGAACACCGGCAGTTTCAATTTCAAGAACTTAGTTAACATTTTGTGTTCATTACCAGTCATTACCGAACCCAACAAAAGACATAAAAAGGCATCAGTACCTAATGTTGTATCTCCCCTAGGACTAGTAACAGTAACAAGGCGGTTGGTTAGGGGTTGCGTAGCTTGCATTGCTGGAGGGAGTCCAAGACCCACCAATCCTTTCAGAAACGACATGATTTGCTGAGCTAACACTTGGTCTAAAGGAGGAATACATGTAGTCTCAGCCTGCACCTCTTCCTCTTGTCCAGCATCCTCCTCATTCTCAGCCTCAACATTCTCCTCTATCTCTTCATGATGCACAAGAGGATTCTCATTTTTGGGAGCATTCCCAACCAGAGCGCCATCCTTAGTAGGTGCTACCCTTTCCTCGGCCTTTACCCTTTTCTCTTCCTCTACCCCTGCCTCGACCTCGACCTCTTGCTGTGGATTCCTTAGTTGGCGCATTGACGGGAGCTACGGGCCTGACACCATTGAATCTAATGTTAACTATTTGCGGACAGAAGAGTGAAGGAGGTTAGTTACCAATTTGGATCACCAGATACCAATTGAAACCAAGTTATAGCACAAAGGGAGACGAGAAAATAGAGAGATTTCCTAAAGTCTTATAGCCTTTCGAAGAAAAGTACAGATATCTCCGTACCGTTCCATAAGACTACTAGACTCATTTTGGTACATCGATATCAACTAACCTAGGGCTCTGATACCAACTTTATCATGATCTAAACTGTCGTGAATGACACCCACACTAATCCTTCGATGGGAGAACCATTACTACAACCCAGACTAAACAACTTAACTAAAAACTAAGGCATTTAAAGATACGAAAGTAGGTTTAAATGAAGAATAAAGTAGAGTTCCCATAAACTCTAAAAGTCTAACAAACGATTGCGAAATTTATTCCCTAGAACCTGAAGTTCAATGTATCAAAACTCTAACAAGGATCATAAGTCTAAAGGAAATGGGTACACCCAATTAAACATAAGAAAATCTAAATACTAGTCTAAGTCCGAAAATGTGGACATAAACAAAAAGAGAATTCATGGCACCCCGAAAAACTAGCTCACCCTTGAATTCAATTGATCACTGATCTTCTAGACGAGGTTTGTTAGTAGCCACTTGAAGATGCCCTATACTCAACAAAGAAAGAGCAAGTGTAGTATCAATACACAACCACAATGTAATGGTAGGATCACGCATACACCGAACATATACAATATTAATTATCACTTACGAACAACATACAATTTCACAATTCTCAAGATATGCAGTCATGTCAATTCAATGGTTCTCTCATTGAACCCATACCTAAACTGTTAGTGTATCGGTACGTGGTACCCGATCCAAGTTAGTGTGTCAGAAGTGACACCTGATCCCATATGTGCGTTGAAATGTGGCACCCGATACAAGTTAGTGTGTTGGAACGTAACACCCGATCCATTCAACATGCCACAATTACAATCACAATGTACATTCTCATAATCATACAATCAAGAGTTGATTCATGGCATACAGTTCTTCATTCATATTCATTTACGATTAATGTGATCAATAATGCAACATTCGCATACATACATGCATTATAATGAAGTAATTACTAACATACATCACACCAACATGAAATCACAACCATCACCTGCTTTGAACAAAGCTTGATCCTCTTAAGAAACTTTGATTCTTCCCTTTTCGGATTCTTTCTGCCTGCTTTAGGTCTACAAACAAACAATTCATAATGGGGATTAATAATTAAGGTCTAATTACCCAGATTAGGATGAACCCAATAACCTAAGACCCAATCATGACCCTAAGGTGCAGCTAGGACTTTTCCCACCATCTAAAACAGTTTCAAAACCCTCCCCCATCAATAATTACCCATGAATTTACATTTTACGGATCGAAAGACGGATTCGGGGACCTTACCTTTAGATTCAAGAATGGTGAAAAACTACCAAAAAGTTGCCCTGGTTCATCTCCTAACTCTAAAGAATGAAATTTGCAGAATAATGACGTTTTGGGGTTTATTTTCAACTAAATTTGCGACTATCCCGCTATAGCGGCCACCATTCCACCACAACAGCCCCGCCCTGTGGGAATAATCCCGCCACAAAGGGTTGCACAAAACCAGTGAGTTGAATTAAGAGTCCCAAACTCGCATTCCATAACACACCTTCATCCCATGACATTTAGAAATTACCTGTTCGCGCTAAGATCAATTTCGGGAGTCCTATTCACCCAAATTTAATTCCATAAAGTCGTACAAAATCCTTAACATCTTAGCTATCTACTCATGCAATCAAATTCCTTATTAAACAACCCAATCATTACCATATTTCCCTAGACTCACATGACTTTGATTTCATCCAATTCTGGACTAAGCTAGGAAATCCCAAGTTACTATGAAAAAGTTTTTTGCCCCAAAAATTTTCCCCATTGGATTATCCATAACGACGGGAACAGGTCGTTACAACATGTTACTTATAGAAGGTCCTTGAGTTAAGTTGTTTATGCCCATAATTCCACTTGAACCCTATGAGTTGACCATTCTTAAAAATGAGTAATATCATGAAGTCCTTGAGTTGAGTTGTTCGTTCCCATAATTCCACTTGAACCTTCTGAGTCAAGCATTCTCGAGATGAGTAGTGTCATCGAGTTCTCGAGTTTTGGAATTTTTGAGTTCTGAGTCTTGAGTTCTATGTATGGTTATTGAAAACCTTGAATTGAGTTGTTCATGCCCATAATTTGGCATGAACCCTATGTTGAGAAGTCTTTTATAATTACTTTAAACTTGTTTTAAGACTTGAGTACTTGAGTTTGAGAAAGAGTAGCGTTGAGTATATTTTTTTCAAAATGAATATATGGAAACTAAGTATTCCCAAAAGTAAATGTTTCACATTTAAAAGAGGAGGAAATTGAGATTTCCAAAAGAGTTTTGAGCAGTTAGAGTATCATCTCTTTTAAGAGAAAGATTTTGAGTAATAATCTCAAAACACAGAAAGAGTTCTGTTTTTAAACATATGAGCTAGATATATTTTGGGAGTAGTATTGAGCACCGATATGGGGGCGAGTTCTAACAACTCACAGCCCCCATAAATCATATAGCCAATGTGGGTAGAAAGGGTCATACTTTTTAGATGATTCCTTATTGCTTTTTAGCATAGACTAGTGGATCCACTTAGTAGTAGGTTCTATACCCCGGCAAAGTATAGGACAGTTTTGGAAGCATGGGCTAAACACTGTATCATCACTTAACTCATAGTGATGATTGTCGGTTAGAGAATCTTCCACAAAGTTATGCTGTAATTTTTATATACAAATTGAGTTATTATTGTATTATTAAATACATTGAGTTGATATCTACTGTTTTAAAAGATTTCATATATTGCATCTTTTATTGTTGCTTTATTGAGTATCCAGAGTTGAACTTTGTTTCACAGAGTTGAGTATCTTATTGTTGAGTTGAGCCCTATTTTCTTTGAGTTGAGCTGAACTATGTTTCATTGATTTGAGTATCTTATTATTGAGTTGAGCCCTATTTTCTCTGAGTTGAGTTGAGTTGAGTTGAGTGAGTTGAGAAGAGGTAAGTATGTTTCTTTTTCATCAGTTCAAGCTTATGTTTATGTTTTAGAATTCCCCTTACATGCTCGTACATTCCATGTACTGAGCCATTTGTCCTGCATCATTTCATGATATAGATACTGGTATTCAAGATCATCAACAGGCGTTTCGTTGGGGTCGTTTGATATTCCAGTCAACTTTGGTGAGCCTTCTTATATTTCGAAAGACTTAACCTTTATCATACAATTAGTAGTTTTGAGATGTCGTAGGTCTTGTTCCGATGCCCTTCTGCAATAGTAGAGGCTTCATAGATAGACAGAGTTGAAGATTTTTTGTATTTACTTTTATTTTGAGTATTGTATAGACTTTTAAAATGGTTGAGTATTTGAGTTTATTGAAATTAATTCAGTTTTAAACGTTTGTTTGCTTGAGTTAGTCTTCCACTTGTAGTCAACCATGACGAGGGTTCGCTTGGGGACCATCAATGGTTCTCGAGTGCCGTCCACGTCCAGGGTGTAGGCTCGGGTCGTGACACAAACTTTCAAATCAATAAGTTTAAGAAGTATTTAATGTTATTAAAAAATTAAAATAAATATTAACCCGATCCTGCCTAAGACTCTACCCGTTAGGATCAGTGGGCCAAAATTTGACCTGACTTGATAAGCTTAAAATAATTGTGTACATGAGTTGTGGTATTGTCACAACCCAGACCATCGTGAGTGGCACCCATACTAGCCCTCTGGCGGGAGAACCAAAACTATAGCCCGACTAACAAATTTTATGAACACTAAGACATTTAAAGATTCAAAAACAATTTTAAATGTCAATAAAAATGGAGTCCCCATAAATTCTAATGTTTAAACAAACAACTAACCAACTAATGCAAAAGAACAACCCCTAGAACCTTAAAGTCATTGTACCAAAACTCTACTAACAACAAGTCAAAGAACAATGGGTACAACCCCGGAACTAAACAAACACCTTAAACAAATAGTCTGAGTCCGAAAAGAATGTACTTAAGTAAGAGAGATCCATGGCTGCCTGAAAGAACTGGCCTTTGAATCCGATCACGCTCAATAGTCACTTCGCTGAGGTCTATTAATAGCCACCTGAAGATGCCCTATACTCGACAAAGAACAAGCAAGTCAGTATCAGTACATAACCACATTGTACTGGTAGCATCACGCGGCTATCCCAATAAGTGTAACATACATTAGTCAATACAATAATATAATCACATGCATAGATCAAACATATACAATATCATCAACATATACAAACAATGTACAACTTCATGAATCTCACATATCACAGTTATATCATTTTAGAGAAACATACCGTTTTCCAATATCAATCATCATTAGATATGGATGAACACATCACAAGTAGATACACAACATAATTTAATGGTCCTCTCACGGAACCCAATTCAATGGTCCTCTTGTGGAACCCACACCCAAACAGTTAGCATACCGAAATGTGGTACCCGATCCAATATTTATGCCGGAATGTGGCAATCGATCCCATATTTATGCCAGAACGTGGCAACAGATCTCATATTTATATCAAAACGTGGAGATCGATCCCATCACACACCACAATAACAATCACAATCACAAGTATATCCTTAAGATCATACATTTAAGTCATGATTTCATGGCAATCATCATTCCTCTATCTCATTTACAACAAGTGTGATTAACATTGCAACATTCATACATATACAAGTATCATAATGAAGCAAGAACAAACATACATCACACAATCATAGAATCACAACCATCACCTACCTCGAAACAAGCTTGAAACCCTAAGAAAATTGATCCTTCCTTTTTCGGATTTGTTCTGCTTGTTCTTAGTCTACAAACAATCAATATAATATGAGAATCAATAAACAATCACTAATTACCCGAATTACTAACAACTCTATGAACCCTAGATCAAACTCATGATCCCAATTATCCAAATTAGGCTTGTTTCCACCATTGAATCTATAACAAAACCCTCCCTCATCAACATTCACCCATTCTATTACGTTTGAAAAAGAAATTCGGGGAGTAAAAAGCTTACCTTTAGCCTCAAGAATGGTGGAAAATGAGTAGGAGTCGCTTGGGATTCGTTCCTTAGCTCTAAAAATTGAAAAGTGTCAAATAAGGTCATTTAAGGGTTTATTTACGACTTTAAGTCGCGTTAAACCAGCCACAGCGGCCCTCACCCGGCTGCAGCATCCTCGTTAGAGCGACACCAATCCCGCTAAAGCAGCTTGCACAGAACCGGTGAGCTATTTAAAGAATACCAAGACCCTCATTTCACAACACACCTCTAAACAACGACGATCAGAAAATACCCTTTACGCTAAGATTGACTCCGAGAGTTCTACTCATCCGAATTGGATTTCTTAACATCATACGGGTTCTTCAATGAGTTATCTAACTATTCATGTAATCAAAATCATAATTAACTCGCCTGATTATTACCAGATTTTCCTACACTTTAAAGACTCTGATTTCGTCCAAATTTGGACTAGGTTGGGAAATCCAATTACTACAAAAAGTTTTCCAGCCCCAAATTCTTTTCCCATTGGCTTTTCTATAATGGCAGAAATCAGGTCGTTACAGGTCTGGGTCAAACAAATGGTGTAAGTATTTAGCCCCGACTGAAAAAGTTCTGTTATGACTTACCCTACCAAAATTTGATTGAATTTTTTGATGGATTATATTGATCTGGCCTGACTCAATTGACATGTTTAGTTTTAAATGTTCAATCAGTGTAGAATCACATGCTATATAATTTGAAGCACAAAATTATACACGTACTATCAGAAACAAACACAAAAATATTTTTGCCTTTCACGAGTGTGTGTAGTTTTTAGTAATATTGAACGTTTTGTAGTGTTATTTTTTTCACTCATGCCATGAAAATTCAAAATTCAAGATATTTTTTTGCTCTGATACCATAAAGAATAAAATAAACTCTAAATTCGAACTACAAGAAATCTATTTATATTTACTATGAATCCACTTAAGATAAAAAAAACTTAACATAATATTTTAAAAATCTCAATAACATAAACATATTCTAGAACATTTTACATAATCCTTTCATAATTATTTTTGTACAATTTTTTTTTTAAAAAAAATTAGATAGTCATCATCTAAGGATTGGAGATTTAAACTCTTTACAATCATGAGTTTGTATTTTTGGTACAAAAAAGTTTAAAAAAAAGAAAAGAAAAGGTAGTTGAGCTACAAACAATTGATGTACGTAAATGTAATACATTAATGTGGTCAATGAAATCCTTGCCACTTATATTTTTTTCTCCAAGAAGTAGAAGAATTGATAAATGAAATTTGCACTTTTTATATTAGTTGACTTAAGCTTATAATTTAAAAGCTGAATAGATCAATCCCCTAAGCTTGATGAGTTTTATTTAGTGCACACCTAAGCTTTATGTTGATTTAGTTACCCTCATCAACTTGACAATTTTATAGTCACACTTCCCCTAGATGTTGACAATCCTTAAAAGTGCGACACACATGCTACCACATGAATTTTATTGTCAATGTGACTTTTTTAGAATAATTTTTAAAAAACCTTTCTAGGTTTCACCAATTATTTAAATTATCCTTTTCTAGCCAAATAAGAAAAAATAAATTAGAATAAATATTTTAAGTACAATTTTTTATTTTTCCTAAAAATAACTATATATAATCAAGTTCGTTTTACATATTTGGTCAGGAAAGAAGAAATACACCTTTTTTATATATTTTTTTTTCAAACAATTTGACCCGAAAATAATAATAATAATAATAATAATAATAATAATAATAATAATAATAATAATAATAATAATAATAATAATGCATAGTTTAAAACTTAAAATAAATACTCACTGCAAAAAAAATACATACATATAAATATACATACATACATACATACATATTATTTTTATTATCATTATATTTATTATTATAAATACACGTGAAAAACACATATACTTAACTAATATTGTCCAACTATCAAATTCATTATGATAATTTAGAATTTAATAACATTGTCACACGACCATGTTTGGATGATGTTGACCAACTTTTCATTTATTCCATATTTAACCCAAATAGCTTTTAATTTTATTAATTGTTAATGTAATTGTGAGTTACAATGTTCCATTTAAGTACATTTTTTATCATTAAAATTCTTCGTTATTTTTTAAAGAGATTATACTAATATATATATATATATATATATATATATATATATATATATATATATATATATATATAATAATAATAATAATAATAATAATAATAATAATAATAATAATAATAATAATAATAATAATAATAATAATAATAATAATAATAATAATAATAATAATAATAATAATAATAATAATAATAATAATAATAATAATAATAATAATAATAATAATAATAATAATAATAATAATAATAATAATAATAATAATAATAATAATAATAATAATAATAATAATAATAATAATAATAATAATAATAATAATAATAATAATAATAATAATAATAATAATAATAATAATAATAATAATAATAATAATAATAATAATAATAATAATAATAATAATAATAATAATAATAATAATAATAATAATAATAATAATAATAATAATAATAATAATAATAATAATAATAATAATAATAATAATAATAATAATAATAATAATAATAATAATAATAATAATAATAATAATAATAATAATAATAATAATAATAATAATAATAATAATAATAATAATAATAATAATAATAATAATAATAATAATAATAATAATAATAATAATAATAATAATAATAATAATAATAATAATAATAATAATAATAATAATAATAATAATAATAATAATAATAATAATAATAATAATAATAATAATAATAATAATAATAATAATAATAATAATAATAATAATAATAATAATAATAATAATAATAATAATAATAATAATAATAATAATAATAATAATAATAATAATAATAATAATAATAATAATAATAATAATAATAATAATAATAATAATAATAATAATAATAATAATAATAATAATAATAATAATAATAATAATAATAATAATAATAATAATAATAATAATAATAATAATAATAATAATAATAATAATAATAATAATAATAATAATAATAATAATAATAATAATAATAATAATAATAATAATAATAATAATAATAATAATAATAATAATAATAATAATAATAATAATAATAATAATAATAATAATAATAATAATAATAATAATAATAATAATAATAATAATAATAATAATAATAATAATAATAATAATAATAATAATAATAATAATAATAATAATAATAATAATAATAATAATAATAATAATAATAATAATAATAATAATAATAATAATAATAATAATAATAATAATAATAATAATAATAATAATAATAATAATAATAATAATAATAATAATAATAATAATAATAATAATAATAATAATAATAATAATAATAATAATAATAATAATAATAATAATAATAATAATAATAATAATAATAATAATAATAATAATAATAATAATAATAATAATAATAATAATAATAATAATAATAATAATAATAATAATAATAATAATAATAATAATAATAATAATAATAATAATAATAATAATAATAATAATAATAATAATAATAATAATAATAATAATAATAATAATAATAATAATAATAATAATAATAATAATAATAATAATAATAATAATAATAATAATAATAATAATAATAATAATAATAATAATAATAATAATAATAATAATAATAATAATAATAATAATAATAATAATAATAATAATAATAATAATAATAATAATAATAATAATAATAATAATAATAATAATAATAATAATAATAATAATAATAATAATAATAATAATAATAATAATAATAATAATAATAATAATAATAATAATAATAATAATAATAATAATAATAATAATAATAATAATAATAATAATAATAATAATAATAATAATAATAATAATAATAATAATAATAATAATAATAATAATAATAATAATAATAATAATAATAATAATAATAATAATAATAATAATAATAATAATAATAATAATAATAATAATAATAATAATAATAATAATAATAATAATAATAATAATAATAATAATAATAATAATAATAATAATAATAATAATAATAATAATAATAATAATAATAATAATAATAATAATAATAATAATAATAATAATAATAATAATAATAATAATAATAATAATAATAATAATAATAATAATAATAATAATAATAATAATAATAATAATAATAATAATAATAATAATAATAATAATAATAATAATAATAATAATAATAATAATAATAATAATAATAATAATAATAATAATAATAATAATAATAATAATAATAATAATAATAATAATAATAATAATAATAATAATAATAATAATAATAATAATAATAATAATAATAATAATAATAATAATAATAATAATAATAATAATAATAATAATAATAATAATAATAATAATAATAATAATAATAATAATAATAATAATAATAATAATAATAATAATAATAATAATAATAATAATAATAATAATAATAATAATAATAATAATAATAATAATAATAATAATAATAATAATAATAATAATAATAATAATAATAATAATAATAATAATAATAATAATAATAATAATAATAATAATAATAATAATAATAATAATAATAATAATAATAATAATAATAATAATAATAATAATAATAATAATAATAATAATAATAATAATAATAATAATAATAATAATAATAATAATAATAATAATAATAATAATAATAATAATAATAATAATAATAATAATAATAATAATAATAATAATAATAATAATAATAATAATAATAATAATAATAATAATAATAATAATAATAATAATAATAATAATAATAATAATAATAATAATAATGATAATGATAATAATAATAATGATAATAATAATAATAATAATGATAATAATGATAATGATAATGATAATGATGATAATGATAATGATAATAATGATAATAATGATAATGATAATAATAATGATAATGATAATAATAATAATAATAATAATGATAATAATAATAATAATAATAATAATGATAATAATAATAATAATAATAATAATAATAATAATAATAATAATAATAATGATAATAATAATAATAATAATAATAATAATAATAATAATAATGATAATAATAATAATAATGATAATAATAATAATAATAATAATAATGATAATAATAATAATAATAATAATAATGATAATAATAATAATAATGATAATAATAATAATAATAATAATAATAATAATAATAATAATAATAATAATAATAATAATAATGCAATACACATGAAAAACGCATACACTTAACTCATATTGTCTAAATGTCAAACTGATTATGATAATTTAGCATTTAATAACATAGGCACACGACAATGTTTGGATGAGATTGACCAACTTTTTATTTATTCCATATTTGATCTAAATAGCTTTTTTGACCTTATAAATTAGCTACTACACTATTATTATTAAATAATTAATTATAGTTAATTAATTAATCCAATACACGTGTAAAATACATACACTCAACTAATATTGTCCAAATGTCAGCATTCAATAACATAGTCACACGACCATGTTTGGATGAGGTTGACCAACTTTTTATTTATTTCACATTTGACCCAAATAGCTTTTTGACCTTACTACATATTATAATAATAATAATAATAATAATAATAATAATAATTATTATTATTATTATTATTATTATTATTATTATTATTATTATTATTATTATTATTATTACTATTACTATTGCTATTATTATTAATTAATTAATTAATGCAATACACGTGCAAAACACATACCGTTAACTAATATTGTCCAAATGTCAACATTTAATAGCACAGTCACACGACCATGTTTAGATGAGGTTGACCAACTTTTATTTATTTCATATTTGACCCAAATAGCTTTATTGACCTTATAAATTAGCCACTTTGGAGCCTTCTCTTTCGGTCATTGTATTGTTCATACACTTACACAATACTCTAATTAAGTTACTGTTTCGTTTAAGACAGGGAAGAGACTCCTTTTAAAGATGGGAAGAAATATTGAGATAAAGAAAATAGAAGAGACGACGAAACGTCAAGTCACCTTTTCTAAGCGACGTAGTAGTTTATTAAAAAAAGCGGAGGAGATTGCGATTTGCTGTGACGTGGATGTGTTGTTTGTCGCGTTCTCGCCTTCTAGTCGGCTCAATAAATTCTGTAGCCAACAAAGGTATTGTATTTATGATTTAGAAAAAAAAATATACGAATTTTCCGTTATGTTATGCTAGTTATTAATCTATAAAACTATTATCTTGATTAACTTTTTTTTTTTTTTTTTTTTACTAAATTGACACTTTTGTAGAGTTGAAGACATGCTTCAGCGTTACCTTAAGCTTCCAGTTGAGCGGAGATTGACGTACATGAATATTTCCTAAATTTTCTTATTATTATTTTTTTTATCTATTTGTAACTTATATAATGTATCACTAACTTATGACTTTTTTTTCTTTTGTTGGGGTTAGTCACATGGCCGATGTTAAGGTACTTTACTCTTTTATATATTTATTATTGATATGTATTTGTAGGACTTTTCTATTTTCTAAAATTATGTCTTGTTTCTATTAATGTGGATTAATTTGTCTAATCATTATATGATAATGAAATTTGCTAAAGTTTGAAACGAAAATTATTACTCGTTCTTATCCATTTTAATTTGTTTGTTTTACTTTTTTTTTTTTTTTTTTTTTCGTTTTAAAAAGAATGTGTCAAGTTAGGTCTTGAGTGTAACCTGCACCTCAAAAATTGTCCAAACTTTATATGGAGCCCACAAATTTATTAATTCGCCGATATGGGACACTTCATTCCTTCATCACCCCTTTACACCTAGATCCGAACATTCTTTATCCAGGAGTTCACTATATCGCCCCTCTCACACCTAGACCTAGACATTTTTTTTCTGGGATTCAATGGTATCACCCCCTCAAGCCCATATTTGGATATTCTTTGTTCAAAATTTCACTGTCCGATCCGGAGTGTGACATTCATGGACGGGGTAAGGGGGGGGGGGTATTTCCACCCCCATAACTGTTCCATTTCCTGAGGCCTACATCAATTCCGACTCTTATACCATGTTTAGTTAAGTTTTAGGCATAACTAATTACACCCCAAAAGCTAGTTCATAGGAGAAGAATTGTCTAACGTTTTATAACGAGATCATAATTTTAGTTATTCACCAATGTGGGACATTTAACGATCTTTCATCATAATCTTTTTTCTTTTTCGATAATTTTTTAATTTCAACTTTCCATAACACATGTTTATAACCACAAAATTAAAGGATATTTTGACACATTTTACCTCTCTTTAGTTTAAGATCGTAAGATACAAAAGTGTTATTAATTTATTAAATTGTATCAAGATGAAATCAAACAAACAAATCAAATTGAGTGTGTATTAATTATAAGATTCTGAAAATGACATACTCAAAATTAACGAAATACTAAGTGATTTTTAACTTTTTTTAATTCATTCAAGAAAACAAGTTTGACTTAAGTAAAAAAAGTGTATAATTGAGAGAGTTGTAATATATTTTTTAAATTGTTGATATCAATTCTACCCATTTTAAACTAGTTTTAATTCATTTTTTTTGGGTATATTAATGAAGGAGAAGGTGGCAAAATTGAGGCAATTGAATCACATCAGAGGAGATGTTAGCAAGCTACACCTTCTTGATAAACAGTTTGGATTTCCTCTCTTTCTCACTTTTTCCTTTGTTTACTTTATTGTCTCTCTTTAATTATATTGTGTTTCGATATTATTTACAAATAAATGTAAATTTTAAAAGTATGTGTATTAGAAGATTAACGAACGACGAAATGGAATGAAAAGAGAATTAGGAGCTTTATTTTAAAAAAATAATTTGAAAATTAGAAAAGATATTACGGATAAATGAATAAAATCTTCAATTAAATTAAATGTGCTAATAAAATGAAAATCTATAAATTGATAGGGGTGACAATTTAATACAGAATATGCAGATAAATTAATTTGACTAACTTATAAACTTAAATAATCATATGGATATTATTGTTATTAATAGTAATGCTCTCCATATCGGACCAAAGAGATCAAAAAATCAGCCAAAGCATAATTAACAAAATTTATTTTGACCAGGGAAAAATATAGACAAAAATATGTGTAAGTGCGACACAATCACCACCACCAACAACAAGCTCGATATAATCTCATTAGTAGGGGCTAAGGAAAGTAAGATATACACAACTTTATTTCTACCTTTATGGGATTGAGAAGTTGTTTCTGATTGACCATCAGACATCAACAACCCTGCTGCATTATTCAGACTTGAGACTAATAATATGAGCGAGCTCAAATATGTCGAGTTATATAAGTGTTACAATATTTTGATTTATTGAAATGTTAGATACTACCTAGTACCTCATACTTGATTTCTCTTTTGTATTAAGTGAAATTCACGACTCTCTTACTAACGAATTAAACTTTATCATGATGGCTGCCTCTGGATGTTTCAACCTGTTGCCGGTGTCTTAATTTCTACAGGATTGAGGTGAGCACAACTTAATTTGATGTCTCTCTTATGAGTTGTTTTTTCTCTTTCCAATCTACCCTTGCTATTCTAATTAGTAGTGTGTAAATTAAGTGTTAATTAATCATTCTAGAGCCAATGAAGAAAGTCATAAAGTCATTTTAACTTGAATTTTTTGACGCAGAATTTGAAGCTACAAATCAAGAAAAGCACATTGGAATTACAGATTGTGGATGCTAACATAAGGTCATTTGATTTAGTATCGCAAGTGTTTTTCTTATAGTTCTTAATTATAATCTCATGGTTTAATACATTGACGTCACCTTGATATTTCATTTAGACATTTATATTATAGAGTATTTCAATTATCTAAATGTAATATACTACTAAGTTAAAGAAATTGTCAATATATTCTGCCTAACAAGATGATTATGCAGGGATTACGAACCAGGAGCGGAACAAGAGTCTTCTCTTCATCAACTCTGTTGGTGTGAGAGTAACTTGAAACTCTCTCTCCAAAAAGTCTTGGCTAGAAAAGTTTGTTCTAGCACCATTTAATTTTTCTTGATTTGTCATTGAAGAATAATGTGAAATCGCAATTTCAAGAAAGTACTTATTTTTCTTAGAAATAATATAAAATCTCAAATTAATGTCAAATGAATTTTGATTAGATGGAATTGGAGAAACAAGGAAATATGGATCTTCACTCTGCTGCACAACAAATGGCTCCTCACCAGTTTGGTACTAATAATTGGATTAGTCCATTCAGGTCATTAATTTTTTTCACATGATATTTCCTTGAGAAAAATTCCCTCTCCTTTCTCCTTTTGGTTTCATTATTTCGTAATTATTGCAGTTCAACTATTCAAAGTAGCCTATATCAAGATTCAGTTGACAAAGGAAAGAGAGTAGCACACAGTTCTAGCAATTACACATATACCCCTTCCTCTGCTAGTTCTTTACAGTTAAGGAATATGCCATTTTCTCAAAACTCATCGCCTTTTACCCCATTGCAGGTAACACTTTTTAGGATCTCCCAAAAAAAGGAGATATTTTCTTTTAAAAAATTTGATATTATTTATTTTATCTGTACGATAGTGCCAGCAACAAAACATGATTGCAGATGTTCAACAGAATCCATTACAAATATTTGAACAATCACAAGTATATTAATATTGTTGAAATATTATTTCTTATTAAAATCTCCTTGAAGAGATGAAATTTTTAAAATATATTTTTTTTGATATATTATTTTATCTGCAAAATAGAACCAACAACAAAACATGGTGGTAGATGTCCAGCAAAATCCAACACAAACATCTGAACAATCACAGTTACATTAATATTCTTGATTGTTAAGATCTCCTTAAAGAGACTATATATTTTTTTTTTTTTGGAATTTTGATATAATTATTTTTATCCTCACAATAGAGCCAACAACAAAACATAGTAGTAGATGTCCAGCAGAATCCAACACAAATATTGGGACAAGCACAGGTACATTGATATTCCTGAAATATTATTCCTTGTTAAGATCTCCTTAAAGAGATGATATTTTTTTAAAATTTTGATATTATTATTTTTATCTGTGAAATAGAGCCGACGACAAAATATGGTGGTAGGTGTCCAAGAATCCAACACAAACATTTGGACAATCACAAGTACATTAATATTCGTGAAATATAATTTTTTGTTAAGATCTCCTTAAGAAGATGAAATTTTTTTTTGAGTGTTGGTATAACTATTTTATCCGCTTAATAGAGTAAGCAACAAAACATGGTAGTGGATGTCCAGTAGAATCCAACAAAAACATTTAGACAATCGCATGTATATTAATATTCTTAAAATATTATTCTTTGTTAAAATTTCCTTAAAGAGATGCATTTTTTAAAAATTTTTTTTTTGATATTATTATTTTTATCTGCGAATAGAGCCAACAACAAAACATGATGGTATATGTCCAACAGAATTCAACACCAGCATTTGGACAATCACAAGTACATTAATATTCTTGAAATATTATTTATTATTAAGATCTTCTTAAAGAGGCGAGATATTTATTTTTTAATTTTGATATAATTATTTTTATCTGCACAATAGAACCAACAACAAAACATGATAGTAGATGTCCAGCAGAATTCAACACAATCATTTGGACAATCACAGGTACATTAGTATTCTTGAGATATTATTCCTAAAAAATCCTATCTCTCCCTCCCCGCCCGCCCTTGTACTAAACTAATTAAGCCATATTTTGCAGGCACAATTGACATTTGGTGAAAGTAGTGACAACTCTCTCACAAATTTCTGGCACAATATTTGCACTTCCACAAGGTTTCTTTCAATATTCATGCATTTAATTATTATTTGCAAGATAATATTTTATCTGCTTAAAAAATGTGATGACTTAAGAATTATAACGATCAATATATCTAAACTCTATACTAGATCAGATTATTATCATAAAAGAGACTACATAAATAGTAATAATATCATATATAATAAGTCAACGAAATACATTTTATTATTTTTGTTGGTATTGTTGTTCTTTAACATGATCTCTCTCTCAGGCATGTCTCGAGTCCACTCGCGAACACGGATACACAATTGAACACTCCCTCCCAATTAGGGTTGGAGTATGCCCATTCAAATTGGAATATCAACTTGAACAATAACAACAACATCAATCATACTGATCAATCTTCAATTCAAAGTGATGTAATAGCTTCAAATGTTAATGGATTTAACTTTCCCATGGAGGTTAGTTCAATGCTCCATTCTTATTATTATTAATTAATTAACTTTATTTGTTATAAATTTATATTTGTGATATTATTCACACAAAACTCACTTTAAATATTTTGTCATAATAATCAGGAGAATACCATGGGAAACAAAGAATACTTTGCTGAAAAAACACATGAGATTGATGCAGGGGAATGGGATGATGTTTTCCTTAATGAAGCTTTCAATGGAGATGACTTTTAAATTTAGATTGATCAATGAATGACAACAAGCTCTTTTTAAATCTAGTTTCTTCATCTTTGGTCTATTTTAAAGATCACAGACTTGATGTTTTAGCTTTTTATTTACTTATTTCAGTATACAAGATATCATCTTAATGTATGTAGGGTGACCTATATATATTGAAGTGAATAACAATAAGTACCTATGAATGTTAGAAATAAATTGAGTTAGCAACATCATGTGTATTAATACTTCTTATTATTAAGTTGTCCATTTATATTATATGAGGATGGTGCAAGAAGCTTGGAAACAAGTAGATGGATCACCTCTATGGATTTTTCATTTGATTTGGAAGAATATTTGTTGAAAGATATCTGGTACGATTGAATTTTAAACTTGTTATGAAAAAAGACGTCACCTATTCATTTTTTTGTCGGTTTTAAGAACCCATTCTGAAATGTTTTTTCTTAAGAAAGGTGTGAAGCACCTTAAGAAATCTACAAAGGTCGTTACCAATACAGTTTTGAAAATTTAGCTAAAAGTGTAACATTGTTTAGAAGTTAAAGTTTGATAGTTAAACCAATAATCCTTCTAAACTTAAGTCATTATTTTAAGTACAAATGAATCACAATTCAACATCAGTTTATTTAGCACACAATTATCTGTGTTAATGCATTATTTTTGAAAAATGACTCTTATTCTTTGAAAATCTTTGTTTTAAACATTCTTATATGAATTTAGACATTTAAATAAATAACTAATTCAACTTCAAAATTGGTTTAGTATGATACTTTGGCTTCTTGCTCAATAATTTGGGCGTCTATTTACTTCATTTTGCATGGGTTATAGATCGCCAGATACTCATACATGCATTTTTTTTTGGATACCTCTGCAATAATTTGACCAAAAATTAACATTTAATTTTTATATAATTATATTACAAACTAATATAAATATTAGTAAACTTGTACATTATGCTCATAATAATAACTCAAGCACTAGAAATTTTTTATAATTGAAACACTAATATTTTATTAAATCATAGAAATTGCCTGACTTAAGAATATTCCAAGTAAGCATACTCTCAATGCACTTGTAATAAAAAGTTTATTCAATAATGAAATTGAAAACATTCAAACATGTTTTCATTTTTCTTCCTCAAGCTTTACTGCAACAACAATAAGCTCATATTAGATTTTCTACATCGACAACCATCACTAATCTGCAAAATTTTCAATAAATGACTAAGCTTGCTATTTTTAACCAGTCAATATATTATAGCTAGCTTTGGAATCCACAAGGGCAATCTATACATAACATTTTCAAAGCAGATTCAATATGAAAGAAACAATGTTAAAAGAGGAAGCAACGAAACATATGAAAGTAAAAATACCTATTACTGAATGATTTAATAGACAACTAGGAGATTGGGATAAGATGTCACGTCTAACTTGTGACAACAGATTTTATTTCCTTTTAAAATTAAAAGGAAATAAATCACAAAATTCAGCAGCGCGCTTACCTTATTGTTGGCAACTTCTCTTGAGACATTTATATTCATAAAGCAATTATGAGGATGAGACTTATTAGAGATCTCAACTGACATAGCAATGATGATGGGTTTGGAAGCTTCAACGCACAATGTGAAATCATTAACATTGACTTTTCGACCAATGCACCATTTTAATGGTGCATGTTTAGCAGCTGCAACTTTGTTGCTTTCTTAATTTGGCCAAACAAACATCATGCTTGCTAGAACTTGGTATAGTTCAGGTATAGGTTTATGCTTTACTCTTTTTGCCACATGAGAGATACATAATGCTGCATCTTGATATACCCAGCAGTGACTAGGGCTCCTTATATTTCATCTCAATGAATCCGCCACATATGTGTGGGCCATTCCCTATTTCCACTCAATGAATCCATCATGAATGTGTGATCTGTTCTCTATTTCATCTCAACCACACCAATATCATCACAGTAATGGTACAACATCAATGCAAATACAATAGTGCAATGATCAAATATGAGGATGATAATTCAACATCAACATCCAATAGCAGACAATCAAAGCATATCATCAAGTGAATAATCTTATTCGACAAATTTAACACAATATAATCAAGTTATACAAATCAACAAGATTCTCGTTATAACCCAAGTCGTTTAGCAAGGTCACATCATCAATTCACAATACACAAATTCTCACATGAATCCCTTCACCAATTCCCATTACTCCCAATCACACAATGATATACAAGGTTCAATAAACTCAACGAAAAGTCAACAAGTCCACTTGCCCTAATTAATCAAACTAGCACTCTGGAACTTGAGCATTCCCCTTTTGTTGAGTCTCCAATTCAACACAATCTATTCAAATAAGTAATCACAATAAAATTTTGGGACTGTTAGCACCCATATCAAGATTTTTGGAAAATGAGGTCAAATTGACCCAAGAACCCAATTCCAAAAATGAGGCTAAATCTAAAAATTTAATTAAAAATTGGGTTACCCAAACCATTTGGAAACCAACCATGAAAACCAAATAAAAAAAATAGAGTTGGAATCATTCTTAAATCACCAATTTATCAAAAGCCTTAAACATTTTCAAAAACCTTCAAAGGTTGGACTAACCACTTAATCTTAATCACAAAAATCATGAATAAATCAATGGTTAAAAGAGTTGGGGGAGTTAGAAATCGTTATCCAATTAATGAAAGTTGACTAATCCTTTTAAAATCACCAAAACCGAGCTCTCAATTATAAACAATGGTGAATCAGGTTGAAACCTTAATTTTGAGAAAACATTATGTCCAGGTGAAAATTACACTTCACTATCGTGCTGACCAAGGCTTCGAGATCACAATGACTTAGAAGTTCAACTCATTTATTTTGATCATTGCACTCATGATGTCCAGCCACACAATCGCGATGATAAAAAAAAAATAAATCTATGCGATCGTGGTGGTATTCCACGCGATTGCGATGGACACAAAACTAACCCTATGCGATTGCAAGAGAGGGTGTCATGATAGCAAAGAATAAATCATACTTCACCTGTAAAACACAAATCACCAATTCACACGAGGCATAAAATTCCCAAATGGACCTTTGGGATTCATTTGGAACCCCTAGTACACAAACCAAATATGCTACACATCTAAACTCGACGTTCTAGACTCAATGGAACCATCAAAACATAAATCAAGATAAAGTTATTGAATCACGCCCAATGTCAACTCCATGTAATCTTTCACACACTAAGTTTCAACTACCATTCAAACTGTTATGTTCCTTGTGCCAAAACTTAGAGAAATTTTTTGTCACCCCAATACTTCTATATACCATGAGCACATAACCTCTATTTACCATTATGTGTCTATGTAATGCATCGCAACAGTATGAGTAGTCCCATCAACATAGTCGTTTCAATCCCCTTAAAATCCTCAATAACCATGTAAAACTTTAGGTTTATAACGTAGCGCCCCCATAAGTCATCTACCATAATTCGAGTAATCCAAACCAACATAAGAACATGTAATCTTCCACATATCATTGTTTTTCACCAAAACAAAACCCAATCGTCATAAAGGTCGCTGATAAACCCTTAGTAAGTCTGTACCGAACTAGTTCAGATTATATAGTCATATATGAACTCAAAGGCAAAAATCCATGCAACCTTCTGAAAGTCAAGAGGAGGGGGGGGGGGTGAATTATAAATTCTTTTAGTCGACTTCTAGTGAGAGGTAGTCGACTCACCTGCAAGTTAGTTCAATAATAAAAAACAAGATAAGATGCTAAAAGTAAATTGACACAAAATGTTTTATACTGGTTCGGATCATCGATGTGGTTCCTAGACCAGTCCCTTGGGTTTCAAAGGTTTTCTTTAGATCTTGATGCGAACTTAGTTGTACAGAGAGTGTAATCTTCAAGTCTTGTTTGATATGCAAATCAGATCTTCTATATCGACACTACCTCTACTTGTATAACCTACACTCAGAATCTTTCCTTCTCTTTTTCTTTTACAATTGTTCACTTTCGTGTACAGAGTTTTATGAAAGATGAAGGAAGAAAGAAGATTACAATATAAGTTCAAGTGAAGTTGCATACTTCACAACTATGGCTGAGAGAGGTTTAAATAACTTTGATCTTTTGCGAAAACCGAAGGGTATTTGAATCAAGGATTATTAATGATATCCTTAATTCGATCCTAATTGATTTGTTGAGTCATGTCCATATCAGATATGTGTATGAACAAATCGATTCATTCCTTGTATGATGATCTCTTGATTCTTGTCTTGGTCTTTGACCACCTTCCTTGATGCTGACTTCTTCCTTAGAGATTGATTTTGGTTGATCTCATTTCCTTCATTATATCCTTTGATAGATGCGTATTGTACTCCTAGATTGATTGAGTGAATATCTTCTTCTTTCATTGTTCTTGTTTCCTTGTGTATGTCCCTTTGATATGTGCAGGCTTGTCTTAATTGATTTAAACATATATTCCCTTTCCTTTTTTATGTGCTTGACTTTGTCAGCAGATTCCTTTCCTTGGGTGTTTGTGTGCGTGACTTGGTTCTCTTTCTTTTCCTGCAATAGGCAGTGATTCAGTTAAATTTTTTCATTATTAAAACTTCTTGATTACAAGGAGCTATCAATCTCCCCCTTTTTGATAATGACAACTGACTTAATAACTTTAAAGAGATAATAAGATTTACTTGATATGTTGAAGCTCCCCCTGACTTTATTTTCTCTTGTAACGGTGAGAACCATTCTCCCCCTTTGGCATAATAAAAAAGAAAGAGCACAAACTAGAAAGCAAATATTAGAACTAAAAGAAAGGCATAGTAAGAAGGCCTGGATCCTTCATAGCACAATCTAAAAGAGAAAGGGACATACCCCTGTATGAAATTGTTCAAAAGTTGTAATAGAAACACAAAACTAATGATTTTTACCCCAGAACTACTTCATGGTGTTGATAACCTTTTCACTGAACGAGTTGTATGAGTGTTCCACAGTCTTGGATAAACTAGAGTAGGAGTGCTGAACAGAGTTTGCAAGCTCATTGTTGGAAGATTCGACTCCATTCCTGAGAGAGTCGACTTGCCTAATTAGCTTGTTGACGGTTGAGATACCTTCCTGCTTAATCGCAGTCATGGAGACTCGGAGCTTACCTATATATGTACTAGTGTCTTTCTGAAGCCGTAATACCTTCTCTACGGTATCATGAAGAGTTTCCAATCCACGTTCAACAGCAAGGATACGAGTTTTGAATTCATCAGACTCCTTAAGAAGGAGAGAACCGACTCTGCAAATATCTTAGTCGATTTTGCAGTATCAACCCTTTCTTGAACAGAGTCCTTCTTAACCCACCTGTCACCTACCTCTACATATACCATACTCGAGAAAGTGCGCAAATCATAAGTTACATTGATTACAATGTGTTTAAACATGGAGAGGTCCACCAGTCTGTCCACTAAGATTTGTGAGATGAGTAGCCCATATGGTAAACTGGTAGACGGATTAGATTCCTCAGAACTCTCCCACATATACTCCTTAAACCATGCAGCCCAATTGATTCAATATTTATTAAGCAAGCAATAGAGCACAAACACATCTTTGTTAGAGATGTTTCTGAGAGAACCTTTTCTGGGCAAGAAAGTAGTAGCAATAATATGTGCTAAAATGCGATGTTAAAAATAGAGAGAAAGATGATTAAAATCATACAGGTTTGCGCGGGGTTTAGCCACAGTGGTCTTAGCACCTTCAAGAGTCACTTTAAAATCCTTAGGCCACAGACCATTCATGTATGGAATCACACCAAAAAATTTGGTGCCAAACACATCCTCAAAAACTGATTCATTAATAATTAAATGATTACCCAACACTAGGGTTTCCAATTCACCGTTGTCGTTAGATATACGAAGATTGGCATAAAATAAACGAACAACATCCTCAAATAGTTCAAGGCCACAAAGGGTAAAAATAAAAGAGAGTTTTTGAGCCTTAAGGAACAAACTTACTTGAAAATTACAGTCTCGCAGTTGACTGAGATTTACCACCCTGCCAATAACTATAGGGCGAGACTTGAATTTTTCATACCTGCTCTTTTGTTCCATACCCCAGAAATGATGCATGTCCTTTGGATAAAGAGTCCCAGGAGTTCTTGGTTTGGGTTTCTTCTGACCTTTCTTCTTTGCAACAGGTGCTTTTCGTTTCATCGACGGAGAAGGGGATGCAAGAGAATCACTAGACGAGTCTGATGACAAAGAAAGAACAATTGGGGAATTTTTCAGAAAGGTGATCGGAGCTTTTTAGAGAGGCCATGGAGCGAGTCTTAGGCATAGTGAGATGAAGGACAAGAGAAGAGAAGACGAACAATAAGTAAAGGAGAGAGAGAGAGAGGTGACGAAGGGTTTTTAGGGGAAGCAGAAAAGTCAAGAAGGCCAGAGGTGAAAAGATAAAAGGGAAAGGACGATTATAGGAGAAATAAAGGGGCGGAAAGTAATGATGGACACACTGAACGAAGAAAGAAATTAATTAGTAACACAATGAATAAGGAAAAACAATTAAGTAAACTAAAAGCAACTAACAAAATAGGCAATTTATGGCAATAAAATTATGATGCACAAACAGTAATACCTAGGCTATTTCGAAGGAAACAAAATCTCTCTTCAAGTAAAGGTTTTGTGAAAATATCTATTACTTGATTTTCAGAATCAACAAATTCCAACGAAAAATTACCATTTTCAACATGATCTCGAATAAAATGATGCTTAATATCAATATGCTTAGCCTTGGAATGATGCACAATTTATTTAGAAAGATTAATAGCACTGGTATTATCACAAAAAATAGGAATTGCTTCGAAAGACATGTCATAATCAAGTATTTGATTCATCATCCATAACAATTGAGTACCACAACTTCCTACGGCTAGATATTCTAATTCTGTAGTGGAAAGAGCAACAAAGGTCT
Source organism: Solanum bulbocastanum (assembly GCA_037074985.1). Classification (NCBI taxonomy): domain Eukaryota; kingdom Viridiplantae; phylum Streptophyta; class Magnoliopsida; order Solanales; family Solanaceae; genus Solanum; species Solanum bulbocastanum. Next base: position 46,169,860 of record CM073600.1, read on the forward strand.
GTTTTTTACTATGCCAAGAAATTAGGGATTGTCCCAAAATTTGACACGTACCACTAGTACTTTTATCACTTTTGTCACCTGCAAAATCAGCATATGATAGCCAATTAAATCAAAGTGAGATGAGTGAGGATACCATCGGCCCATTTCAGTGGTACCAATTAGATAATGAATGATTCGCTTTACTGTAGTGAGGTGATATTTTTTTGGAGCGGCTTGAAATCGTGCACATTTGCATACATTGAACATAATGTCTAGTTAACTTGCAGTAAGATAAAGTAGTAAGCCAATCATTCCTCGATACATTTTTCGTCCACGTTTTTTCCTGGTGCATCTGTTTCGAGACATGTGGAAGGACTCATGGGAGTCCCAAAATCTTTTCCTTTTTCGAGTCCGAATTTTTTATTAGCTCTTTGGTATACTTTGATTGACTAATGAACACCATTAGTCGACTACTTGATTTGAAGTCCAAGGAAGAATGTGAGTTCTCCCATTAAGCTCATTTCAAATTCTCCTTTCATAAGATTTGCAAAATTCTCACACAAAGAAGAGTTAGAGCTACCAAATATAATGTCATCAACATAAATTTGAACGATAAAAATGTATAAACTAGATCTTTGAATAAAAAGGGTTGTTTCAATTTTCACCCTTTGAAAATTATTTTGAAGTAAAAATGTATTAAGTCTTTCAAACCATGCTTTAGGAGCCAGTTTAAGGTTATAAAGTGCTTTTGAGACCTTGTACACAAAATCAGGGCAAGAGTCAAACCCGAGGGCTGTTTGATAAAGACTTCTTTCTTTTATGAAACAGTTTAAAAAGGCACTCTTTACATCCATTTGAAAAAGCTTAAAACACTTAAAGAATGCATATACAAGTAAAATGCGAATAGATTCTAACCTTGCTATAGGAGCAAAAGTTTCATCATAGTCAATACCATCCTGTTGAGAGTAACCTTGAGCAACCAATCTTGCTTTATTCCTAATAACTTTACCACTTTCATCCAACTTGTTACGAAACACTCATTTGGTTCCGATTACTGAGCAATTCTTTGGTCTTTCGATGAGGGTCCATACTTGATTTTTTTTCAAATTGATCAAGTTCTTCTTTCATTTCCTGTACCCATGACTCATCTTCCATAGCTTCATTTATTCGTTTTGGTTCCATTTGAGATATAAGAGATATTGAGGCTTGTTTTCTGAGTGAATACCTTGTTTGCATTTTGTCATCAGGTCCCAAGAATGTAATTCTCAAGATATTTTGCATTATGTCTCCATTCTTTAGGAATGTTGGCCTAATCGACTAGTGTAGTCGACCCACCTCTGTAGTAGATGAATTGTCAGTGTTAGGTTCAAGAGTGGCCTTTGAGATATATTTTGTTGGTTGGATAGGATAGACCTATGAGATATCTTCAATTGGTTGGACAACAATAACTTCACCATCACCAACTTCACTTTCCTAAACTCTTGGGTTAGTGTCATCAAATACACATGAACAGATTCTTCAACACTTATTGTTATGAATGAAAAACTTACATCCAAAAGGATGAAAGTAGCTAATGTTTGGTTTCTTTCCTCTCCAGAGTTCATAAGAAGTCTTCTTTAGAATTGGTCTGATGAGACACCTGTTAATAATGTGACAAGCAATACTTACAACTTCTGCCCAAAAGTGATCAGCGAGATTTCGATCTAACAACATGGTTCTTGTTGTGTCATGTAATGAGCAATTTTTCCTTTCCACAACTCCATTTTGATGAGGTGATCTAGGTGAGGAGAAATTTTGAGTGAACCCATTTTGAGCGCAAAAATCTTCAAATGCTTTGTTTTCAAATTCTCCACCATGATCACTATGAATAGTTGTGATGAAGTAAGCTGCTTCTCTTTATACTCTTCTATAGAATACTTCAAAATTAGTAAAAGCTTCATTTTTATGAGTGAGAAACATTATCCATGTAAACCTTGAGAAGTAATCAACAATAACAAAAGCATATCGCTTACTTCAATGCTGGCAGTTCGAGTAGGACCAGACAAATCCATGTGAAGAAGTTGATTAGGTTTAGAGGTACTTACAATATCTTTCCCTTTAAAGGATGAACGAGTCTTCTTACCCAATAAAATGTGTCGCAAACATGATCTTTTTCAACTTTAGTTTTGGTAGGCCAATTACTAGTTTAAGTCCAGATAGTTTATCGAGGGCATTCATACTTGCGTGTCCAAGTTTTCGATGCCATAGCCAAGGATCAATTGTAACTGCAGTAAGACATGTAAGAGAAGGAAAATTAACATTATTTAAGACACACACACACACACACACATATATATATATATATTATTAACTCGATCTCCGATAAGGGTGAGCCTTTTCTTAGGATGTTTGATGATGGTAACTTTGAAATCTAGCATCACATAGTTGACTAATGCTTAGGATATTATGTTTGAGTTCTTCAACTAGATACACTTCGATCAAATCACATGATGAGCTGAGAGTGATAGTCCCAACTCCAGTTACTTCCCCTTTAGCAATGTCTCCAAATCTAACACATCCTCCATCGATCTTTTTTATAGTTTTGAAGTTTTGTTTCTTTCTGCACATGTGCCTGGAGCATCCACTGTCAAGCACCCATATTCCTTTTCTGTAGGTTTTCTTAGATTGCTCTTGCAAGACAACAAGATTAGTTTCTTTTAAGTACCTAAGTATTTTTGGGTATGATTAGTAACTTTTGGTCTCCAGATCCATTTTCTCGAGGAATATTTTCTACATTTAAAAGGTTTGTGACCAAATTCTCCACAAGTTTAACAAGTAATTTTAGTAGAATTATCAAGAGAGTGAGAACTTAATATAGATCTATTTGATCTGTTGGAACTTTGATTTGGAGATCTTCTCCTGTTGAGAATAGATCTGTTAGATCTAACATAACTATGACTGGAAGATTGCCTGACACTGTTTAGCTGCATTTTTACTTTCTCCAGTTCTTCTATTAGTAAGTCGGCTTCAATATGACTTGCTTCGAGAAGAATCTACCAATCTTTCTTTTCTTGAGTAATTTTATTGTATTCATCAATAACTTTCTGTAATTCATTAGCAACCATGTCAAGAGAATTTTATAAATCATTACAATTTGGACAGTTAAAGGGTCTTACCTTGCTTGTTTCACCAAGTTCCATGAAACATAGATTTGTCATTTCATCGTGATCGTCGTCGGTTGTTTTTCCTTGATCCTATGATCCCATACTTTTTGGATCTTCATTTCTTCGATTATTTCTTCTTCTTCGTTCTGGGTAGTTTTGTATGATGTGTCCTGGTTTTCCACAATAGTAACACCGATCATCATTCCTTTTGAAATCATTGTTCTTGAAGTCCTATTGAGGTCTCTGTCTTCTTTGTCCAACTTTTTGTCTCACTCCTCCATTTATGAGAGCCATTCTTTCATTTTGATTTTGATTAATCTCTTCTTCAATTTCAGATGTCTCAGCTATGAATGGAACCGTCTTCTTTTTATCATCTTTGTTGTACCTGTTAATATGATTCTGTTCATAGGCCATTAAGTTGCCTCGAAGTTCATCGTACGTTATTTTCTGCAAATCTCCATCTTCAAGAATGGAAGCTTTGGTTTCCCAAGCCTTGGGAAGACTTCTAAAGATGTTTCCTAACTTGTAGTGCATTTGAATACACCATTCCAAGAGATTTGAGTTCGCAGATAATTTTACTGAATCTTGAGAACATTGATTCAACGTTTTCATCTTCTGCCATTTTGATCAATTCATATTCATTTACAAGTGAACTGATCTGAGCTTCCTTTACTTTAGTGGTTCCTTCATAAGTCACTTCAAGTTTATCCGACATTTCTTTTGTAGTTTCACATGTTGATATCTTGTCATATTCGGCACCACTCACTACACAATATAACAAACTTATAGCTCTAGCATTAGTTTGAATTACCTCTTGTTGTTCCTCAGTGATATCGAACGATTCAGGGTCAAATGGTTTGTCAGTGCCATCTTGTTCAATCAATCCAGGAATAGGCTTTGGGTCCTTCTTGATCACTATCCATGCTTGATGATCATTAGAAGAGACAAATATTCTGAACTTGTCTTTCTAGTGAGAGTAATGTTGTCCATTGAATTATGGTGGTCGATGTAAAGAGTGTCCATCTTGAAATAGAGCGCCAAGAATCTGATAGTGTGCCTTTAAATCTTTGCTCATGTGTGGTTAAACATTGAAATAATGAGACCTGCTCTGATATCAATTGATAGTCAAGAGGGAGGGGTGAATTAAAAATTCTTTCATTCGATTTCTAGTAAGAGGTAGCCAACTCACTTGCAAGTTAGTTCAACAGTATAAAACAAGATAAGATGTTGAAATTAAATTGACACAGAATGTTTTATACTGGTTCGAATCACCGATGTGGTACCTAGTCCGGTCCCCTTGGGTTCAAGGGTTTCCTTTAGAGCTTGATGTGAACTTGGTTGTACAGGAAGTGTAATCTTCAAGTCCTGTCTGATATGCAAATCAGAGTTTCTATATTGACACTACCTCTACTTGTATAACCTACACTCAGAATCTTTCCTTCTCTTTTTCTTTTACAATTGTTCACTCTCGTGTACAAAGCTTTATGAAAGATGAAAGAAGATTACAATATAATTTCAAGTGAAGTTGTGTACTTCACAACTATGGTTAAGAGAGGTTTAAATAGATTTTCTCTTTTGTGGAAACCCAAGGGTATTTGAATCAAGGATTATTGATGATACATTGATTCGATCCTGATTGATTTGCTGAGTCATATCCATATCAGATATGTGCATCATAAAATCGAGTCCCAGACCACAAACCACGGTTCACCATGATGGACCACAGTTCACCATGACGGATCGTAGGTCCATTCACAGTCCGTTGGTGTGGTCTCGTGGATGGGGTCTGGGGACGATTAAGTTGAGGACTTATGGGTCTTTTTTTATTTTAATTAAATTGAAGTGGTGTCATTTTGCCTAGACCTAGACAACCAATATAAGTATTTTTAACCCCAAAAATCCTCCAATTAAGTCATTCTCTTAATTCCCAAAAGAAAACCCAAAACTCCTCTCAAATATCCTCTCTCTAGAAGGAAGAAAAGAAAGCTAGGTGAAGTTCAAGTCTTTAATTTTCAAGTCTTTGATAGGCGTGATTGAATGAATATGAAAGGCTTACTCACATGAATGATTCTAGGTTGAAAGGATTGCTCACCTAAAATGAATCTAGACTAAAATGCTTAATGAATGATGAGGCTAGATGTGATTACCCTTGACCTCCATATGAAAGGATATGAGGTGATTCCCCTACTCCTTAGACATGTAACAAGAGGTGAGTCCCCACATTCTTATTATAATGAAAAAACATGAAGGCGAGTACCTATGCTCCTTATGAAATGATATGGAGGCAAGTACCCACATCATATGATGAGGTTGTGGAGGCGAGTACCCACAATCTAAAAGTAAGTAAGGCAAGACACGAATACCTATTAGCCTTTCTGAACTAGGCATTGAGGTGAATGTCCATGTCTTCAAAAGTAAGTATGACTAATGTGATTATGTTATGAAGTTGATTGACTTGGAATGTTGCTAGATATGTCTTCCTTGATGTAAGCTTGACTAGAGGTGGATGACCTAAGTCTTGGATAAGGACAAGTGAGGTTACTTAAGGGAGTATTCCTCTTTCATTATAATGCCTATTATGTATTGATTATGATTATGCACTATGTCTTATGTTGACTAATGCTTATGTTTACGTTGTTTTTGCTAGCTATCATATTTAGTACTTAATTGTACTAACGCATACTCTTGCCTACATTCTTATCAAATCTAGGGTTAGACATTCCCGATTCACATACTTATGGCTAGGTTTCTAGAGGATTATGAAGTGAAGCTTGGGTGAGTCCTCATTGTATTTGAGGATTGGATCACTCTATCTCTTTTATGTCTTTTTTTTAGACTTTTGTATGGGTTGCGTCCCAAGATTTCTATCTCTTATGTTTAGATGGTTTGAGACAATGTCATGTTAGACTTCCTCTTGTTTTTATAAAAAGACTTTGACTCTATTGAAAAGTTTTAAATTCCCACACCTTTTCTATTACTTTATGTTATGATATTCTAAGTGACTTGTATGAGGCCTCTCGGGATCTTATAAGCCTTGTTACATCTATGGGGTACCCCTAGGTCGTGATAAACCTGGTAATTAGTGTACAAGGTTTAGAATGGGTTCTAGGATGTCTCAAACTACGTCTAGTAGAGTCTTGTTCATAAATGTGAAACACGACACATTTATGAATGGGAGGCTATTAGATGTTTAGGAAATTTTACTTCTTCACTTCTCTAAGTCGTGCCATGGATTTTAACTCTATAAGTCTTTCTCCTAACCCGTGCCCAATGGTTTTCAGGAAATGACTACTAGAAGGGCTAACACTAGAAGGTTAGAGGAAGGCAATGTTGAACGAGAGGTTCCTCCATAGGTTTTTCCCCAAGCTCCTCATCATGCTCCGATTGACCCGTTGAATGAAAATATGACCAATACGGAGTTTAGATCGGCGTTCCAAGTGTTGGCTCAAGCCATGACGGTGCAAGCTAAAAGAGAGATGGTAGCCCCCGTGAACCCTAGTGTGGGTACGACATCGGCAAGAGTGAGAGATTTCACAAGAATGAACTCGCTTGAATTTTATGGCTCCAAACTTGAGGAAGACCATCAAGAGTTTATCGACGAGGTTTATAAGGTGCTTGCTATCATGGGTGTGACTTCATTAGAAAAGGAAGAGCTAACTGCTTACCAACTCAAATGGGTTTCTCTGATTTGGTTTAATCAGTAAAAAGAGGCAAGGCTGATGGAAGTGGGTCCCATAGAATGGGAAAGGTTCAAAAGTGCATTCCTTGATCGATTCTTCCCTCTAAAGATAAAAGATGCCAAGGTACTTGAGTTCATCAAACTTAGGCAAGGAAATATAAGTGTAAGGGAATATGCTTGGAGGTTCACTCAACTATCAAAATATGCTCCTTCCATTGTGGCGGATCATAGGTCCAAGATGAGTAAGTTTGTGTCAAGAGTGTCTGACTGTTTTTAAAGAGTGCCGCACCACTATGCTTATCCATGACATGGACATTTCTTGCCTTATGGTGCATGCCTAACAAATTGAGGAAGAAAAGCTCAAGGAAAGATCTAGATAGGTAAAAAGGTCTAGAGTGGATGATGACAACTATTCTCATACTACGTCTGATGGATGGGGTCTTTCTAGATTTTGAAAAAGGTTCTCTGAGAAAAGTTCTACAAGTGCCTCTCTGAGGCCAAAGAGTGAGAGTATGTCTAACCCAAAACCGCAAAGAGATGGTAATAGGCCTCCGATGCATACTTGTGCTAAATATGGGAGAGACCGTTAAGGGAAGTGTCTAGCAGGCTCTAACGCTTGTTTCGGGTGTGGAAAATGGATCATAAAATAAGGGGTTGCTCTTCGGTTACTAAAAATGATGGAGACACTCGTTATATGTCTCAACCTTACCCTTCATCCGGTCTAAGTGGCTCAAGTGGAAATGCTCCTAAGCAAAACCATTTCGATGCTCTTCAAACTAGAGGTGACCAAGAGAGCTCTCCGAACGTTGTGACTAGTATGTTAGGAGTCTTTCATATAGATGTGTATGCTTTACTTTATCCAGGCGCTACTTTGTCATTTGTGTCACCTTTTATAGCTATGAGACTTGATGTGCTCCCCGAAGTGTTGTTAGAACCTTTTTCTGTTTTTACCCCCGTTGGTGATTCTGTGGTAGCTAAAAGAGTCTATAGGAGATGTCCCATTTCCTTAACCCATATAGTCACTCTAGTAGATTTGGTGGAACTTGATATGACTGACTTTGATGTTATTTTGGGCATGGATTGGTTGCATTGTTATTCCTCGATTGAATGAGGACTTAAGTGGTCAAATTTTTGTTTCTAAATAAGCCTATCCTTGAGTGGAAAGGGGAAATTATATGCCTAGAGGTCAATTTGTTTCTTACCTGAAAGCTAGGAAAATGATTTCCAAGGGTTGTGTCTACCATATAGTGAGGATGAGGGATGTGGAGTCTGAAACTCCTATTCTTGAGTCGTTCTCGGTGGTAAAAGAGTTTCTGGAATTTTTTTCGATGATTTGCTCGACATTCCTCCCGAAAGGGAAATAGATTTTAGGATTGACCTCCTCCCTGATACCCAACCTCTCTCTATTCCTCCTTATAAAATGGCTACGATGGAACTTAAGGAGTTGAAGGAGCAGTTAAATGACTTATTAGATAAAGGCTTTGTTCGACCGAGTATCTCTCTATGGGGTGCTTCAATGTTGTTTTTAAGAAAAAAGATTGTTCTCTTCATATGTGCATTGATTATAGACAGTTGAACAAAGTAACCATCAAGAACAAGTATTATCTCCCGAGAATAGATGACTTATTTGATCAACTTCAAGGGGCAAGTTATTTCTCTAAAATTGATCTCCGGTTGGGTTATCATCAATTGAGGGTGAAAGAGGAAGATATTTCGAAAACTACCTTTAGAACCCGATATGGTCATTATGAGTTCTTGGTTATGTCCTTTGGTTTGAAAAATGTTCTGACGGCGTTTATGGACTTGATGAATAGGGTATTTAGACAATACCTTGATATGTTCGTGATTGTGTTTATCGATGATATTTTGATCTATTCAAGAAGTGAGGATGAGCATATTGATCATTTGAGGATTGCATTGCAAATTCTCAAAGACCAACAACTCTATGCAAATTTTAGTAAATGTGAGTTTTGGTTAAGGTTTGTAGCTTTCCTTGGTCATATTATTTTGAGTAAGGATATTGAGGTAGATCCTACCAAGATGGATGCGGTCAAGAGTTGGCTTAGACCTGTATCACCGATGGATATTAGAAGCTTCTTAGGTTTGGCTGGTTATTATAAAAGACTTATTGAGGGGTTTTCCTCCATTGCTTCTCCTTTCACGACTTTGACTCAAAAGAAGGCCAAGTTTATATGGTCGGATGTTTGAGAGAAAAGTTTCCAAGAGTTGAAAGATAGAATCACTTCCGCTTCAATTTTCACATTACCATAAGGTACAGATGGCTTTATGGTGTATTGTGACGCCTCTAGAGTGAGATTGGGATGTGTGCTTATGCAAATTGGTAAGGTGATTTGCCTATGCTTCAAGGCAAGTGAAGGTTCATAAGAAGAACTACCCTACCCGCGATCTGGAATTAGCGGCGGTGGTATTTGCCTTAATGATTTAGAGGCATTATTTGTATGGGGTCCATATTGACGTTTCCACCGATCATAAAAGTTTACAATATGTGTTTACCCAAAAGGACTTATTATCTGCCAAAGAGGATGGGTTGAATTGTTGAAGGACTATGATATGAGTGTTTTATATCACCTTGGCAAGGCGAATGTAGTAGCGAATGCCCTTAGTTGTCTATCCATGGGTAGTGTTGCACTTGTTAATGATGAGAGAAGATAGTTGGTTTGAGATATTTATAGGTTGACCCAATTGGGAGTTCAACTAGTGGATTCCACCAAGGGTGATATTATGGTCCATAATGGTTCCAAATCGTCTTTCATGGCAGATGTTAAAGAAAAGCAATGCCTCAATCCGATCTTAGTTGAATTGAAGGAGACGGTACTTAGAAAGTCCATTGAGGTTGTCTCCTAAGGGGGTGATGGTGTCGTTAGATATCACAGGGGCGGTTATGTGTTCCAAATGTTGATGACTTGAGGGAACAAATTTTATCTGAATCCCATAGTTCTCGGTACTTTATTCAAAAATGTACTGTGATTTATGGGAAATCTATTAGTGGAATGGGATGAAAAGGGATATTGCGATAATTGTGAGGTTTAGATCAAGATATTAGCATTCCCACTTGGAAGTGGGAAGATGAAAATATGGACTTTATAGTTGGTTTGCCTCACACTCGACATCAACATGACTCTATTTGGGTGGTTGTAGTTCGGATGACAAAATCGGCATATTTCCTTCCCATCAAGGTTTCTTATTCGGCGGAAGATTATGCCAAGTTGTATTTGAGTGAGATGGTGAGATTGCATGGAGTTCTCTTCTCCATTATCTCCGATAGAGGTACTTAGTTTACTTCTCAGTTTTTGAAATCTTTCCAAAAGGTTCTTGGCAGTAAAGTTAATCTTAGTACAACTTTTCACCCCCAAACCGACGGGCAACCAGAAAGAACAATCCAAACATTGGAAGATATGTTGAGGGCATGCGTGATAGATTTCAAGGGAAGTTGGTATGACCATTTTCCCTTGATAGAATTTGCCTATAATAATAGCTACCATTTGAGTATTGGTATGACTTCTTTTGAGGCTCTTTATGGTAGGAGGTGTAGATCCCCTATCAGATGATTTGAGGTAGGTGAAGTTGCTTTGATAGGACCCGAATTAGTTCATGAAGCTATGGAGAAAGTTTAACTCATTAGAGTGAGGTTGAGAACGGCCCAAAGTCGACAGAAGTCTTATGATGATATTGGAAGGAGAGACTTTGAACTTGATGTGCTTGATTGGGTTTACTTGAAAATCTCACCCATGAAGGGTGTGATGAGGTTTGGGAAGAAAGGGATGTGATGAGGTTTGGGAAGAAAGGGAAACTTAGTCCCCGTTTTGTAGGCCCATATCAAAATTTGAGGCACATTGGTAAAGTTGCATATGATCTTGAATTGCTAAATGAGTTGGCATCAGTGCATCCGATTTTACATATATATATGTTGAAAAAGTGTGTTGGAGATCTGACATCCATAGTTTCCCTAGAAAGGTTGGGAGTGAAAGAAAGCTTTTCTTATGAAGAAGTACCAGTTAAGATACTAGACCGGCAAGTTATGAAATTGAGGAACAAAGAGGTTGCCTCCGTAAAAGTGTTTGGAGAAACCATTTAGTTGAGGGTGCTACTTAGGAGACCGAGACAGATATGAATTCCTGATATCCTCATCTTTTTCCTCCTATTCTAGCTTAAGGTAATGAGTTCCTCTTGTTTTGCTTATGTTTGAAGTCATGTGTGTTTTATGTGTTTCCATGATTTCCTTAAATTTGCATGTTCATGAAAAAGCCTAAGTTTTGAAAGAAATGGCTTTTATGTTGTATTTCCCTTGTGTTGTTGAGTATTGAGTATGAATTGCTTATAGACTTCATGAGATGAGTTATTGAATATGTTTTAGCTTGGAGTGGAGATTTCCCCCTTGAAATGGTGCTTTTTGAGATTGAATTGCATATGAGCTTCATGAGATTGTGTTGAGCATCATTTTTGAGTTTGGAAAAGGTAGTCCCTCCTCAAGTGTAAGAATCTGAAAATTTCATGCATATTGGGTTATTAGATGTAGTTTCTACTTCTGTATGGTGCATTGAGTATGTAGAGTTTGGAGTTGAGGTTTCCTCCGTAGTTGTGTGCACTTAGATATGTTGCATGCATGATTGGCTACTAGACTTAAGTCTTTTTTTATTTAGAAACGTGCCTAGAATCTCATTCAAGGACGAATGATCCCAAGGGAGAGATAATGTAACACCCCAGATTCAAAATAAGGTAAATTACAGCTTTTGAGGAAACTGAAGGTGTGATCCACGGGGGTCAACCATGCCACGTAGATGGACTCACGCCTCGTGGAATGGTTTTAAAGATGGACACCCGAGGCACTGTTTTTAGGCAATAAACCACAGCCAAGACCCACGCCCCATGGATGGGTCCACAGTTCGTGGTTAGGAAGTTGTGGATCAAAGTCCTGAAACCCAAGTTCCACACCACAAACCAAGGTTCACCAGGACGGACCATAGGTCCATCCACTGTCCGTCGGCGTGGTCTCGTGGATGGGGTCTGGGGACGGTTAAGTTGAGGACTTATAGATCTTTTCCGGTTTTAATTAAATTGAATTGGTGTCGTTTTTCTTAGACCTAGACAACCTATATAAGTATTTTAACCCCCAAAATCCCCCAATTAAGTCATTCTCTCAATTCCCAAATAATAATAATACTAATAATAATAATAATAATAATAATAATAATAATAATAATAATAATAATAATAATAATAATAATAATAATAATAATAATAATAATAATAATAATAATAATAATAATAATATATATTATTATTATTATTATTAACTAATTAATGCAACACACGTGCAAACACATATACATAACTAATATTATTCAAATATCAAATTTATTATGATAATTTAGCATTTAATTACAAAATCACACAACCATGTTTAGATGAGGTTGAACAGCTTTTAATTTATTTCACCTGACTCTTATAGCTTTTTTGACCTTATAAATTAGCTATTTTGGAGCCTTCTTTTCAAGTCATTGTATTATTGGTACACTTCACGCAACACTCTAAGCTATTATTCCTTCCAAGAGACGAAAAAGACTCCCTTGAAAGACCTTCAAGATGGATAGAAAAATTGAGATTAAGAAAATTGAAGATATAACAAAGCGTTGGCCTACCTGAACCTTTTGAGTAGTGGGCATGGCTTACTGAATTGGTCGGGCTGCATGTGTCGGCCTACCTGAACCTTTGGAGTAAGAGCCATGAAAGTTACCTGCGCTCTTGGGCTTCTTAGACAAAGCCTTGACCTGCCCATCACGTCGAACTCCTTCCACTTTCTTCACAAAGCCTTTCACCTCATTAAAACTTTTTCCTGCAGAGGTCATGTGAACAGACAATACCTGTAATTCGGGGTTCAATCCCTTGACAAATAGACAAATCCTCTCCTCCTCAGTAGTTACCAACTGTGTATCATATCTGGACAAGGCATGGAACTTAGCCTCATAAGCAGTTACAGTCATACTATCATATTCCAAAGCCATAAACTCATCCTTCTTGCGATCCCTTAAAGTCCGGGGCATATACTTCTTTAGGAACAAAGCATGGAAATGTGTCCAAGTGAGTAGGGCAAGGCTGATGATCTACCTTCCACATAGGCCATCCACCACTTCTTAGCCTCGCCTCTAAGCTGAAAGGTCACAAATTCGACTGTATGCTGGTGTACAATGCCCAACTTGTGAAGCCTCACTTAGAACCATGGAACACAGGTGATTTTAATTTTAGAAATTTAGTCAACATTTCATGCTCAGTACCAGTCATCATAGGACCCAACAAGGGACGATAGAAGGCATTAGTGCCTAATGTTCCATTCACCCTGGGAATAGTAGTAGTAGTGAGGAGGTTGATCAAAGGTTAAGCAACTTGCACTGTGGGAAGGACTTCGGGGCCAACCAATCCCTTTAGAAAATTCATGATCTGCTGAGCTAACATTGGGTCTAAGGGAAGAATACATGTAGTCTCAGCTTGTACCTCCTCCACTGGTCCAACGTCCTCCTTGTTTTTTATATCCACACTCTTGTACCTCTTCTTGAGGCGCAGGAGGGGCCTCTTCCCTGGGAGAATTTTCAACTAAGGCTCCACTCCTGGAGGGTACTACCCTTCCTTGATCTCTACCTCTTCCTCTTCCTCTACCCCTGCCTCGACCACGGCCTATTGATGCGGGCTCCTTAGACGGCTCATTAGTGGGGGCTACGGGCCTGACGCCATTGTATCTCATATTAACCATCTGTGGACATAAGAGTGAAAGAGAATTAGATACCAATTTAGATCACTAGATACCAATTGGAATCAAGTCATAGCACGAAGAGAGAAAAAGACAGAGAGATTTCCTAAAGTCCTGTAGCCTCTCGAAGAAAACTACAGACGTCTCCGTACCATTTCGTAAGACTCCACTAGACACATTTTGGTACAATGAGATCAACAAACTTAGGGCTCTGATACCAACTTTGTCACGATCCAAACCACCGTGATTGAAACCCACAACAACTTAACGAAAAGCTAAACATTTAAAGATACAGAAACAAGTTTAAATGATAGTATAACATGGAGTTCCTATAAACTTCGAAAGATTAAATGAACATCTAAACATAACTATTGCGGAAATTCAACCCCTAGAACCTGAAAGTCAATGTACCAAAACTCTACTAACGGCAAGTTTGAGAAAGAAGGGTGCAACCCCGAAACTAACACGAATAAGTCTAATTATAAAGTCTGAGTTCAAAAGTAATGTACTAAATAATAGAGGACCCATGACAGCCTGGAAGAATTGGCTCACCCTTGAATCTGGTCTCGATTTGTGATCTCCTAACTGAGGTGTGTCAGTAGCCTCCTGAAGATGCCTTGTACTCAATAAAGAATGAGCAAGTGCATTATCAGTACACAACCACAATGTACTGGTAGGATCACGCGGCCACTCCAGTAAGCACAATATACAAAAGCAATTACAACACATGAAACACACATATACAAAATACACAATTCAGTTATCCTTTTAGAGAAATATATACAATCTCCCGATATCAATGACAAGTAGACATAAACATAATAATCACAAGTTGTTCCCTCATAGAACCCATACCCGAACTGTTAGGGTATCGAAACGTGACACTCGATCCAATGTATGTGTCGGAACGTGACACCCTATCCAATATATGTGTTGGAATGTGATACCCAATCCAATACATGTGTCGAAACGTGACACTCGATCCAATAATCACAACCACACCATAATGCATATATAGTACATATAGTCACATGGTCAAGTAGTAAGTTCTTTGCATGTAGTTGTTTGCACATAATCATTTCATTAGGTTCGATTCACATTTCACTATTCACATACACACATGCATACAATGAAGCAATCAACCGACATATATCACACAAATAAGCAATGAAACCATCAACTACCTCGAAACCGAGCTTGAATCCTCCTAAGACACTTGAGTCTGGCCTTTCCGGATTCTTTCCGCTTGTTCTTGGTTTGCAAATGAGTAAGTTACGCAAGGATCAATAAATGAGGCCTAATTTAACTCAGATAATAATCAAACCATCAATCCAAGGCCAAACCCAAGATCCTAATGTGCAGCTAGGGTTTTTCCCACCATTAACTTCAGGCCAAAACATTCCCCTAATGATAATTATCAAGATTCTAAGTTCTAGGAATCAAAATACTGATTGGGGGAGTAATTAACTTACCTTTAGCGCTAGAAATCGTGGAAAACTGTCAAGAATCGCCATGGATTGTCTCCTAGCTCTCAAGAATGAAGTTTTTCACAAAGATTTTTTTTTGGAACTTTTCCCAACTTAAAGTTCACGACTGGCCTGCCACGGTGGACCTCATCCCACTACAGCAGCCCCGCCTTGGCGGGATTAATCCCGCCGCAACGCCTTGTACAAAGACAAAACCTCAGAATTTGAGTTACAAACTTCTATTTCACAACACACCTTCAACTCGGGATGTTCTAAAACTACCCTTTCACGCCATTATCAGTTTTAGGAGTTCTACTCACTCGAATTCAATTTTATAAAGCCGTACGGACTCTTTAACGCCTTGGCTATCCACTCGTGTTATCAAATTCATAATTAAATTCCTCATTCATTACTAGATTTTCCTAGACCTTACCTAACTAATATTTTCGTCCAAATTTGGACCAGGCTAGACATTTTCAAGTCATTACTCAAAAGTTTTTTTGCTCAAATTCTTTTCCTATTGACTTTTCTATAATGACGGGAACATGTCGTTACACATACTTAATTAGTTCTAGAAAAATCTTATAATTTTTAGTTTCTAGAAAACTTAAAAGTAGAATCTATAGAATCTTAAAATGAAATATATATAAAATGACCATATTACCCTTGGTTGTCTTCAACTTCACGTTCTATAGAATAGAATAGAAAATACAAAATATTGGTCTGAGAATTTCAAATTTAAATCAAACTTACATTTGTTCACATATTTAGATTAACATGTTTGAAATCAAATAAAGTACAAACTTATTATATATGTTAATGAAGAACTACTCTTTTATAATCTAGTAAACTTTTATAGTTAACTTTCAATGCAAATGTATAATTCTATTCATTTTATTTGTAAAGTTGCTTTTTAACATCTTTTAAAATTAAAAAAAATCAAAAAATATTGAAATTAGTTTTATTTATTATTTTATTTCAATCTAATATATATTATTAATTTTATCACACAGATTTCTTTTCACGTATATTACTTAGAGCCAAAATTAAGATGAAATAGCTAATTATACTTTTAAATGATGAATTATTATATAAAGTAGGCATTTTTAGTAGAACAATGAATAACAAAGATATTAAGAATTAAATTAATGTAGTAGTAAAATAAGTAATTAATAGATATCACAATAACTCATAAAAGAAAAGAAAGTGTAGTAATAACAATAAACAGAAATGTTTCTAGAACTATTTAGTTTTCTTATTATCATTATTGGCAGATTTTTGTTAGCATGAAATTACATTTTTACCCTTGATCATCATTCACTTCATTTATAGAAAGATGTTTCTAGAATTATTTATTTTTCTTGTTATCTTTCTTAATATTTTTTTGCTAGAATGAAATTACATTTTTAACCTTGGTCGTCCTACCACTTCACTCTTCTATATAATAGAAATTTAGCATTTAATTACAAAGTCACACGACCATGTTTGGCTGAGGTTAACCAACTTTTTATTTATTTCATCTTTGACTCTAATAGCTTTTTTGACCTTATAAATTAGCTATTTTGGAGCCTTCTTTTCCGGCCATTGTATTATTAGTACACTTCACGCAACACTCTAAGCTACTTTCCTTCCAAGAGACAAAAGAGACTCCCTTGAAAGACCTTCAAGATGGGTAGAAAAATTGAGATTAAGATAATTGAAGATATAACAAAGCGTCAAGTCACATTTTCGAAGCGACGTAGTTGTTTACTAAAGAAGGCGAAAGAGATTGCAATTACCTGTGACGTGGATGTGCTGTTGGTCGCATTCTCCCCTGCTAACCGTCTTAGCAAATTCTGTAGCCAAAATAGGTATTATATTTACGATACCGACAAATAAAAATTTTGTTATGTTGTGCTTGTTATTGATCTATATAAAGCGATTAGCTAGATTATTTTTTTTTTTTTTTTTTTTTACTAAATTGCTATTTTTATAGAATTGAAGACATTCTTCAACGCTATATTGAGCTTCCGATTGAGAGGAAATTGACGTACGTTAATTAATCCTAAATTTCTTCTATTGATATTTTTTAATTTAGCTATTAGTAACTTATATACTCTAGCACTAACTTATGCGTTTTTTTTTTGTTGGGGTCAGTCATATGGCCGATGTTCAGGTACTTTATATATTTGTAGTAATTTTCTAACCTTATATCTTGTTTTTATGAATGTTTAATCTACAAATGAATATGAAATAAACTAAACTTTGAATTGAAAATTAGTACTCGCTCCATTTTAATTTGTTTTAGTTTGTTTGATAAAAATGTGTCAAGTTAGGTCTTGAGCTTAACTTATACATCAAATGCTAACTCAAAGGGAGAAAGATTGTCTGAGCACGATTACATTTCTTACACACACACCCCACACCCAGATCCGAACATTTCTTATCCAGTATTCCATTTATCTCACATACACACACCCTTTATCCAGACATTTTTTTTTATCTGTGATTCCATTTATCGCCTTCACTCCAGATCCAGACCAAGGGTAGTTCCACCCGCGCAACTGCCCCATTTCTTAGGGCCCACATAGAGATTGTCTCTAATACCATGTCAAGTTAATTAGGTCTTGAGTCGAAATCATACTCTAGTTCAAAGAGAGGAGGATTAGCTTGTTGGAGATCATTAATCATTGATATAGGACATTCAATCCTTCATCAAAATTATTTTAAATCCTTTTTGGCTACTCTTTAGTTTAAATTTTCAACATCACATAGTTCTTACCACAAAATTAAATGATTATTGAAAGCTTTCAATTTCCACATGTCTTTAGTTTAAGATCATGAGATACAAAAATCTTACTTACTTTATTAAAATCGTGTCAAGAAAAACTTAAACAAATAAATTAAAATGGAGGGAGTAATAATTAAAAATTATGAAACTAACATCCTCAAAAGTAACGAAATACTAAATGATTTTTAACTAGTTTTAATTCGTTCAAGACAATAAGTTTGACTTATGTCAGAAAGTGTATAATTGATAGAGTTGTAATAAATTTAATTATTGGGATCAGTTTTACTCACCATTTATTAATAGATATTGTTTGTTGTATAAATGAAGGAAAAAGTGGCAAAACTGAGGCAATTGAAACATATCAGGGGTGATATTAGCAAGCTATACTTTCTTGATAAGCAGTTTGTATCTCTTTTCTTTCTCACGTCTTTCTTTGATTAATTTATTGTCTCTCTCTAGTTTTGTTCTGTTCAATGTTATTTACAAGACCATATATATAAGTGTTAGACCACTACTATCATCACAATTATCATCACCATCACCATCACCAACAAGTTCAGTGTATTTCCATAAGTAGGGTCTAGGAGACTAAGTACGTAATTTTACTCCAACCTTTATATATAGGGTACAAAAATTGTTTCCGATTGAAAAATTACCTCCTTCATTATCCGTGGTTGAGACTGACAATATAAGCAAGCTCATAAAAGTAGAGTTATATAAGCAATGTACAATATTAATTTATCGAAATGTTAGATACTACCTAGTTCCTTCATCATACTTGATTTATTTTGTATGAAGTGAAATTGACTCTCACTAATGAATTACATTGTCTCATGATGGTTGCCTTTGGATGTTTCAACCTGCTGCTGATATCTTAAATTTCTACAGTATTGAGGTGAGCGTAATTTAATATGATGACTCTCTTATAAGTTATTTTTATATTTTCAATCTATCCTTACTATTCTAATCAGTAGGTCGTTAGTTAAGTGAGACATTGAAATAGAAACTTAGAATAGTCTTAATAAATAAATGTCAATTAATCATTATGTATCTATGAGGAAGGTTGATAAAGTCATTTGAACGTGAAATTCTTTGAAATAGAATTTGGAGCTACAAATCACGAAGAGCACATTGGAATTGCAGATTGTGGATGCTAACATAAGGTCATTTGATTTAGTATCACAAGTGTTTTGCTTTGTAGTTAAAAACATCATGATTGAATACATCAACGTCACCATAAACTTTCATTTAGACATTTAAAGTATATTTCAATTGTCTAAATATAATATACTAAATAAGTTAAAAAGTTATAGATATTTTTCACCTAACAACATGATTCTGCAGGGATTACGAACCAGGGCCAGAAGAAGAGCCTCCTCTTCATCAGCTTTATTGGTGTGAGAAGAACTTGCAACAATCTCTCCAAAAAATCAAGGATAGAAAAGTTTGTTCTTTCACCAATTTTTTTTTTTTCATTTATCATTGAAGAACAATGCGAATTTACAATTTTCAAAAAAATAAATATTTTTCTTAGAAATAATGTAAAACCCCAATTAATGTCAAATAAATTATGATTAGGTGGAATTGGAAAAACAAGGAAATATGGATGTTCACTTTGTTGCACAACAAATAACTCCTCAGCAGTTTGATACTAATAATTGGATTAATCCATACAGGTCATTAATATTTTCACATAATATTTCTTTACAAAAAAATTTCTCTCCTTTTCCCTTTTTGTTTAATTATTACTTCGTTATTATTGTAGTTCAAGTGTCCAGGGGAGTATGTATCAAAACTCGATAGACAAAGGAAAGAGAGTAGCAAACAGTTCTAGCCATTACACATATACCCCTTCCTTTGCAAGTTCTTCACAGAGTGGGAATATACCATTTTCTCAAAATCAAAACTCATCGCCTTATATCCCATTGCAGGTAACACTTTTTAAAAATACAGTAACTAAATATCCTTAAAAATGAGACTTTTAATTATTTTTTATTATTATTTTTTTATCTGCACAATAGAGCTGTCAACAAAACATTGTGGTAGATGTCCAACAAAATCCACCACAAACATTTGGACAGTCACAGGTATATTAATATTCTTGAAATATTATTTCTTGTTAAGATCTCCTTAAATAGATGAGATTTTTTTTTTTTAAGTTTGATATAATTATTTTTATCCACCCAATAGAGCCAACAACAAAACATGATAGTAGATATCCAGCAGAATTCAACACAAATATTTCGACAATCACAGGTACACTAATATTCTTGAAATGTTATTCTTTGTTAGATCCTACCCCTCCCCCACCCCTTGTACTAAACTAGCTAAGTCATATATTTTGCAGGCACAATTGACTTTTGATGAAAGTACTAACAACTCTCTCATGAACTTCTGGAAAAATATTTGTACTTCTACAAGGTTTCTTTCGATACTTACGAATTTAATTATTGTTCTCCATATAATATGTTATCTGTTTTGAAAAAAGAATGATGACATTAGAATTATAACATTTGATGCAGCTAAACTCTACACGAGATGGAATTATTATTATAAAGGAGACTGTTAAAATAATAACAATATCATATAAAATGAGTCAAACGATATATATTTTATTACTTATGTTGGTATTTTTCCTGTTTAACATGATATGATTGCTGAGATCTCTCTCTCAGGCCTGTCTCGAGTCCTCTAGCAACTACGGGTACACACTTGAACAATCCCTCTGAATCAGGGTTGGAGTTTGCCCATTCAAATTCAAATAGCAACTTGAGCAATAACAACATCAATCACATCATTCAACAAAACGAGCATTCTTTATTTCAAAGTGATGCAATAACTCCTAAAATTCATGGATTTAACCATCCTAGGGAGGTTAGTTCAAAGTTTTATTCTTATTATTATCAACTAATTAACTTTATTTGTTTGCTTATAACTTCATTTTTTATTATATTATTCACTCAAATACTCACTTTAAATGTTTTATCACAATGATTAGGAGAATACAATGGGAAGCAATGGATACTTTGCTGACACAACATATGAGAATGATGCATGGGAGTGGGATGATGTTTTCCTCAATGAAGAGTTTAATGGAGAAGACTTTTGAAATATTGATCAATTAATGACAAAGAAAAACTTTTTAAATCTAGTTCCATTATCTTGGATCCATTTAAAAGAGCATAAACTCATGATATTTTAGCTTTTTATTTACTTGTTTTAGTATGCAACATATCATCTTTAAATGTATGTATGGTTGCCTATATATCTTCAAATGAATAACAAAAAGGACCCATGAATGTTAGATATAAATTGTATGTTGGAAACATCATATGTTTTAATACTTCTTATTGTTAAGTTGTCCTTTTAGATTATATGTCAAGACTAAACCAAGTGGTCAAAAGTCCATTTAGGTTATGGGTGAATTTGATTGTATTACTAATTACTAATCCTATAGAAAGGAGAGGAGATAAACCTCATGAGATGGAAAAGAGCACGTCATTTCTTGACTGCAAGAGAGTGAACTTAATGAAAAAGGTTTCATTGAGTCTATATATACTTGGTGCAATTATTAAGTGCTTGAATGGACAATAGATAGATTTATTATCAATCAAAATAGGCTGCAAAAACTCTTTGATACTTTTGTAGCACCCTTGGTCAGAAGTACTGGTTCTAGGGGTGACAAACGGGCTGGTCGAGTAGGATCAGGGGCGAATCTACGTAGTAATGTGGGGGTGTCATGGCAGCCAGTGATTTCGGTCTGAACTCTATACATATAGGCATGTATGTATCAGAATTTGTATAAATATAGTACATGCCACCCCCACTAACAAATGATCATGTAGTCCAATGGCATGTTGTCAAGTTAAGGTCCCTAAGAACAAGCTTTTAAAATGAAATTATTTTGAAATTTCTTTCTTTTCTTTTTCTTTTCCTAAAGTATTTTTAAAAATACATATTTTTGATAAGTATCAGTTTCTATTTGATCAATTAATTTTAGAAACACTTATGAATCGTAATTAGTATTTGGCCAATTTTTTTAAAAAATTATTTCTTAATTTCTATTGATAATGGTTATTGATTTTTATCAACCATATACAATTGTAATTTTTATCAACCAGATAAAAAAGTCTATTATAAAAAAAAAAACACTTTTTCAAGGAAAATCTATTTCTTTTAGATTTTGAAAAACAGTTTTTGCTACTTGTCAAAAACACTCGTTTTCTCCTAAAAAATATGATCAAATACCTCTTTTTTAAAAAAAAAAAAAAAAAAAAAAAAAAAAGCACTTTTGGGGCCAAACAGGCTATTACAGTTCTCCTATGTAAATTTTGAAATCACGCTATTATTCATAAAATGTGGCAACCAGCGCCTCAAAATTTTGGATCCGCCACTGAGTGGGATATGGACCGATCGAAAATTAGTTAGATAAAAATGGATAAAATATTCAACCCAAACCATATTTGATATGGATTAAAATGGGTAAATCCAATGGATAATGTGGGTCTGACTATCCATTGCTTCTAATTATGTGAACAAAAAATAAGTACCTCCGCAGTAAAAAACAATTTTCTTATATTTTTCTGGTATGAAAGAAAACATTTTCATGTTTTTTCTAGAATATATATTTCTGTAAAATGAGTGGGTTTGAGTCGAGAATTGAGATCAAGAGGTCAAAATTCGGGTCTTGGTTTGGGGTCGGAAGTCGGATCCTAGGTCTGGACCTATTTCGGATGGCGACATTTAAGAAAAGTTATGAAAACTGTTTTTTTAATTTAAGGAAAGTTTTGAATTTTTTTTTCCCTTACTTTATGTATGGAAGTCATTTTTTTTTTTTAAAAAAAAGAGGAAAATAATAAGTTTATTTGAAAAATAGTGTATAACAGATTTAAGTCAACCAAAATGTTAAAAATATAGTGAATGTCTATCTATTAGAGAAAAATTAGTAACTCTAACTTTGGAGCAAGTCAATTTCCCCTAAGGATTCTCTTATCATCCCTTCAAGAGATATAATAAGTTTCTCTTTTCTCTCTATTTTCTTTTCATTGTTTTATATATAATTTCATAACACATTATTAGCACGAATACATGAGACGACTCTAATTTGTCCTAGAGGAATGCATGAGACGAGATGAGTAGCAAGTATTGGAATAATCTTCGCAGGTAAGTCATATTGTATTAATTTTTTCATATATTCTGATGTGTCCAAATTTGACAGCAAATAAAGGTTACATAGGTTGCTTCGATATAGATTTTCATGTTAAAGTATTTTATGATATCTGGAAGTTCTTACAACATTTTTAAACCTATTTATTCAATAAAAGATGCACATTACTTATCCATGTTAAAGTTAATAACTGATGATAGTAATAGCTAGTTTAAAGGCTCAAGAATGAGCTTTTATTAAATTTTGGTCTATTATGTTATTGATTGAGCGTAAGATGATGGATTTAAGTCATATCGCACCAAAAAGGATAAGACATCAGGCGTGTCTAATCTAATCTGTCTATTAATATTAATTAGTAAAAATACAAAATCGGTGTGTTGAATTTTTGTCCAAACCACCATGAGAAATAAGAAGGATGAACAACTCATCCTTGTACAAAAAAGTCCCAATACAATGGTACGAAGTGTGAAATACACAGATTCCATCTCCCAAAAAAAAAAAAAAGAAATTCACCATTATCAAAAGTAAAGACTTCCTCTTTGGACAGATTCTGAAATTTGGTGTTCCTTCAATGTCATTCTTCAACCAGGTTTTGAGTTCATTGGGAATATTCGAATTCTGCGTGAAGAAGGTATATTTCCTTCGTTTTTCACCCATATTAGCAAGGTAATCTGCCAAGTTATTTACTTCTCTATAGCAATGTTGGAATTTATAATTACCATTCCTCTTCAGAGAATTAAACTGACCGATGAGATGAACGATATGACAGTTGACATTGGAGTGATCATTGATCATGTTAGTAATGATCATGGAGTCAGATTCTATGTCAACATTCTTGTATCCATTAGTGATGCACCATTGCATTTCCTGAAGAATAGCGTTGGATTCAGCAACATTATTAGTAGAGTCTCCATAGTAGTCTGAGTAAGCCATGATCGAAAAACCACTATCATCCCTGAGAATGCCTCCTCCACCTGCGCTGCCTGGGTTTCCTTTGCTGCATCCATCGGTGTTCAATTTGAATCTGTCAGGTTTTGGTTTCTCCACCTAAGACATTTGATGTTAATCTTGGGTTTCAGTCTTTCAATTTGTATTAAAGTGTTGCTCCATGGCAGATTTTAATGTACTTTTGGGAGCTGACAAAGGAGCAACATTCTGATCTGATGGATAACATGATTGATAATACTGCTTGGAAGGCTTTTGATATCCTCGTACTTATGACTACATCGGGCTTTCCAAATTTCCCAACAAATGAATAAAGGAAGGCAGTGCATTAGCACTGAGTGAACTCTATTCTTTGTGTTGCTTAGCCACCAAGTAATAAGAGTGTCTTTTATTCTGTCTTGTCTATTGTTAATGCCACAAGAATTTGAGAAGAAATTCCAAACTGCATTAGCGAGTTCTCCTTGTTTGAAGAGGTGATCCACATTCTCTATGCATCCTTGCTCACAACAGATGCACTTTGAAGGTCCATGAACTTTGAAGAGCTTCATCAGTTGTAGTTTATTGGACAGCAACCTGAGCATGAAAAAAGAAATCTTGTGAGGGACCTGTTTTTGCCAAGTTCTGGCAGCAGTAAGGGTAGTATTATTACTGCTTCTCAGTACTTACCAGGCAGATTTAGTGGTGAAAAAGACATTTTGATTTGGAGTCCAAATAAGGATGTCATTATTGTGTCTCATAATGTCAATGGTAGCAATATGGCTAGCAAAATAAGTAGGTAGAACACTATTAAGCTTAGCAAAATTCCAACCATCATTAGTGATAAAATCAAGCACCTTGACCTTTTTAGAATGGTAAGTGCCAGGAAAATGATGAGCAATGGGTCCTGAGCCAATCCAGTAATCCCACCAAACAGATACATTACCATTACCAATTTTTTAGAAAATATGTTTTTCATAAAGGGTTCTTGAGTCAAGACGTCTTTTCCAAATATGAGATTGTCCTGAAGCCCATTTTTTGGAAACAGGATGTGCTCTTGGACAATATTTCTTTTCAAGAAAATCTCTCCAAATAAAGTCTTTTGTTCTGAAATTCCACCAGATTTTGGCTCCAAAAGCATAACTAATGTCCTGGATTGATCTGAATCCAATCCCACCTTCCAATTTTGGAAAAACAAAGATTTTTCCAAGCAATCCAATGCATTTTCTTTTTTCCTTCTCCATCACTCCAAAAAAGAAAATTAGCCATTAGCTGCTCAATTTGCTTAATGGTAGTTTTGGGGAGCTGCATAACATACAAGATATGTAAAGGAATCGAATAAAGGACAAAGTTTATAAGAATGGATCTACCACCATGAGAAATCATCTTACCTTGCCATCCTTGCATTCTATTAGCCACCTTAGAAACTGAGTTACCAAAATAAATAACTTTTTTCCTACCATCATAAATAGGAGCTCCTAAGTAATTAGAAGGAAAGTTCTGCTGATCATCACCAGTAATCGTCTTTATATCATTAATGATGGATTGAGAGGTGTTGGAGTTAACTAAAAAGCAAGATTTACTCTTGTTTATAAGTTGTCCAGAACAATTTTCATATATGGAAAGCTTCTGCATCATAGATATAAGAGATAGAGGATCACCTGAGGAGAATAAGATGATATCATCAGCAAAACTTAGATGAGTAATGACAGGACAACCTTTATCAACAGTATAAGGAATGAAACTTTCATTCTTTAATTGGTTCATAAGGATGGTAAGTAATTGTGAACCAAATAATGAAAAGCGAGGGAAAGATAGGGTCACCTTGTTTTATTCCTCTACTGAATTTGAAAAAAACCATGCCTTCCTCCATTAATGTTAATGGAGTACCAGTTATTAGAGAGAAGTCTCCAAATCATGTCAGTCCAGAATTGGGAAAAACCAATCTTTTGTAAGACTTCACAGAGATATTTCCAATCTACTCTCTCAAAAGCTTTGGTCATATATAACTTTAGGACAACATTACCATTAGCGTTTTCCTTACCAATGTTATGAACCATTTCTTGGGTTAGCATAATGTTGTCTGAGATAGACCTACCTTTAAGGAAACCTGCTTGATTAAGAGAGACTACTTTGTGTATCACCTTGGCAAGTCTGGTATTCAAAATTTTTGAGATGATTTTGCAGCTGAAGTTACTAAGACTTATAAGTCTTAACTCAACATATTTTTGAGGATTCTCCACCTTTGGAATAAGGATTAGACATGTGTGAGTAATTGGGTACCTGCAATAAGAGTCACAAACCATTAGATAAAGATCATTAGAGATAGTTTCCCAACAAAGATGGTAGAAAGTTCCAGAAACACCATCTGGTCCAGGGGCACTGTCAGGACTTTAGGAAAATGCAACATCTTTGATTTCTTACAAATTTGGAGGAGCTCCAAGCATGTCAATATCCTCTTCTGTAATAACTTTTGGTAAAGAATTGAGAATCCTGAAATCCCTTTGGTTTCATGGGTCAGTGAATTGGTTGCTAAAGAAATTGATAGCTTCTTTAGCTATATCATATTTTCCTTCAACCCAAGTATTCTCATCTTTCTTCATTCTTTTGATAGTCAGTCTTCTTCTTTTGACATTCATGATTGAGTGAAAAATTTTTGGTATCGGCATCCCCTTCTTTGAACCATTTCATCCCCGATTTTTGCCTCCAAAATGCTTCCTCATTTTTTATGTGCATAATCAGTTGAGCATTTGCCTTGTTTAATTCCATCCTATTAGCTTCACTATTGTCTTGTATGCAGTTTTTCTCCATATCTGCTACCATATTCTCCAACTCCTTTGTCTTGTCAAAAATGTTGCCTATATGATTCTTAGACCACCAAGACAAATGTTTGCAAGTGTTTTCAGCTTCATGTGAAATTTCCAAATGACAGAACCAGTGACGTCAATGTTCCAAGCTTGTTTAACCACTTCTAAAAAGTCAGGTTCATCTATCCAGAGATTCAAGAATTTGAAATACCTCTGCTGGGTAGGTTGATGATCCTCCAAAGTAATAAATAGGGGAGCATGGTCGGACCCTGATCTGACCAAATGCGAAACTGATGTTTGAGTATACTTTTGCGACCAACTATGATTCATAAGAGCATTGTCAAGCCTCTCCCAAACTCTAAATCTTGGCCTTCTTCCATTACACCAAGTGTAATTTGAACCTGTAAACCTAGCATCAATCCAGGAACAATCTGCAATACAATTAATAAAGGGAAGAGTATCTTTAATTTTATGAGCATTACCCCCTTTTTTTCATTTTGGTTTAGAATACAGTTGAAATCTCCAGCAATTAACCAAGGTTAAGGTTACTGAACAGACTTCTAAGCCATAACTTCTATCTTTGATATTGTTTGCATTTTGCATACACAATTGTGACAAAAATAGTATCACCCTCATCATACCCTCATCATTAAAGCTGCAAGTGACCTGTTGTTCTGTATCTTGGATGATGGAGCAACCATACTGCTGGTCACAAAATATCCAAATTTTGTTGTTGCAATTGGAATAAGGAAACTGATATCCCAACCATCTTTTGAATTTGTTAACATTTGATCTTCTATAAAAATTATGATGAGTTGTTGATTTTTGCATGTGATCTAGTCACAATTTTGCTAATTTGGCTGCCTCTAGTGTGTTTGCCCCTTGGTGAGAGATTTATGCTCTCTGTAAGTTCTTGAAAGGTCTGTTCAACTTCTTTATTACAGCTGGTATTGTTGAAAGTTTGTATCAGTTTTTCTGCTTCATCATCACTGTCACTGTTCCCGCTTTCTATACTTTCGTAATCAGCTGTACTAGTATATCCACTACCTTCTTCCACTGTAGTAGGATCATCTCCAGTTTGCTCATTTGTATTCTCCTCTTGACCACTACTGCTCTCTTCTCGACCAGTATGTTCACTGTCATTTTCTTCATGATCAGATGAGGATACAATCATCACATTGTTTTTCTTATCGATCTTGAATTTTGAGGAGATTGTATTATGTTTCTGATCATTTGTTTGATATTGTCTGTTGGTAGCTTGATTTTGTATCTCAAGAATAGTAGTTTGTTGATTGCTTGTTTCTTTCACAACTCGTTCTTCCCATCGATTCATGGTCTATGATGTTTTATGGATAAGACATTGGGTTTGAGTCTCAATGCACCATATTGATGATATAATGATGACTACGAATAATATATATTTTTTGGTGAAAATTAGTCATGAAACACGTCTTATTGAAATCGCTCCATTCCCTAAAAGTGAATGTAGTAGTAGTGCATAATATGTTTGAAAGAGGACAAGCGGTGTAATGATGCACATGAATATGGAATGAGTTATTAAGCTATCATAATTTGCTATGCTTAGATGATTGTCTTCCATTCATGAATAATAAGAACTTTTGATAAATGCACATGAATGTGGAATGGGGTACTAAGCTATCATAAATAATTTGATATGCTAAAATGATTGTGTTCCATTCATGAAGAATGACAACTTTTGAATCATGCTAAAAATACAGATCTATTCTCTATAGTGAATGAGGTGTATGCCCACCATGCTATGCGTGAAAAAGGTCGCGACCTTTGGTCATGGACATGGTATCACCAAGAATGTCTCTGGGCATACATGTGTTACAGAAAAGTTCACTAATTCTATAGTAAATCAGAATTTTACTAATTCTGATATTCTGATCATTTAGGGCATCTTGGATTTATAATGGTGAATTTTCTTATACTTCTTATTATCAAGGCAAGTTAATTGTGAGACCATCATCAATGAAAGTTAAGATTGAGTCCCCAGCGTTCTTGAAACGTATACATAAGAATTTTTGTGGACCTATTCACCCATCTAGGGGTTGTTTAGATATTTCATGGTCCTAACAGATGTTTCTTCTAGATGGTCTCATGTGTACCTATATATATCTCTATATTTTCCATTCTCTCCTAATTAATAGGTTATTGGGAGGTTTGAATTGACGATTTTTTTTAGTTATAGGTAAATTTCTGTCATGATTTTATAAGTAAATCAAGATAACTAACTAAGATTTGAAAAATTTTATTATGATTTTCGCACATTCTCTATTGAGAAACGAGAAACTTAACATCCATTAAAATTAAGTAACAAAATCAGAGATTGAAAATAACTTTAGATTCAAGTAAAAATGGATAAATTTGTGTTATTTTTTCTTGAATATGTAAATACCTGTTCAGTAAAAATCTCAACTCATTCATTTTAAAACTATTATCTCAATTTATAAAATCTGCCATGCATTTTTATAACTAGACGCAACTCAAATTAAATATATATATATATTTTTTTTTATAATTGAGATCTCAAATTCAAGATAAAAAAAATTAGACAAATTGTATTTGATGAAAAAAAATTATTTATGTTGGTTATGGTAAAATCACTAGGTTGAGCAAGATGAATGTGAATCCACTCACTAAATTTTTTGTTAGTTGCTTTTTAAAATTTTACACACCTTTCGTAAAATGTCCGACTCTGCCACTGAGAACCACTAGCCTTCAATTCATAATGATCATTCTTGACCCTTACTATTCAATATATATATATATATATATATATATATATATATATATATATATATATATATATATATTCGTTTTGAATGGTATCAGAGCCATGTTAGGCATATTTAGCATGTTAACCGTAATTTTATATTGTTATATAATAGCCATGCTAGGCTAAACACTTTTGCCTAGACTATGCTGATGAAACTTTAATTAGTTACTTAGCAATTAGCAAAGTTGTCACCTTGTTATACAATATGAATTTTCAATTCTTTAAAGATAAATTGGAGTTTATGAATGGTGATTAAGGAAAGGTGTTGAGTAATTTTCAAGTAGTTGCGATGCCGACAGGCGGTCGTTAAGCCGAAAGGACAGGCGTGTAGACTGCAAGGTACTTTACTTGAAAATCTCTTGTAAAATCCATAATCCTTAATATAAAATCCAAGCATGAATCCATAGTTATCTTATAAGAGTTAGAAATATCATCTTGTATGACTAGTTGATATCTTTACTAAGATGCTTAGTTACTTTTTATCGTATCATTAGTATAGTCGAAGGCATTTTTTCTCTATGGATAATAGACAACATATATTAAATTCTGTTAATATATCTATTTCTAAAACAGAAAATGATTTACAAAATTGGTCTATCCCTAAAGAACCTTTTGAAAAGATTTACCAGCTAGGTAATTTTTCAATGTTTAAAAGATATAATATTAAAACTTGTGAATCTACTATAGCTATTAATAATTCTCTTGAAACTATCAAGTTGTTATTATCTGCTGATATAGATAGATATAGGAAGGAATTTAAATTTCTTCATATTGGACTTGTACAAGTTGCTGTTAAACCTCTTTTCCGTAAAGGATTGAACATCCCTCTTTGTCTGCTTCTTAGAGATGATAGACTACTTAATTTTGATGATTCTCTGTTAGGAGTCTTAGAAAGTAATCTTGCTTATGGACCAGTTTACTTTAACTGTTATCCTAATTTTACTGTTGATATTCATGATCCTAATATTATTGACACGTTGACACTTAATGTCAAAACTAAGAACATGAATAGTAAAATTGATACTAGAGAAATAGCTGTAATATATCGGGTATATTATAAGCTAATGAAGACCACTATAGCCCCAAAGGCTATAGCTTCTAGTGTTAAAGGAGTAACTATGCTTATGGAAGCTAACCAAGAGCATAGTACTACTTTTGTCCCTAGACTTCTTAAGTGGAATGATATTTTAGCTGATGAAGAATGGAAATTTGATTCCATTACTAACCCGTTACCTCTCCAACCTGAGACTTCTCAGTTAGACCGAGTGATTCAGTTTCCTGATGGATCTATTAACCTTAAATTTCTACGATCCAGCTCATTCAGCCAAGCTTCTTCAAGTAGAAGAATGTCTTCGGCAAGACCTTCTTCTTTTCAAAACCGGGAGGAGGATGACGATAGTATTAGTCAGCCTGACCATAGAAAACTTCATGGTGTAGATTTCTCCCAGACTATTCCTAAGGTTTATTATGAAGAGACTGTGGGAAGCCCCACTGCCAGCGATATGAAACCTGTTCATCAAAGAAAAGACTCTATTGGAGTGCTTACATCTGATGAAGAAGATTATGTACCCAATAAAAGAAAATTGAATGTCTGGTGGAAGTCTCCTGAACATAAACAAAAGGTAGAATGGTATAAAGCTACCTATAATATAGAACAACGAACCTCTTTTAGGAATAAGTGGTTCAAAGACATGAAAAGATTCAAGACAGAAATTGAGTTTTTCAAATGGTTTGAATACTCCGGACAAATTGATGATAAGCAGTCATCGCTTCAGGTCCTTATTAACAAATGGTACACCAAAGATCAGGTGGTTGAAAGTGTTATTCCTCCGCTAGAAGGACTTAGCATTCCTTATAGAAAGGAAATCCTTAAAGCCGCTCCTTTTAAAAAACCCATAGAAAAAGAGACAGGCTTGTTGACAGCTGGAGACCTTAATAAGGTTTTTGAACAGAACAATTATACCAACCAGATTCTCCATGTCATTTCTCGACAGATAGAAGAAGACAAAGGAGGTAACTTCAAAGGAATCACTCAGATTGGGGATAAACCCAGTACCTCCAAACCTAGTTGTCAAATAGAGACTCCCATATTTAAGTTACCTGAGTTCTCAAAGGAAAACTTCCCCAAGTTATCCAAAGAGTTTAGTCATTCCAATGAACTGCTTGACAGGATAAATGAACAACTTTCTAAGCTTAATATTACCCAAGGTAATACACAAGGTAATAAGCTTAGAACCCTTTTAGAAAGACATCCTAACAAAAGGAATTATTATCCTAGGCCTTCTTTTCCAGATGTGCAGTTCGAAGAAGATGTCCTTCATCCAGCTTCAGCAGCAGATGGAACCAGTCTGACTGAATGGAACATTGATGGAATGGCTGAAGGTCAAATCTATGCTAAACTCCAAGAAATGGGGATGAATATCACTGCATATAAAATGAAAGGTGCAGGTGATAAAGAAGCTGCTAACATGATAATTGCAGGCTTTACTGGTACTTTAAGAAATTGGTGGGATAATTACCTCGCTGATCAGAACAGGACAGAAATCCTTGGTGCAGTAACCACCAAAGTAGTGGTTAAAACTGAAGATGGAACAAGTACCTCTTCAGAAATTGTCTATGAAGATGCTACTCCTACTTTGTTGTATAGTATAGCAAAGCATTTCGTAGGAGAACCACGACTTTTCCAGGATAGGAGTCTTGAAATCCTTAATAATTTATACTGCAAAAAGTTAACAGACTTTCGATGGTATAAAGACATGTTTCTGAACAAAGTCATGATTAGATCAGATTGCAATAATGATTATTGGAAAGAAAGATTTATCAGTGGATTACCTACTCATTTCGCTGAAAAGGTTAGATCCAAAATTAGAGATCGATCTGAAGGAAAAATCCCGTATTCTCAGTTGGCATACGAAGATCTCATTAGTCTCATTAATGTAGTTGCAATGGAACTTTGCACTGACCTTAAGCTAAAAGATCAGCTTAAAAAGGACCAGAAAACTTCTTATGCAGAACTTGGTAGTTTTTGCCAAGATTTCGGATTTCCCTTACTTAAACCTCCTTCTGCTAGGAAAGCAGGAAAGAAAGAAAGAACAACTGGAGAATATAAAAAGAAATCTTCCAGGAAAAGAAGAGAGCCTCGAGAAAAATCCAGAAGAAAAGGAAAGAGGCAATCTCCTAAAGAATCTTCTTCAGAAGACACATGCTGGACATGTGGAAAGAAGGGTCACAGGTCCAACAAGTGTCCCAGAAATAGAAAGAAAAAGAAGAAGATCAATCGCCTCGAAGTCGATGATGAGATCAAACAAAAACTGTTCTCAATTATCGAAGAAGAAGAAGCTTCTGACTCTGAATACTCTTCCTCTGGAGAAGAAAGTGATGAAGAATATCTTAATGTTGCCCATAATTCAGAGTCTGAAGAAACTGATTCAGAATGCAACTGCAATGGTGCATTTTGCCTTTGTGATAGTAAAACTATCAACGTAATTTCTGAAAAAACTGCTGAAACGCTCTTTTCTACTATTGAACATATACAAGATGAGGAGGCTCGAAGGAAATATCTCATTGAATTACAAAAGTTGGTCACTAGGCAAAAGGAAGAAAAACCCAAGGTGATCCCTTTTAGCATGAAACAGATCATGAACAAGTTTGATTCTAAAAAAGAACCTTCAGTTGAAGAACTCCGTAAAGAAGTCAACGCTCTCAAAGAAGAGATTAAAGGAATTAAGTCCCGACTCGATAAAGTTGAGATTGATGCTATTACGGAAAAACTTCTTAAAGAAGTAACCAAAGAAGCAGGATCCTCTAAAGGAGTCACTTCAGACAATGAAGAACCTGAGGATGATGATAAAGCAGACAGCGAAGCAGGTATTAACGCCATTACAAAAATTAGACCTCAGAGTTCTCATATTATGATTAAGCTAGTTGTTAATGATAATCTAACCCTTAACAAGATTGCTTTGTTAGATAGTGGTGCAGATAGAAATTGCATTATTGAAGGACTTATTCCTACTAAATACCTTACTAAAGGAACTACCAAATTATACAGCGCCACAGGTGAACGTATTATTATTGATTATAAGTTATTTGATGCTCATATCTGCAATAATGGTATTTGTCTCAAAAATGATTTTGTTATTACAAAAAATATTAATGAAGAAATCATTTTGGGAATACCATTTATCACTCAAATTAAACCTTATATTTCTGATTTTGAGGCTATCAAAACCAAGATTTTAGGAAAAGAAATTTCATTTCCTTTCATTAAAACTCTTTCTCAAGAAGAAAGCAAATTTTTACATAACCAAACTGCTTTTAGAATTAATTTAATCTCTAATCAGATTTGTTTTCTTAAGGAAGATATAAAAATTAAAAAAATAGAGCAAATTTTAAAAACCCCGGGAATGGTAACTAAGATTGCCAATTTGCAAAAGACTTTTGAAAATGAAATTTGCTCTGAATTTCCAAATGCTTTTTGGGCCAGAAAAGCCCATACTGTTGATCTCCCTTATATTGATGGATTCAGTGAAAAGGCCATTTCTACGAAAGCTAGGCCCATTCAGATGAATCATGAATTAATGGAAATCTGTAAAAAAGAAATTAACACTTTTTTGGAAAATAATATTATCCGGCCCTCTAAATCTCCGTGGAGCTGTTCAGCCTTCTATGTCAACAATGCAGCAGAGAAGGAGAGAGGCTCTCCCCGACTTGTTATTAATTATAAACCTTTAAACTCTGTTTTGAAATGGATTAGATAGCCAATTCCAAATAAAAGAGATCTTCTAAAAAGAACTTTTAAAGCTAATGTTTATAGTAAGTTTGATATGAAATCAGGCTTTTGGCAAATACAGATTTCTGAAAAAGATAAATACAAAACTGCTTTCAATGTCCCGTTTGGACAATATGAATGGAACGTTATGCCTTTTGGGCTTAAGAATGCCCCGTCAGAATTTCAAAATATAATGAATTCTATTTTTAATCATATCAGCCACATTTCGATCGTTTATATTGATGATGTATTAATCTTTTCTGAGGACATTGATTCTCATTTCAAACATTTAAATATGTTTTGTAAAATTGTTAAACATAATGGTCTTGTGGTAAGCGCCAAGAAAATTAAGCTCTTTCAAACTAAAATCAGATTTCTTGGTCATGATTTATATCAAGGCACTTATAAACCCATTTGCAGAGCTATTGAATTTTCTGATAAATTCCCTGACGTTATCTTAGACAAAACCCAGTTACAGAGATTTTTGGGCAGTCTTAACTATGTGGCAGATTTCATCCCTAAGGTAAGACAGGTTTGTAAGCCCTTATATGATAGACTTAAAAAGGTACCTGTTCCATGGGATAAAGAACAGACTACGGCGGTTATCAAGATTAAAGAAATGGTTAAAAGTTTGCCTTGCTTAGGTATCCCTAATCCAGATTCTTTCATGATTGTTGAAACTGATGCTTCAGATATAGGTTACGGTGGAATTCTTAAACAAAAGAAAAATCCTGATAGTCCAGAGCAATTAGTCCGATTTACTTCCGGAGTTTGGAACTCTGCTCAGAAAAATTATAGTATGGTTAAAAAGGAAGTTTTAGCCATTGTCCTTTGTATTACTAAATTTCAAGATGATTTGATCAATAAAGAATTTCTGCTTAAAGTAGATTGTAAGTCTGCGAAAGAAATTCTGCAAAAGGATGTTAAAAATCTTGTTTCTAAACAGATATTTGCTAGATGGCAGGCCTTATTGTCTAGCTTTGATTTTCAAGTTGAATATATCAAAGGAGAAGAAAATTCTCTCCCCGATTTTCTAACCCGTGAATTTTTACAGGGTAAAACATGAGGCCAGTCATAAGGCCAGGACTCGGAATCAAAGGCCCTTTCCAAGAGAAGGGAAAAGAAGATAAGAAGCCTTCAGCTTCTCCTTTTGCAATCAGGCCGTCGCTGAACAGCCCTAATAAATTTTCAGCTCTTGCCAGCTTACCTCCCATCAACCCTTCTCAAGTTATTAGTCCTTTTCCACAGCTACCACCTAGCTCTTCGTCATCAAATCTTTTGGTTCTTAAAAAACCATTCTCTAAAGAATCTGAACCATGTTCATTCTCTCCTTCTGGAAAACCTCGATTTTCCTCCCCCCAAACTAAAGATTCATATACAATGAAAGCTCCTGAAAGCTTTAAAGAAGCGGTTTCTCCATCTCATAATAAACCCAAAGAACGAGAAGTTTTTAACATGGTTTCTTTGCAGGTCAATCCTATCCTTGCTTTAGACAAGGAATTTGAAGGTTATGAAGTCAAGCATTTACTAAAGCCCTGTTACACAAATAGGAACTATGTGGATACTGAAAATCCATTAAAAACAAGAAAATATTATGAGTTTATTTTAGTTGATACAGGATCCATAGAAGTGGAGCATAAACTTAGTCATGATTCTGATCCTGACAGCATTGCTTATTCGAAATTCACCATAAAAAGGGTTTTATCTCCATTCGACTGGATAGTCGATCATTTACATACTCCCGTAAATCTTTCAAGAGAACATAGGCCTCAGACCTATAATTGGTATGATTATAAAAATGCATGGTTTAACTTTCTATACTTAAGGCCAACCACACACACTTGGTTTGTCAAGTATAGCCCCGAATTTTCAAAATCGGTTATCCCTAGATGGTTCTACGAATGGTGGAGCTGTTTTGGAGGTAACCAAAAGGTTTTACCTAAACTATTTTTAGATAAATTTAATCAGTTCCAAACTGAACAAGATATCTCTACTTTACCAGAACACATTAAATTGTGTAAGTATTTTGTCCAAAAAAGGATATCTTTTATTATTAGTTGGACTTTTTCAGTTCATGTGTTTGACAGGGTTAAATATCTCTCTAAAGAGATACTGATCAAGGGGTGGTCTCCAGCTCCTAAAGAAGCGACTCTCAAATCCCCTACATCAACATCAGGTGGTAAAAGTTCATCTTCCAAAGCTGAATTAAAGAAAAAGCTCCAGCAAGCTTTATCAGATTTAGAAGACGATAAACCCAATGAAGAGAATGCCTTGCTACTGCTAGATGAGGCGTCTTCTCAGAGTGATGATAATGGGGACATGTTAAAGCCAAACGCTTTAGCCCAATCCTATTTAGACCCATTTTATGATTAATCTTATTAAATAAATAATCCAGTAGAGGAAGTTAAAATCCGGAATTACTGACTTTCTGAATAGAGACTCAAAGAGTCGGAATTATTTAAGAAAGTAAGAGATGAGACCCAAAGGGTTGGAATATCTCTTGATTATCAATTTAATCAGACTAATTATCCAATGGAGACACATAGAATCTCACAACAGTAAAGCAGCCATATCCTGTCAAAAGATAAAAACAAATGGCCGACAACTTTATTAAAGAAGCGTGGCCGACAACTTTATTAAAGAGGGAATCACTTTTCAAAAAGAAGATGCCCGATGTAGCCAATCAGAAAGAAGCCACTTGGCTTCAATTATTCTTACTTTGCCTATTTAAAGGCAGCCCATTTTCATTAGGAAGGCATCAGAAATTCTACTCTCGAATTCTCTTTTAGCCTATAGGATCTCTTTGTAATGTTTTCGTTGGATGTTGGCTTGGTGTGCTTTTCTTCCGTTGCAGTTTGAGTTTGAATAAAAATTGTGAGTTCTTGTATATCTCTTCTCAATTTATATGCTTTATTACAGTTAAATGCTACGATCGTTTTGAATATATATATATATATATATGTATGTATGTATGTATGTGTGTGTGTGTGTGTTTTATTACATTTATGGCTGTTGACTATTATTCTACATTATGGATTAAATTTATTTGTTTTGTTGACTTCTTTTTCAAAACCACATCAAAATGTAATAAAATATTTTTTTTAAATGACACTGTTGAAAATTTGTATATGTAACTTATGTTCCAAGTTCAAAAAAATGAATTGTGTAAATGAAAATTTGAAATCATCATATAAAAATTTAATGAAATATAAGTATTTCTAATCGATAAATAAAAAGGAAACAAAAGTATTATCCGCTTTACATAAGTTCAACTTCCATCATCCATATAATTAGACATCAAATCAATAAATAAAATTTTTAATCGGCAATCATGATATATTTTTATGTTCTAAGAAAATGTTCCTTTATTTTAGTTACCAAATGAAAGGATTCAAACCAGGTTATCATTGATTACATGTTTATGGTAGTGAGACAAAGACCTTACTACAACTTCTTCTTTTCATTATTTTTTTTATTTTACTATGTTATGTAAGCTATACTATTTTATTTTTTATGTTAGGCTCAACGTAAAACTTTAGAAGATCAAAATGCCTATATGAAGTTGAAAGATATTTTTACCTATTAAAAAATATATTATCTCTTCGGGATTATTGTTGTGTAATATAAAAAGGTGAGACATTCAACAATATGAATGTATCTGAAAACTTTTTGAAATATTGTCACAACTCAGACCGCTGTGATTGGCACCCACACTAACCCTCCGGTGGGAGAACCATTACTACAACCCGTCTACGCAATTTTTAAGAGACTAAAACATTTAAAGATACGAAAGCAACTTTAAATAACTAAATAAATACGGAGTTCCTATAAACTCCAAAGGTCTAACAACGACTATCGCGGAAATTCAACCCCTAGAACTGAAAGACATTGTACCAAAACTCTGTTAACCAACAAGTCTAAGAAAAGGGGATGCAACCTCGAAAACTAAACATCACAAAGTTAAACATTTAGTCTGAGTCCAAAAAGAATGGATTAAACTAAGGAGGGATCCATGGTATCCTGAAAGAATTGGCTCACCCTTAAATCCGGTCTCGGTCAAAGATCTCCTAACTGGGGTCTATCAATAGCCACCGGAATATGCCCTGTACTCAACAAAGAAAGAGCAAGTGCAGTATCAATACACAAACCACGATGCACTGATAGGATCACGCGACTACTCCAGTAAGCACAATATATGCAAGCAATTACAACACAGTCAACCCACATATACAAAAATGCATAGTTCAGTTATCATTTTAGGAGCAACATACAATTTCTCAATATCAATGACAATTAGATATGAACATAATAATCACAAGTGGTCCTCTCATGGAACCCACACCAAAACAGTTAGTGTGTCAGAACGTAACACTCGATCCAATATATGTGCCAGAACGTGTCACTCGATCCAATATATGTGTCAGAACGTGACACCTGATTCAATATATATGTTGGAACGTGACACCCGATCCAGTCATCATAACCATAGTCACAATCACACCCAAAATAAATAGTACTCATAGTCATACAATCAAGTAATAGGTTCATGGCATTGTAATTGTTCACACATAATCATTTCATTAGATTTGATTCACATTCCCAATTCACATACATGCACACATACAATGAAGCAATTAACCAGCATATATCACACAACAGGAAATAGAATCATCACCTACCTCGAAATCAAGCCTGAATAGTCCTAAGACACGTGAGCCTTCCCTTTCCGGAGTCTTTCAACTCATTCTTGGCCTATAAACAAGTAGTTAACACAAGGATCAATAATCAAGGCCTATTTTACTCGGATAATAATCAAACTATCAATCCAAGGCCAAAACCAAGATTCTAATACTCAACTAGGGTTTTTCCCACCATTAACTTTAGGCAAAAATCCTCTCCCAACAATACCCAAGATTCTAAGTTCTAAGAATCGAAATATGGATTAGGGGAGTAATTAACTTACCTTTAGTGCTAGAAATCGTGAGAATCTAATAAGAAACTGCTATGGGTTGTCCCTTAGCTCTCAAGAATGAAGTTTTGCAGAAAATAATGATTTTGAAGTCTTTTCCCGACTTAATTTGCGACTGGCCCGCCACGGCGGACCCTATACCGCCACAGTGGCCTCGCCCTAGTGAGATTAATCTCGCCCTGGCGGCTTCCACAGAGACAGAAGCTTAGAATTTAAGTTCCAACCTCCCATTTCACAACATACCTTCAAACTTGAACGTTCTAAAACTACCCTTTCACGCCAAGATTAGTTTCGGGAGTATTACTCGCCCAAATTCGATTATGTAAAGCCGTACAGGCTCCTTAACGTCTTGGCTATACAATCATGTGATCAAAGTCATAATTAAATCCTCCATCCATTACCAGATTTCCCTAGATCTCACCTGACTCAGATTTCGTCAGAGTTTTGCCTAGGCTGGAAATTTCCAAGTCGCTACTCAGAAGTTTTATGGCCTAAATTCTTTTCCCATTAGCTTTTCTATAAAGACGGCAACAGGTCATTACAAATATGATGGTACTTTTATCATTTTTAATAAATAAATAAATTGTGAAACTTATTATATTCTGAATTGATGAAGTCGGATGATGTTTAAGTTGAAATCACTTAAATGAAATTGCTAATAGCTAGTCACAAAGTTCTCGAACATATTGTTACTATCTTTTTGTGCACTTCTTACCTCTTAATTGATAGAAAGACACTAGTGTGTCTGTGTATATACATATACATATATATATATATATATATATATATATATATATATATATATATATATATAAGTGGGAAGAAAAAAAAAGTTAAAAGTTCAATTATGGTTTTACCCCTACTATAAATTAAAATGTTATAAAAACTTTTAATTATTTAATTTAAAAGTTAAATTGTACCATTTTAATAAATATGTTAATGACTTTTCCACTTCCTTAGATTAATTTATAATTAAAATATCTAATTTAATAATATTTATCATCTATAATCTATATGTATATTTAATTTAATCATCATATCATATCATATTATATTATCATTATATATATATATATATATATATATATATATATATATATTAAAAGTGGGAATCACTGAGTTGGAAAATTGGATTACTTGTAACGACCTGATTTCTGTCGTTAGGGAAAAGCCAATGGGAAAAGAATTGGGGTCAGAAAACTTTTTGGTAGTAACTTAGGATTTCCTAGCCTAGTCCAGATTTGAACGAAAACTGAATCATACGAGTCTAGTAAAATCTGGTAATGAATGAGAAGCATAATAATGAAATTGATTGTGTGAGTGGATACGTTAAAGAATTCGTACGACTTTTTACGAAATTGAATTCGAGTGAGTAGAACTCCCGAAACTGATCTTGGCGTAAACGGGTAATTTCTGAGTGTCGTTGGTGGAAGGTGTATTGTGAAATAAGGGTATTGGAATTATTAAAATTGTTCACTATTCGTGCAAGCTGCTATAGCAGGGTTTGTACTGCTAGGGCGGGGCCGCTATAGCGGGGTGAGACCGCTGTCGCGGGATAGACGCGACTTAAAGTTAGAAATAAACATAAAAAATATTTTATTCTGCACTTTTCGACTTTGAGAGCTAAGGAACGACCCCAGGGGTTTTCTTGACAGTTTTCCCACCATTTTTGAGGCTAAAGGTAAGATTTTTACTCCCCGAATCTATTTTTCGATCCGTAAAACTTGGTTTCTTGGGTGATTATTGTTGGGGAAGGGTTTTTGGAATTGTTTGGATGGTGGAAAAAGCCCTAAATTGGGTATTAGGATCTTGGGTTTGGTCTAGGGTTGTTGGGTTTGTTAAAATTTGGATAATTAGACCTTTAATTGTTAATCCTTGCGTTAATTGTATATTTTTAGACCACGAACAAGCGAAAAGAATTCAAAAATGGAAGATTCAAGTGCCTTAGGGGATTCAACCTTGGATTTGAGGTAGGTGCTGGTTGTGATTTCATGTTGGTGTGATATATATTTTTAATTTCTTATTATAATGCATGTATGTATGGGAATATTGCATTATTAATCACCCTAATCGTAAATGAGGATAATTGAATAATTGTATGTTATAAATTACCTCTAGTTGTATGATTGTGAGAATATACATTGTGATTGTGATTGTGGTTTGTTGAATGGATCGGGCGTTGTGTTCCGACACACTAACTTGGATTGGTTGCCACGTTCTGACATAAACATTGGATCAATTGCCACATTTCGGCATAAACATTGGATTGGTTGCCACGTCTCGGCATAAACATTGGATTGGTTGCCTCATTCTGGCATAAATATGGGATCGATTGCTACATTCCAGCATAAATATGGAATTGGTTGTCACATTCCAACAGAAACATTGGATTGGGTACAACGTTTCAGTATGCTAACAATTTGGGTATGGGTTCTATGAGAGGGCCATTGAATTGGGTTCCGTGAAAAGACCATTGAATTATGTTGTGTATCTACTTGTGATGATTACGTTTATATCTAATGATGATTGATGTTGAAAGATTGTATGTTGCTCTAAATTGGTAACCAATGTGTATTATTGAGAACATGTGATGCTACATTGATCCTAAAAAGATAAAAATCTTGTATATGTTTAGTATATGCCTGCTTTATAATGTTGTGGTTACTTGCATGTGTTTCACTTATTTGGATAGCCGCATGATCCTGCCAGTACACTATGGTTGTAAACTGATATTGAATTTGCTTGTTCTTTGTTGAGTACAAGGCATCTTCAGGTGACTATTGATAGACCTCAGCTAATGACTATTGAGCGTGACCGGATTCAAGGGTGAACTAGTTCTTTCAGGCTGCCATGAATCTTTCTTGTTTAAGTCCATTCTTTTCAAACTCAGACTATTTGTTTAAGGTGTTTTCTTTAGCTTCGGGGTTGTACCCCTTGTTCTTAGGCTTGTCGTTAGTAGAGTTTTGGTACAATGACTTTCAGGTTCTAAGGGTTAAGACTTCCACATTAGTTTGGTTAAGTTATTTGTTTGAACCTTTGGAGTTTATGGGAACTCTATATAATTTCTGCATTTAAACCTACTTCTGTATCTTTAAATACCTTAGTTTTCTTAAAATTTGTTTGTTTGGGTTGTAGTAATGGTTCTCCCACCGAAAGATTTGTGTGGGTGTCAATCACGATGGTTTGGGTCGTGATAAAGTTGGTATCATAGCACTAGGTTCGTTTATCTCATTGGACCAAAATGAGTATAGTAGAGTCTTACGAAATAATACTATGACATCCGTACTTTTCTTCGAGAGGCTATAGGACTTTAGGAAAAACTCATTTCGTTTTACTCTTTCGTGCTATGATTTAAACCCAATTGGTATATGGGTGATACAAATTGGTATCTTTCCTCCTTCACTCTATGGTCCGAACTAGAGCAACAAAAATGGTAACACCATCACTAGCAAGAAAGGATGTGTATAGACTACCGACAGTTTAATAGGATAACCATTCGAAACAAGTATCCATTGCCTCAGATAGATAACCATTTTGACCAATTGCAAGGTGCATCGATTTTTCTCTAAGATTGATTTAAGGTCTGGTTACCATCAGTTAGATATTGAGGTGGTTAAAAATTGGGTTCGACCAAGTTCTATGATTAAAATTAGCAGTTTTGTGGGGCACACTAGCTACTATTGTCGCTTATGGTATGATTTGAGCTCAATTGGTTTCTCATGATTCCAATTCATATCTCAACAAAGTGAATTTAGTCCCGACTCAAGGGACATAAGTAAGTTAATTGGAACTGAGAAGGTTCCAATTGGTAGCTGGCCTTAGAGGTCGTATAAGGCATAGATGAGACCAGTAATGGTCGTCTATAGAACTAACTACTTAAAGAATTTGGACTTATCTGCAAGTTGTAACTGCTTGAGTGCCGTGAAATTTGTTGTGAAAAGAAAGTCATCACGAGATTAGGTGCAAGGTCTAGATAAATATGTTCTGGTTCGTAAGCGAGAAATCTGAACGTGCGTTACGACCAACTGATAATCGTGTGAGAGTCTGGGTGTATCTTAGGATGTGTGGGTTATGGTATTGAATTAATAAGAATGAGTTGGATTATGTGTCATTGGATTGACTCGGGGTAGACAATGATTATCCTAGTTCAGAGGATTATCCTAAATTGCTTAGTAAATTTGAAACTCGTTGGGAGACTTAGAAAAGAGAAAAACCCTTGAAAAATTTATTGCATGGGTATTATTTCTGTCTGAGCCGCTGGGGCGGTATCTTTCTGCCAGTGTGAGACTATTAGTGCGGGATTTCTCCCGCCAGAGCGGGATAGGGCGATAAAGAATCTCAGCTTTGTCTCCCATGGTTTCCCTTAGTCATAGTTATGGACCCCAAATCGTACCCGAACTATCCCCCGCGATCTAATTCAGTGTTCAATAATCGAATATAAGTTTTAAGGTGTGTTAAAATTGTAGAGAACCTGGGTTTATGAGGAGGAAATCAGCGAGGCCTTGGAGGCTAGGGAAATGGAAATGTAAGTAGAGGAAAGTGCAGCCAGGTAATGAGGTTGCCTGTCAAGAGGACAGGGCTCAGTTTTATGCCATTCGAGCAAGACCAAGGCTAAGGTGTCTGATGTAGTGGGCACAAGTACTATGCTTA
This sequence comes from Solanum bulbocastanum, assembly GCA_037074985.1. Classification (NCBI taxonomy): domain Eukaryota; kingdom Viridiplantae; phylum Streptophyta; class Magnoliopsida; order Solanales; family Solanaceae; genus Solanum; species Solanum bulbocastanum. The sequence continues at coordinate 46,213,745 of CM073600.1, forward strand.
TTCGTGACCAGATGACTAATATGTGTTTTATTCGGGTTCTACTCATTCTTATGTGTCTATTCAGATTGCCTTGAGATTTGACGTGGGTTGTGATATACTTGATGCCCACATCCATGTTTCTACTCAAGTTGAAGAGTCAGTCATAGTCACCCATGTGTATCCTGTTGTCCTGTTGTGGTTATGGATTTTCATATTTGGGTTGATTTGGTTATGATAGATATGACTGACTTTATATAATCTTAGGTATGACTTGGTTGTCCCCCTATTATACCGGACTTAATTGTAATGTTAAGTCGGTAACTCTAGAGATCCAGGGTAGGGAAAGGTTAGAGTGGGAAGGGGGTATAAACCTAAGTTAGCTAAGGTCATATCTTTCATGCGGGGTAGAAAACTGGTGGGGCAGGATTGTTTGGCGTAATTGGCTCATATTTTGGATGTTGAGATCGAATCCCCCTCTATTGAGTTTATTCCAGTGGTGTTAGAATTGAGAGAGCTTAAAGCTCAAATCCAAGGGCTTCTTGATAAAGGTTTCATCCGTCCTAGTACTTCCTCGTGGGGGTGTTTCTGTCCTATTTGTTAAGAAGATGGAGGGTAGTATGAGGACTGGTGATTTTATCTTAAGCCATAAAAGAGTGGATTGATACCGGAATGACAAGCTTATGGATAAAGAAAGTTCCATTGAGTATACTTGGGTGAAGAAAATTGAAGATTTTAGTAAGAAAGTGCGTACCAAGATTGGGTTAGTCGTTTGAAATTGATGAGTATACTTGAGTTTGAGGTGTCGTGTTGATGAAAAAGTTGACTTCATAGTGATAGTCCAGGAAGACGGAGTGTAATGGTAATAAGAGTCATGATGGATTAGGATAGGATGCAACTATATAATTAGATTGTTGATCAAGCGAAGTTTGTATAGTAATTACGACTTGCGAGTACCTAAGGTTGTGGTTTTCTAATATTTGGTGAGTAACGTGGTTGTATGGAAAGTTTTAAGAGATGGTAGGACACCACTCGAATAGAAATTAAAGAGCTAGAATCATAATAAAGAAAAATAGTGGGATGTAGTACAACCTTTAAAGAGAGGCGAGAGCAAGAATATTTTATTTGATTGCAAAGGCTAAAGAGGTATCTTCAGAGGGGTAGATAATTGGGTTCATAGACGCGTGATTTCATTGTTTTACTGTGGCTATGGTAATAGTGTCATGGGTCCATTAGATGGGTTAAAAACTATTGAAAAAGGACTTGAGAAAGGATTGTGTAGACATTAGCTTGAGCGTGATGATAAGTGCTTTGTTTTTGTTTCTAGTTTAGTAATGAGTACGATTGAGTTGTTGGCGAAAGATATTGTAAGATCGATGGAGATACGATCGATAATAAGCGAAGATCTATGAATTCATAAAAATCTTCAAGATATAAGATAATGTTGATAGAAAAGGGGATTGTGTTATACGGTTGAGTTTACAATTTAGAGTTTTCATTGTAAGTCTACATTCGTGGTGACATATTTTGACAAGGTATGAATTGGAAAGGTGAGAAATGAAAAATTATATTCAGTATTGTACATTTGAAAGGACATACACTTGGGTTGAGTCGTATGTTTACTACTATTTATTGTTAAGTACCTAAGAAAGGTTTCATTTTTAAAAGTGTTGGTTTATAATAAGGTAAAAGGTCGGAGTGTTTATGATGATTGTTAGTGTTGTGAGTATGATTCACTAGCTATGCTCTAGTGTGTTTTCACTTTTGTGGGTGGATCCCTAGTGGTGGATCAGGGGTACCAAATCCTACGATGTTCTCTTAGTTGAATGGGAAGATTGGGAGGATTTGATTATTTTGAATGACATAATTGGTGTTGTCTTGGAGTTGTTAAAGTATTTTAGTGGTTCTATATGTACCAACTTGCTTATGAGAATTTATAGAAGAGCTACCATGCGTATTTTTGGTTGTCCGACAATCTTAATATTCCTCTAGTCGTCGAGGTCATGTATCGATTATGTGTGGTTGAATGTGGGGATCATTGGGCTCAATTCTACTGTTCTTAAGAGGTAATCTACAATTACTAAATCTAACATTTCAATAGTGTTGTTGGAGGGGTTGTATATGCTTGGACATATATATCCCTCGATGAGTATATGATTTCTAGAGATCAAATTTGTTATAACTTAAGCTCATGGAAATTTATGTTGTGGGATAGAGATATTGTTAAGAACTATGATTGTTTGGTTATTATGAATATGTGTTGGTTGATTCAGGTTCACTTCTATTTGTAGTGAGTATTGACTTGGAATTTTATCATGCTTCAGTGCAAAAGGATTCGTCCAGATGTTTGTGTCAAGGTCCTTGATAAGATGTTGTAGACGTGTGTACGATCAACTTTGGTGGTTGTTGGGAATCGCTTTTGTTCTAGTTAAGTTAACATAGAACAATATTTATCATTCGAGTATTGAGATGACTTCATTGAGGCATTGTATCAGAAGATGTGTAGGTTTTCAATTGGTTGGTTTGAGGTTGAAGATGTGAAACATTTGAGAGTTGATTTGGTGAAATATGTTTAGGGTAAGGTGAGAAGTATCCAGTCTAAGTTCTAGCAGCCCATAGTCGACAAAAAAAGTATGTGGGAAAGGCATTCCCAGTTATTCGACGATTCAAATACTACTCTACCCTTACTTTAGCTAGTCTTTCTTAGTTGATCACTCAGGGATGAGTGATGGGTAAATTGGTATCTATTGTAACGATCTAATTTCCGTCATTAGGGAAAAGCCAATAGGGAAAGAATCGGGTTCAGAAAACTTTTTGATAGTACCTTGGGATTTCCTAGCCTAGTCCATATTTTGACGAAATAGGAGTTAGACGAGTCTAGTGAAATATGGTAATGAATGAGAAGTGTAATAATGAAATTGATTGTGTGAGTAGATAGCTAAGACGTTAAGGAACCTATAAGACTTTACGAAATTGAATTAGGGTCAGTAGAAATCCCGAAACTGATCTTGGCTTGAACGGGTAATTTCTGAGTGTTGTTGGTGGATGGTGTGTTGTGAAGTGGGCATTGGAATTATTAAAATTGCTCACTATTCTGTGCAAGCTGCTATATTGGGAGTTTTGCCGCCAGGGCGGGGTCGCTGTAGTGCGGTAAGACCGTTGTGGCGGGACAAACATGACTTAAAGTCAGAAATAAATACCAAAAATGATTTATTCTACTATTTTTTATTTTGAGAGCTAAGGAACGACCCAAGGGGTTTTCTTAACAGTTTTGTACCATTCTTGAAGCTAAAGGTAAGGTTTTCACTCTCCGAATCCGTTTTTTGATTCGTAGAACTTGGTTTCTTGGGTGATTATTGTTGGAGAAGGGTTTTTTGAACTGTTTAGATGGTTGAAAAAGCTCTAAATTGGGTATTAGGATCTTGGGTTTGGTCTAAGGTTGTTGCGTTTGTTAAAATCTGGATAATTAGACCTTCAATTGTCAATCCCTGTGTTAATTGTATATATTTAGACCACAAACAAGCGGAAAGAATCCAAAAAGGAAAGATTCAAGTTCCTTAAGGGATTCAAGCTTAGATTCGAGGTAGGATATGGTTGTGATTTCATGTTGGTGTGATATATGTTTGTAATTGCTCATTATAATGCATGTATGTATGCGAATGTTGCATTATTTATCACCATAATCGTAAATGAGGATAATTTAATAAATGTATGTCATGAATCACCTCTTGTTGTGTGACTGTGAGAATATACATTGTGATTGTGATTGTGGTTTGTTGAATGGATCGGGTGTTTCATTCTGACACACTAACTTGGATCAGTTGCCACGTTCCGGCATAAATATTGGATCAGTTGCCACGTTCTGGCATAAACATTGGACAGTTTCCACATTTCAGCATAAATATGGGATCGGTTTCCACATTCTGGCATAAATATGGGATTGGTTGCCACGTTTTGGCATAAATATGGGATCAGTTGCCACGTTTCGGCATAAACATTGGATTGGGTACCATGTTCTGGTATGCTAACAGTTTGGGTGCGGGTTCCATGAGAGTACCATTGAATTGGGTTCCGTAAGAGGACCATTGAATTGTGTTGTGTATCTACTTGTGATGATTACGTTGATATCTAATGATGATTTATATTGAAAGACTGTATGTTGCTCTAAATTGATAACCAATGTGTATTATTGAGAACGTGTGATGCTACATTAATCCTAAAAAGATAACTAATATTGTATATGTTGGTATATGTCTGTTTTATAATGTTGTGGTTACTTGCATGTGTTTCACTTATTGGGATAACTGTGTGATCCTACCAATACAGTGTGGTTGTGTACTGATACTGCACTTGCTTGTTCTTTAATAAGTACAGGGCATCTTCAAGCGGCTATTGATAGACCTCAACTAAGTGACTATTGAGCGTGACCGAATTCAAGGGTGAGCCAGTTCTTTCAGGCTGCCATGGATCTCTCTTGTTTAAGTCCATTATTTTCGAACTCAGACTATTTGTTTAAGGTGTTTTCTTTAGCTTCGGGGTTGTACCCCTTTTTCTTAAGCTTGTCGTTAGTAAAGTTTTGGTACAATGACTTTCAAGTTCTAAGGGTTCAGACTTACGCATTAGTTTGGTTAAGTTATTTGTTTAAACCTTTGGAGTTTATGGGAACTCTATATAATTTATGCATTTAAACATGCTTACGTATCTTTAAATGCCTTAGTTTTCTTAAAATTTGTTTGCTTTGGGTTGTAGTAATGGTTCTCCCACCGGAGGGTTTGTGTGGGTGTCAATCACAACGGTCTGAATTGTGACATTACCATTTTACCCCTACACTAAATTATTTTTTTATAAAAAACTAATTAATTAATTATTAAATGACCATTTTCCGTTCACTAAATTAGCATTGTTCCTCTAATAACTTATGCTTAGAAACTAAATTATTACGCATTCATAAATGTTTCAATGCCAAAAAAATAATAATAGATCTTTTTAGGAATTTCAAAGGCTATTTTGAAATTTACAAGCAATTTAATATGGTTCATGTATTAGCAAAAAGTCAGTTATCCAAGAAAAATTATTAATATTCTCATGCATTTATATCATGATTAATTTCCACTAATCTAACTCTTGACTATTCATATTCTCTTATAATTTTTGGATTATTCCTACATTTGTCATCTAGAAATATGAAAAATATTGGAGTAAACAACATCATGTGATATACAAGGAATGGACAAGCAAAGATTTGGGGGATCAACTTCTTTAGGGATGAACAAAGCATTTTTTTTAACTCTTTTTTTTTTAGAAAAATAAAAGTGAATGATCTTTAGGAAGGATATGTTTTTTTTAGTCCATAATTTCCTTCTTTCAATGTAAAATAGAGGGTTATGCATCAAAATATAAGATCATGATTCTTTACTAATATACTTGTGTGATGTAATTGTAAAAAAAAAAATTATTATTTACTTGATCTTTTTAACGATTAAATTATTGTACTATATTAATTGATAATTAAAATTATTTAATTTGTTCTTATGATTTTATTAATTACTTATTTAAGCTTTTTTTTTTTTTTTTTTTTTTTTGTAAGGGGTATATAAGATAGAATATATAAAACTACATTTTTTATCATTTTTTTCTGAAGGGGTGTATAAGATTGAAACACAATGAATAATTTGAAATGGAGAAAGTAACTTATAATTAAATTATTAATAACTTGTTTAATTCACGGAAGAACTAATGATATAAATGTTTATCCTTATTTATTTATTTATCCTTTTGTCTCATTTTGAGAGCAACTTTCACATATAGCAAACACAAAAATCATATTTCTTTGTTATAGCTATAATTTGCATAATTGCGCTCCATAACAAATTTTATATTTTCTATGGCTATTAATATGTATATTTCGCTATATATATATATATATATATATATATACACACACACAAAAGAAGCAATTTGATAATCTGTTTCGGTATACATATACAAAAGAATCAATTGTATAATTTGTGTTTGTATAAAGCGAGAAAAGAGAGAAAGAAAAAAGAAAACTGGGCAGGGAAATATTTGTATTTGTATAAGCATAAGTGTATAGGTCGAAAATATATGTATTTGTATTTGTATATACAATTTTCTCTCACTTTATACAAACACAAACACAATGTATACATTTGTGTTTGTATAAAGTGAGAGAGACGAGTGAAAGTGGCGAGCGAGAACTGGGAGAGTGGAGAGCGAGATCTGGGAGAGAGGAGAGAGGAGAGAGGAGAATGAAAATATATGTATATATACAATTTTTTCTCGCTTTATACAAACACAAATGCATTTTATACATTTGCGTTTGTATAAAAGCGAGAGAGGCGAAGGAGAGATTGTCAAGAGTGGCGAGCGAGATTCACTAGGAAGAGAGGCGAAATAGCAACAATTTGCTACAGGGTACAATTAAATCAAACTATGGTTATGGCATTTAATTTGAATTAATAGTTTGCTATTATATACAATTTTCCTTTTTGAGAAAGACAAATTCAATGTTCAACTTTTGATACAGTTTCATATTTTAAGTTGTCACTCCGTTGATGCTATGTTTATGTATTCTAAAGCTCATTTTTGAAAAAATTAATTTGGTAGGATTCAATACTTGATATGATCCCTTAATAATAAAAAAAATTAATATTGATTATTAATTGTAGCCTTCATTTTATTTTAATTAACTCTATGAAGTGGCTATCAATTTTTTTTTCATTTTTCATCTTTCTTCTTTTCCCTTAACTTTGTCTTGCAAGTAATTAACATATGAGATAAGAATATACATATATTAATTTGTGTTTACAATTTTAGTATTTTAAAGTACTAAATATTATCATCTTTTATTTCATTTGGAGAAGAAATACTTTGCTGTCATATTTTAATTTGTTGTTGGTATCCAAAAGTAGATTTCAAATATTTGAACTACTTTTTGTTCGAAAATGAACGATATTCATGTAATTTAATTATAAAACTATTTTTGATACAATAATAATTTGAACAATTTATGTCAATTAAATGGGTTCACGTGTCCAGAAACTAGTATATATATAAACACTTGCATTATTTTCAATAAATATAGATAATTTACCAAAACAAGCAAACTTATTAGTATTTTAGTGAAAGGTACTCCTTTTTGATTTGCCTTAATTATTGGGATCACAGAGTCTAGAGGATTTGGCATGATAGTAGTTGTGAGGAAGTTATCAGCTTGGCACCCATCTTTGACAAAATGTCTGCTACTTAATTGGCCTGACGAAAGTTATGATGGAGCACTAGACTAGTCCCAACCTCTTCATAAGCAACCTAAAAGAATCAATCAAAACAACGTAAATGGGTTATGGGTGGTGAAAGACGTCAAGGATTTATATGGGATCGGTTTCAATCTGAATGGGAGTTAAATCCTTGGTTATGGCTATTTGGGCTACTTGGATTCCTAAGCCTCCATTTTCCTTGGTGACTGTAACTTTTTCTTAAGGGATAAGATCAATTTTCTTTTTATGGCTTGTCGGCCCCCATATAAAATTTCTTTGGATTTTGTCAATAGCAGCACATGTTATTTTGGGGAAGTCAAAATATTGCATCGCATAGGCAGGACTTGTTATCTCCTCGAATCACATTAAGGATGGCTTTCGCGAGGACTACTTGACCCGCCATGATTTGGAAATTAGTTTTCCTTCTTCATATTATCTACTATGTATTGGAAATCCCAAAGCTTTGGGTTTTTTTGAGGATTGGAAACCCCAAGTAATTACCAAAATGAGTGGCAGAGGTAATATTGAAGGATGTTTTAACCAAGTCTTTAACATTGGTACAACAGTACTTAGAGAAAATTACTCTTGATTTGTTGGAATTGATCTTTGGACCAATAAGTCTACAAAAATGGCCCAGGCAGTTATGTATAGTGTGAATCGTATCAGTGTCAGTTTTTTCCATAAGAGTAAGTTCATCTGCGAAGAATAGGTTGGAGATCTATTGTCACGACCCAGGGGTACACCCTAGATGTAACATGGCGTACTTGAACCCGAATGGGTCTCATACAAGCCACTTAGCATATCATAACATAATATAATAGAGAAATGCGGAAATTGAAAACTTTTTCCATACAATCGAAGTCTTTTATAAAACGAAGTAGGAGTCTTTAACATTTGTCTCAAACTATCTAACAACTTTTGAATAACTCTTGGGACACAGCCCATACAATAGCTCTAAACATAAAATGAATCATAAAGGACATAGTGGTCAAACCCTCGAATGCTATGAGGACTCAACAAACTTCTCTTCTTGATCTACTATGACCTAGCCACAAGGATGGAAGTCAATATTGCCAAACCCTACATTTGATAAGAATGTAGGCTAAAGTATGCATTAGTACAATAATGTACTAAATATGATGGCTAGCATAAATCATCAACATGAGCATATAAGGGGCATTAGTCAACATAAGACATATACCATAATCATAAGAGACAATAGCATAAGACATGAACATAAAAGACATTATAATAAGCCATAGGTTATACGCATAAGAGACAGCAACCTAATCATTTGCATAATGAAAACGTCTAGTTTAACATAACATAAGAGAACACTTCATATGCCACCCCAAGTACAAGCTTGTGCAATGCAAAGATAAGACCTCATAATCCCACCCATACTAAGCAAGTCACTTTAGGTCCTCATTCATATTCATTACCTTTTTGATCTCTTCCTTAGCTTATTTCTCATAGATAAGGGAACGTTCACCTTTAGTCAAAAATATCAAAGAAAGCAACTTATAGCAACCATCAAAGTCAAGCATACATCATAAGCATAAGTAATAGGCCTATTCATCACATAAACCATCATAACATAAAGGTAACATACCAAAACTACCCTCAACGCATACTTGTGCAATGCATAAATAAGATCACATAATCTCATTCATACTAAGTAAGGCCTCTTAAGTAACCATAGTTCATACTAGACTTGACCTTGTGGGAATTAGCTTTAACTGACATAGACAATACGAGCTTAACCTGGAATCCGGTGTCATGTCCCACACCGAAAATAGGTGTCCTACTTGCCTAAGGTAGAACTAAAATGTATTAGCTTTTAGGTGGATCTAATAGCTAAATAACCTATTCGGGCACATAGTTTATGGGATAAAGAGATTATTACTAGAAACCCCAACATTACTTAACAGGGGAGCTTCCATCTTTAGAAACCAGGTCTTACTTAACAGGAGAGCTTCTATCTTATATTCAATATCCATTCGGTGCTAAGCATAATTCCCATAGAGTACTTATTGAATCCTAACTTATTTCATTAGGATAGCTCAGTACATCATGCGTGAGAATAACCTTTCACCGTCCATGTCTTCATGTTAGATTCAATTAGGTGAGAACTGACTTTCAACCTAGAATCTTCATTATGTGAGCAAACCATTCACATCATGTTCATTATGTGTTCACAAGAATTGCCTTTCAATCAACACAATAATATCATCATAATCATAGTATTTTCATTCATAGTTATACATAATTGTGTGTGTGTGTGAATAGCCTTTCAACAACACCACAATTACATCAAAGTCATAATCACTTTACTTTCTCAAAAGGTATTCTTAAAGCATGTACACAACCTTTATAAAGCATGTATAATATCATATATTGCCCTTTCAAGTACCAAGGACCATATTCAATCAACACATCTAGAATTCATTATATTAGACATGGATATAATCATAGTTCAAGTAATCAAGTCATTACATGCATAATCTCGTATGCTCATAACATAGGTCATGTTGGTGAAGTCTTTCCATAATAATACGATATACAATTCAACCTACATGATAGCTTCACTCTTAAAGCCTTAACATTCTTGGTTCATTCATATTAGCTTTTACCCTCAAAGCCCTAGGAATCACATTCATACTACAAGCTTTACTCTCAAGAAACACCTCACATGCTCATCACATATGCATAATTCTCAAGATAATCTAACCACATGCTTTATTCTCAATCAATTCTATCCATATATCATCATACATACTTGATCTTAGCCAATTCATGTGTATAAGCCTTTATCTTAGGAAATCTATTCATAATTCATCATATAATCCCCCATCTAATCAATTCATGCCTTAAAGCTTTGATTTTTAAGTAATTATTATCTAGGTCTTCTAATCTCAAGCAATTCATGAAGTAATTTATCAATATTAGAAGATAACATCTAAGCCCTCAATTTTCTCTTTCATGGCATAAAACCAAACTATATCGAATTCATCAATTAAACTACAGTTAGCCATGGAAAACATATAATCTCATCATAATATCATGATTTAATACTAAAACAATCATAAACAAGTAATATCCACTCAATTGGAGTCATACTCAACTTAACCCATAATGTTGGAAGGAACCCTAACTTGAATTGGGGATTTCATCTTCACAATTGGGGGAATTCTAGGGGGCTCCATGGATGGAAGAATCCATGGATGAATAAGTCATCATACCATGGATATAAACCCCTACTAAGCTTGCAACAATGGAGGAATTTGACTTGTTTCCTTTTCTTCTTCTTCTTCTTCAATTTCTAGAGAAAGGATTTCTGGGAGGGAATTGGATTTGTTTTGGGGTCTTGGAAGAATGACTTAAGTGATTTAGTTTAGGGGTATATTAGGTTTATATAGTTGGTCTAATTACTAATAAAACGGCACCACTTAACCCCTAACTAATTATGGACTAACCTCCTAAGCCTCCAACTTAAACTAATTAAAGACATCACTGCCTCACCTCACGAGACCCCGCCCACGGACCGTGGGTGGGTCTACAAACTATACTGGTCCTTCGTGGGTGAGGTTCTGGGAGTGTAATCTAGGGGTCTTGACCCACGAGTCCCATCCACGAGTCGTGGACCCCCCTACTCCCTTTGTGGATGGACTACTTTGGGCAGTTTTAAGGGGGATTCTAAGGTCCTTCTCAAGGACCTTGGTTGGTCCTTGGGGAGTCGTACCTTGATTTTTTAACTCTAAACCCTTCATTTGAAGTACGAGAAGTCATTTACGATTTTAACCCTCATATCAAACTCTAAAACCTTCACATAAAGCTCTAGTTTAGTCCACGAATTTTTGAAATGTTACATCTATGCAAGTGGAGAGTAGATTACATACAGAGAATAAATATATATGGCAAAGTAATTTGTTTGGGTTCCATTCACAAGGACAAAGATACTGCTGGAGGTAATGTAGTTCATAATCAGGGTGGTAATTTTTTAGGGAATTTAAAGAAATGGAGTGCACGATAAATAAACGACCATTCAAGTTTGTCAAAGTATTTTTCAAGGTCAATTTTGAGCATAACGCTACCCTTAGAACTATTAGTTTTATTAGTATGAGACATGATTTCTTGAATTAAAATTGCATTATCACATGCTCTACGACCTTTTAAAAAACTAATTTGGAATGGACCAATTAGTTGGTCGAGGTAAGACTTGATACGGTTTGTAATAATTTTTTTGTAATAATTTTATAAACTGTATTACAAAGGCCTATGGGTCTAATTTTTTTAGCTGATTAGCATTTTTAAATTTTGGGATTAGACAAAGCTATGTGCGATTAAGGTATTCCAGAATTGATTGAAAATTGAAGATATCGTGATAACACTCTAGGACATACTTTACTACCGTATGCCAGTGGTGTTGAAAAAAGTGGGGATGAAGGACATCATGTCTGGGGCTTTGAAAGGCTTGAAGGAAAATAGAGCTTGGGTTATCTCAATGTCCCATAGAGGGCTATCTAAGTGAGAAAGGTCTATGGTATGGAGACTATTTGTAGTGTTCATGATGTCTTTCCGATTGGAATTGTTGTGGTCAGTGGTAAAACAATTTTTATAGTAGGTTAAGGCACGATCAATGACTTTTTTGTGGTTGGTAATCTAGTTGTCATTTTCATCCTTAAAAAAATAAATGGTATTTTATCTTCTTCTATTAATAAATGAGAGGTGATAGAATTTGGTATTAGCATCTCCATCCTTAAGCCCGGATCAATATGCCTAATGTGCTCACTATATAAATATGCAAAAATACAGTCAGTCTTACTCCTAAATCCTAACCTAATCTGTGTTTCCAACCAAAGGCAACTCTTCCACTTCTCCCACCATTTCGAACCCATTTTTAGCCCTATTTTTTACAATCCTTATGCCAGAATGATGTGGTAGAATTTTAGACGTAAAGGGAAATCCCATGATTCAATAATGTCAACAAAGAACAACAATTTTGTGAAAATTCAAAAACAACCCCAAACTCTACCATCATTAAGCATATACTGAAGTAATTAGGATAGTAGAGTATGCGATAATTACCTTAATTTGATGTTCAAGATGAAGTGATTGGAGGGAGTTTGGGAGAGTTGGAAAGGAGAGAAATGGGCATAAAAATTCATCCTCCTACCTCTTATTCCATTTCTAATTCCCGACCAGCCCGATATGGCGTCAATAACTCCCTGTAGAGGGGTCTAATTAGGCGTGCCCGGGGGGGGGGGGGGGGGGGGGGAGGAGGAGGGGATTCTTGTATGGAGATGAGTACATCCTAGACATTGTCAAAATCATACGGTGGCCCTCAGTAATTGTTTTTTCTTCCTTCCACTTAGATAGTCTTTTGGGGCAGAACGATATGTAAATTAGTATCTATTGTAACGACCAGAATCGTGGTTACTCAAAGGCATCTCGTGAAGAGTCCTTAAATTATGGAAATAGGGTGCCAAATTTTAAAAAAATTGAGCACAAGATGAATTTTTTAAAATTTTAAAATTTATTGGGCTGACGTTAGTCTACCAAAGCAGAAGTGTTCATGAAAATTCCTTTGGGTCTTACCGTTGCTCCTTTATCCTCCAATGTTTTGGCTTGTATACGTAATAAGTAATCTCTTTATGGTCTTAGACAGGCTTCAAGACAGTGGTATGTCAAACTTTCATGTGCTCTACAGTCCAAGGGTTTTATTCCTAGCTTAAATGACTACTCTATGTTTAGGAAGTTGGTTGGGTCTAGTCTCACTGTGGTGGTTGTCTATATTGATAACATTATATTGGCTGGGGATGATCAATTTGAAATCATCTCTTTAAAGCAATTTTTGGATGATAAGTTCAAAATCAAGGATCTTGGTGTTATACATTACTTTCTTGGGTTAGAGGTCCTTCATACTTCTCAGGTTTCTGGTTAGTCAACACAAATTTACCTTTGATTTGTTAGCAGAATTCCGGTGTACACATATTGTCATTTCCTCTCTTGATCCTCATATGAAACGTTTCTCAAACCATGGTGATCTACTCCTTGATCCTTCTATTTATAGAAAGTAAGTAGGGAATTTGAATTTTCTTCAACATACCAAGCATGATTTATCCTTCATTGTTCAACAACTTAACCATTTTATGGTTTTCCCTCGGGTTCCCCATCTTACTGTGGCTTATCATGTCTTGAGATATTTGGCTGGTATATCTCACTTGGGTTTACTTTTGAATAGCAGTCCTGATTTCTCACTTAAAGGTTTCTCTAACTTTGACTAGGCTAGTTGTGTTGTTACTAGAAAGTTTGTATCTGGTTATGTATTATTTCTTAGGGGTTGTCCTATTTCTTAGAAATCTAAGAAACAACCTACTATTGCACTATCTACTACTGAGGTTGAGTATAGGGCTTTGCAATTGTTTGTTGCTAAAGTTACTTGGCTGGTCAGATTACTTGGTGAACTTGGGGTTCCTGATCCTCAACATGTGGATGTATCTTGTGATAGTCAAGCTATTGTTCACATTGTCAAGAATTTAATTTTTCATGAGCATGAGCGTTCTAAGCACATAGAGGTGGATTGCTATTATATCTGTAATGCTTTGACTGCTCGTCTCATATCCCTTCACTCAATTTCCACTGCTGGGCAACTTGCTGATATATTTACCAAGTCGTTTTTTGTTATGCAACAATAGAATTTCATATCCAAGCTCAGAATGAAAAGCCCTTTCAGCTTGCAGGGGGCTGTTGAACCTGATGACAAACCCAATTTTGATTACTCCTTAACTAAGCCTCCTTATCCATTGGGCTTGTTTCTCTTGGGCCTAATTTCACTTGTAATTATAACAGTCCCAATACATACATTGTAGATATATATATTCTATATATGTAGATTGATGTACAGATGACTAGTTGGAGTTTTCATTTTGAAGAAATAAAAAATTCTCTTCCAAATATTTCTCTCTCTATCTCTTAGCTAAGTCAGTCACAAGTTACAAAAATTGAGTTTTCTCCTTCTTGAATCTAGATCACAACACGAAGATAGAGGAAGATGTGGTGAAGATGGTTTTTTAGTAACCTATGTTAAGGTAGAAGTGGGTGACGACACCGTTGGAGTTTTGTGCCATTGGTCGTGGATGCTTTCGACTAAGAGAACAATTTATTCAAATTGTTCGTTGTTCATACATTTTGTTATCAAAATACAAGGGATGTCTCTTGATCATTCACTAACTTTGACAACTATACATTAAGATGCGTGGGGAAATAGCAAAATTGGTGAACTAAAGTTCATGGCATTTTTGAAAAGATAGTGTAGAGGTTGAATGATTAAGTGATTAACGACATTTATCCGATATTTCACATGCAAGGTCATAAGAAGGGATAGCACAACAGACACATACTTATAAAATGTCATAAGATTTAGAGTCAATATATTTTTGGTGTAGGATTACCAAAATAGTAAGCTCCTCTTTGGGTGAAATATGCCAGACAATTCAGTGTTTCAACTTAACAACGCAAATATTACCAAATGATAATGAGTGTGTCTGTGGACACCTTGTTATTGTAAGAAATTAATTTAATTAAAGGAAAAGTAAATCCAATGAAGATTGGTAAAATTAAAACGCAAACACTTGCAGAATACAAGTAAACTTGGCCACGAGTTGGGTGTGCACAAGGAACATTATGGAAATCACGACATTTAATTATGCTTAGACCGGGGAAAGTAATCCAAAAGTCATATATGAGATAACATTATTGTTGTACATACACCACCAGAATCACTGTCATTATTCTATCGTGTAGAAGAAAAAACAACATAATGTAACATGTTGAGGAGAATTTAAACATATCATGTAGAAGATACGGATGTACGTAAACAATATGGAGATGAACATAAGTATTAATAGACTGGACCATGCAAATGAGGGGCAGGAATTGTAGACGTTTGGGTAAGGTTGTGGAGACTAATATAGGGAGGGAGTAAAATAATGTCCTGTAAATATAAAGAGCAACATAACTGGATCATATAGGGGCATCTAGTGTGCTAACTCAGACGTTGAGTTTTGTAAATGACAATTAACACACTAGGAGTTCCAATTTGAAACTTTTAGAGAAAAAGATAAGGGTCAGTAGAAGTTTTTTCATTCATTCATATGGTGTATTACAAAAGGCGCAGCACATATATCTATATAAGTTTTTCAAAATGTTAGTAGAGGACCATGCCTAACCAACCACAGTACAAGGCTATAGAGAATAGTAGAAAATATAATCGGGAAATCTTCTACTAGCCCAAGATCGTTAACTAAGATCATAAGATTCAACTAAAGAAGAAGAGGAAGCAAGAAAATTAAAGGAAAAAATTGGAAAGAAGAACTTTGAAATAGAAGAAGACTCGTTAATTAGTTTGATATTTCTTGAATACAAATGTACAAGACCATTCCCTATTTATACTTGTTTATGGATGGTTCTATAAATTCTTCTAGATACATCTGCAGGTAAGTTCTAATGAACTTTTCTTTTAGCAACTACTTTAGAACATCTAGATATTTCTTCAAGGCAACTTCTCTAGAATTTTTAGAAATCTCTTCAAGATAATTTTTTAAGCTTCTACACTAGGACATTCTAAAGAAATCTATGTGATTCAAAAAATCATCTTTAGCTTTTTTCACACTCCCTCTTAAAGTGAGTTTTTGGAAACTAGCCCACACTTGTCATGGAAGAACTCAAACAAAGCTTTGAGCCACGTCTTGGTGCAAATCTTAGCAGTTTTTTTTGGAATCCTCTTTCTTCTTCAAATGATAAATATTTTCCGTCATCAAATAGTCCATGTAAATTATCTCCTTGCAGACTTCTTGAACTTCCCCTTTCTCTTTGCTTCTCGATAATTATATCATCCAGAGAAACACTATTAATTTCCTGTAAAGTGTCAACACCAACTTAGGATCCACTGCCATATTCTCTTATCATCTCCTCAATAGATTTTTTGGCAGCTTCAAAGGTTTAAAAATCATTGTGTTTGTCTTTAAGCCTTTAATATCAGCTTCTTCCTCTATTTTATCAGTACTTTCTCTATTTTATTTCGGAATTTTCTATGAGTCATTAATTGGCCTTGATATTGTAAATGATTGACCAGATACTTATGCTTCCAATTTATTTCCCTTATTGCTTTCTTTGGAATGCTCATAGTTGACACATATAGTTTCAGATAATGCATGTTCAAGATTTACTTTAATATCCTTCACTTCCAAACTTTTATTGTCATATTCAGAATATGCTTCTTTGATTTCTTCGATAGTAGCTATCATATCAATGGTAGGAGTATCTTTGAAGTTTCTTCATACTGATGGCATCAACATCTTGTTTCTCCACATGATCGACTATATTATATTTTGAATCCTTGATCCAGTCTTTTTCAAGGTTGATGGAAACCATAGCATCTATTGCTCGAGCCTTAGCTACTAAACACCTTTCCCAACCTTCTTCTTCTTCGGCAACTTTTTGAGCCATATACCTCTCCTTGTCTTGGAAATATCTTTTTATTTGTCTTACTTTGCCACATCGATAGCATCTGGGAGGTTTGTTACCATAATAGTTAGAAGGCTCTTCCTTCTTTCCAAACGAGCTTGAACCACCTGATAATAAAGAGTGTGACATATCTCTTGTTTCTTCTTTAAAGTTCCTTTTGTCGGCTACAAGAGCATTGATTTCACCTTCAACAAATACACCAGCCAATTGTTAGGCTAATAGCTCCTGTGATGATAACAAATTATTGTTGAGCCCATCCTTGAATTGACGTCACAAATGAAATATATTCAGGTTTCAAACAACCAATGACAATTCTTATCATTTGTGCTTTAGAGATAGCCTTTTCCATATTCAATAAAAGTATCTCAGAACAGAAGTTCTAAATCTTCAAAAAATACTCGGCGATAGAAAGATTACCTTGAGTGGTGTTAGCCAATTCATTCGCCAGTATTTGCAATCGAGCTTCATTTTTCTTGTTGAATAAATGATTAAGGGTCCTCAATATTTCATAAGTTTATTTGCACTTCATAAAATGATAGAATAAACCAAAGGAGATTGTCCTCTTCAAAATGAATTTCGTCTTCACATTAATCTAATTCCATGTCTTGTATGCACCACTATTTTCCGGTCCGTCTTCTTCAAGAGGACTTGTGTTAATCCCATTAACAATATCCCACAAATCCTCTCCCACAAGGTATGATTCGATACATATCTTCCATACCTTATAATTGGACTGATTCAACAACTCCATCCCCAGTCCATTGACACAACTACTAAAATCCATATAGAGAAACTAGTTAAATTTTCCACTAACCCGATCTTGAAATAAAATCTAGAAGCCAATCAACGGTTGTAGCTCTGATACCATGTAGAGAATAGCATAGCAGTAGCAGAAGAAAAGTATAATCAGGAAACCTTCTGCTAGCCAAGATCGTTAACTAAGATCTAATCTGAGCACGTTTACCAAAACTATTGATCAAAGTCAAGTTTTGGCTAAAATTTAAAAGTTAAAACGCCTAACGACACAAACTGAATATGAAAGCCTCAACACTAGACGTTGATTTACCAAAAAAATTAATTTCAATTGGTAAATTTATCAACTATTCAAATATAAGTTAGTAATAAATAATTTACCAATAAATTTTATCACAGTTGGTAATAATTACTATTCAACTAAACATTCATATGTAATATTACCAACTAATAATTAATATGTTGGTAAATTTTACCAATGGATTATTGATCGATTGGTATATTACCAACTATTTTAATGATGTTAGTAATTTACTAACTACAATCTTTATTCGTCGGTAAAATTTCCAACTAATTGGATATTAGTTGGCAAGTTTACCAACAAATTACATTTCGTTACTAATTTACCAACACATTTATATTTGGTTGGTAAATTTAGCAACACAATCTTGCCGTTGGTAAATGTTTGGTTAGTAATTCATTGGTAATAAGTTAATAAATTATATAACAATTTTTTTGGTCATATTTATCAACAGATATATACTTCGTTGGTAATATTGCCAACAAAAGATATGCGTTAGTAATATTTCAGTTGGTAATCCATTGATAGAATGTTGCTAAATTTGGCACCATTTTTTCCCACTGTATTTACCAACTAAAATACTTACTTAGTAAGATTTTGGTTGGTAATCTGTTAGAATTTCATTGTTAAGTTTTAAAATATAATTCAGTTAGAAATATGTTGGTAATTTGTTAGTAGAATACTAACCAACTTAAGTTGTTAGTAAAATTTGTTGGCAATTTGGGATTTTTTTGTAGTGACGAATTTTTGGACACTATTAATTATTGTGAACTGATAGATATGAGTTTTCAAGATAGTCATTAGACGTGGTTAAAAACGGTTTTAAAATAAATCCAAACTAATTCGGGAAAGACTTGGCCATTTTCTAGCAAATGATGATTGGATACATAATTTCCCTAACGCGCAAGTCCATCAACTGTCATGCGCACACTGTGACCACTGTCTCTTTTTACTACAAAAGTCAACAACTCCATCTCCAGTCCATTAACACAATTGCTAAAATCCATATAGAGAAACTAGTTAAATTTTTCACTAACTCGATCTTGAAAAAAAAATCTAGAAGCCAATCAATAGTTATAGCTCTGATACCATGTAGAGAATAGCATAGCAGTAGCAGAAGAAAAGTATAATCGGGAAACCTTCTGCTAGCCAAGATCGTTAACTAAGATCGAAAGATTCAACTAAAAAAGAAGAGGAAGCTAGAAAGTTAAAGAAAGTAATTGGAAAGAACTTTGTAATGGAAGAAGGCTTTTTAATTGGTTTGATTTTTCTTCAATACAAATGTACAAGACCATTCCCTATTTATTCTTGTCTATGGATGGCTCTAGAAATTCTTCTAGATACATCTACAAATATATTCTAGTGAACTTTTCTTCTAGCAACTACTCTAGAATATCTAGATATTTCTTGAAGATAAATTTCTAAGTTTCTACACTAGGACATTCTAGAGAAATCTATGTTATTCAAAAAATCATCTTTAACTTTTTTTCACAAAGGGTGGGAGGAAGTATAAGCTTTTGGGGGCGAGGTTGGTCTAAGGTACAAGGCAACCATGAGCAGCAAACTTGAGAACATGTATGAAGGATTATATAGTGCATATACAATAGCTTCATGTAAAAGGATCAGGATGTTGTTTGCTTTTCTAAGTAGTGTGTGGCGCGTGAAAAGGAAGAAGGTAAAAGGCATAGTGATGGATAATGGTTATTTCTTTTTTGAGGCAGAGGTACAAGAAAGTGTGTTCAAATTGGAAGGTATTTTTCAGGGCAAAGTTAGAAGCATGTGTACAGAATTATAGAGGGAGGTCGTAGAGTAAAGATTATGTGAAGAAGGAGATTGATTTAGTACTATACCTAAATAGTTCATAGGGATTTAGGGTGGTGTTAAGCGCAACTTCAAAGGCGGTGGAGGGGAGCTTTGCAAGGTTATCCGACTTTCTAGAAGGGGGAATAAGTATAAGGCGATAGGAATAAACAATAGGAAACAGTGAGTATAAGGAGGAGATTAATAGAACAACATACCTAGATGTTTAGGAGGCAATTGCAAAGGCAACAATGGAGAACTTCCAATTTTGTAGTGTTTTGTAGTGGCGTTCCAAACAACTTTAAAGTAGTAGAAGCGCAGGGTGCGTCTAAAATCAATGCTTGAAGGTATTGTATGAAGTTGACAGGTGGGAGATCAGGTGAAGAGGTTTATATGCGTATTTTAGAGGAGAAACCACTGCTTAAATTTGGGGTGTCATTTGTGAATGGCTGTCATAAATGAAAATAATCGGCAAGTTGAGAAAAAGGAAATTCAATCGTGTTATGGCGCCACGTAGGCAGATTAAAGATCCTTTTTTTATATGTATATATGATATGATATGATTTTTGGGAAGAAAATAATTCATCTCTACCTTAAGAAGAAATTAACTATGACGTGGAGTATGAGAGGAAATCATATTTATTGATCTGGGCAATGACTACTATATAGCTAAATTTTATAAGGAGGAGAATTCTCAAAAAACTACTTCAATAGGGGTCTTGGTTTATTTATTAATAGATATACTTCCTATCTGTTAAGCGATGACACCCAAATTTTGTTGCCTCTGAGGCCAAAGAAACAAGCCCTGTAATATGGATACGATTACCAAAACTGCCGACATAGTTTTATGAGCACTCAATACTAGCTGAAGCTGGTCAAAACTGATGTATATACCTCGGCAACACTAAGAGGACAATATCCATGTATTTCTGTAGAGGTTACAATTGGAGTTCCAGTTAAGAAACATATCCAAATTGGGGACCATAAACAATCAATAACAAACTTTGAGAATGATTACAAGTAGCATTTTAAACTCGGATAGGGCATTAAACAACTCTAATAAATTAAATTTTATTCCTACTTGTACTAATTTACTAAGAACAGATAATTCCCTTGTAAAGGATGTTTTTATTTCTATACAATCCATATCTATAGACCTATTATGTATTCCTATTTTGAGACACTCGCTCCTCCCTCAAACACCCAGAGCAACCACTCTTTTTCCCGTCATCATGTATTCTAGTAAATTTAGGGGACAACAAGTTGTATGCAACTCCAACCCCACCATCGAACTCAACACCGCACTTATCTCTTTTCCCACCCTTTCTTTTCCAGCAATAAGTTCCGAAGGCAATACTGCATCGGCGGAGCACCCTAGACACATACCAAGTGAACAGGCAAACTACCTAAGCGAGGATCAGACCAATGTGAGGGAGAACCTGGACCAACAGTACCTAACAACATAGCGTCGCCCTCCTAGGCAATGACTCGAACACGACTATCCCCTCTTCCTCATGTAGTTCCAATCTTAGAACAAAATGTAAATCTAGAAGAAATGGAGGATGTTATAGTTCTACTAAGGAAGAAGAGGACAAAGATGGCAGTTTTATAAGACATAAGGGTCATGATACTCAAAGAGAATCTGTCAAAAAAAAAAAACACATCCTTAATTGTCCCCTGACGATCTATCCAAAATCTCAATCGATATAAGAGTTTTTGTAACTCGGAAATAGGGAGTTACATAGTTGTGATGCACCCAACTTTGATGAATGGGAAACCCTTCAACTTGGAGAAGGGAATATCGCTAATTCCATCCCCTCCCTCCCCCAATAATGAATGGACCAATGAACCTAATAATATGGAATTGTAGAGGCTACATTATTGGAGCCAAATTTAGGAGAAATTTTAAAGTCATATAACTCAACTGGTAAACCAACATTAGTCACCTTAGTAGAAACCAAAATGCATAATCATCAAACTCTACTTGACGAATTCTCTTTTACAAAAAAGAATGATTGAGGTTCCAACAGTTGGAAACTCTGGAGGATTTTTATCATTTGGGATGATTCAGTGCATGAGCTGGATGACAATTGGCATCGTTATTACAAATCAAGAAATTCATGCAATGATTAAGGTATGTGTTACTAAGGATTCTTGGCTTTTTAGTTGTATTTATGCTAGAAACTATAGATACTTAAGGAAAATACTCTAGAACAACTTGAAAACCATTAGGGATAATTATAATGGCAAATGGTTAATTTGGGGGGGAGGGGGGCGAATTTAATTAATTGATGAATTTTGCTGACAAAAAAGGCGGTAGACCTGTCGGCATATCTAAAACTAACGCACTACAAAAGGAACCCCAATTACCAACAAAAAAATTGTTGGTAAATTGATCAAATTGGTTGGAAAATTGAGTTACCAACCAAATGCCAACTTATATTAATCCGTTGCTAAAAGGCTCGTCGGTAAATATTACCAACCGATTTTAAATCAGTTGGTAAACACCCAAAGATGTTGTTACAAAATTTTATAACATGGCCCTGAAATTTTCATTAGTAAATTCACCAACTAATTTTTGGTTAGTATATTGTTAGTACCTTTACTAACGAATTGAAAAGAAGTTAGTAAATTTTTTAATTCATTATTCAATTCCGTTGGTAATACGGTGGTAATTATAGCAACAAATGTTTGATATAGTAAACTTTTTCAGATACATTGATAATTGGTTGACTAAATCCGAATTCATGCCGGGAAGTCCCACATTGGGAGCTAAAGCACTTCCTAACAAAGACGACTCCGTATCCAAGGGGAATCAAACCCAATACCTCTTGGTTAAGGATGAAGGAGTATTTACCACTCCACCACAACCCTTGTTGGTAATAAATTTTAAATACGTTAGTATGATTATTTGTTTTTCTAATAAATTTACTAAATGATTATTAGTTTGTTGGTAATATATCATTCAAGTTCAATATTAGGTTAATAATTGATTGACAATATGTTCAAAATATTATTAACTGAATGATTATTCAATAGTAAAATATTTATTAATTTATTGCATTTAAAAATCTAATAGCACAAATATAAATCCAAAAATATTAATATCAATTTTATAAATCATATTTGAATGAAACAATGCAAAATCTATGATAACAAGTTAAATTAATCTCAATATGACACGTATCATTATATCAAAAATTCTAATTTGAGCACGTTTACCAAAAATATTGACCAAATTTAAATTTTGGCCAAAACATAAATGTTAAAACGCCTAACAGCAGAAACTAAAAATGGAAAACCTGAACCAACCATCCTACTAGATATAAAAATGACCTTCCGAAGCTAATTGCATTGACAAAATTCTCATTAGAGCACGTTTACAAAAATGTTATGCAAAGTCAAATTTTGGCCAAAACTTAAAAGTTAAAACGCCTAACAAAATCCAAACCAACCATCCTATTAGACGAAAAATGACCTTCCAGAGCTAACTGCGCTGATGAAATTCAAATTTGAGCATGTTTCCCAAAAAAAAATTGACCTAATTCAAATTTTAGCCAAAAGTTAAAAGTTAAAATACTTAACGACACAAACTGAAAATAAAAGTCTCAAAACCCGAACCAACCATCCTATGAGACCAAAACTGAACTTATATGGCTAACCGCGGTGACAAAATTTCAATTCGAGCACGATTACCAAAAATATTGACTAAAGTGAAATTTTGGCCAAAACATAAAATTTAAAATGCCTAACGGCACAAACTAAAAACGGAAGCCTCAAAACCCGAACCCTCTATCTTATTACATAAAAAATGACCTTCCGCATCTAATTGTACTGACGAAATTCTCAACTGAGCACGTTTATCAAATATATTGACCAAAGTTAATTTATAAGTTAAAACACCTAACGGCACACACTAAAAATGAAAGACTCAAAACCCGAACCAACCATCCTATTAGATAAAAAATGACCTTTGGAGTTCATTACGCTGACGGAATTCTCATCTGAGCACGTTCACAAAAATATTGACCAAAGTCAAATTTTGGCCAAAACATAAGATTTAAAACACTTAACGGCACAAACAAAAAATAGAAGCCTCAAAACTTGAACCAACCAACCTGTAGATAAAAAATGACCTTTTGAAGCTAATGACATTGACAGAGTTCTAATCTGAGCACGTTTACCAAAAATATTGATCAACGTCAAGTTTTGGCTAAAATGTAAAAGTTAAAATGCCTAACGACACAAACTGAATATGAAAGCCTCAACACTAGACGTTGATTTACCAAAAAAATTAATTTCAATTGGTAAATTTATCAACTATTCAAATATAAGTTAGTAATTAATAATTTACCAATAAATTTTATCACAGTTGGTAATAATTACTATTCAACTAAACATTCATATGTAATATTACCAACTAATAATTAATATGTTGGTAAATTTTACCAATGGATTAATGATCGATTGGTATATTACCAACTATTTTAATGATGTTAGTAATTTACTAACTACAACTGGTTGGCAAGTTTACCAACAAATTACATTTCGTTACTAATTTACCAACACATTTATATTTGGTTGGTAAATTTAGCAACACAATCTTGTCATTGGTAAATGTTTGGTTAGTAATTCATTGGTAATAAGTTAATAAATTATATAACAATTTTTTTTTGTCATATTTACCAACCGATATATACTTCGTTGGTAATATTGCCAACAAAAGATGTGCGTTAGTAATATTTCAGTTGGTAATCCATTGATAGAATGTTGCTAAATTTGGCGCCATTTTTTCCCACTGTATTTACCAACTAAAATACTTACTTAGTAAGATTTTGGTTGGTAATCTGTTAGAATTTCGTTGTTAAGTTTTAAAATATAATTCAGTTAGAAATATGTTGGTAATTTGTTAGTAGAATACTAACCAACTTAAGTTGTTAGTAAAATTTGTTGGCAATTTGGGGTTTTTTTGTAGTGACGAATTTTGGGACACTATTAATTATTGTGAACTGATAGATATGAGTTTTCAAGATAGTCATTAGACATGGTTAAAAACGGTTTTAAAATAAATCCAAACTGATTCGGGAAAGACTTGGCCATTTTCTAGCAAATGATGATTGGATACATAATTTTCCTAACGCGCAGGTCCATCAACTGTCATGCGCACACTGTGACCACTGTCTCTTTTTACTATCTTTACTACAAAAGTCAACCTTAAACCGATCTAAAATCTTTAAAGTTGAAACCAGGTGGACGTACCATCCACACATAGCCCATATCATTTCAAAAAAAATGTTTTTAAATGGAATAAAAATACCTTTGGAAATATTTTCTCCAAAAGAAGAAAAATCTTTAAATGGATTGACGGAAGCCAAAAATCCCCAAAGTATACATCCGATAAAGACTTTGGGAAATATTTAGGTTTTTCAATTATAAACAAAAGAACGCCCGATAAGGACCTCCAATTTATACTTGACAATCTCCATTCAAAACTAGCATGATAGTCAACAAAGTTTCTCAACATTGTAGGGAGAACTAGCTAGGTTAAATAAATTTGTTCTTAATAGTATCCCTACCCATATAATGCAATTCATCAAATTACACATATGCATCACTAGTAAAATCGAACAAGTACAGAGAAACGTCATTGGGTTAAGTACTACCACAAAACGGAAGCTAAATATGTAAAGTTGGGACAAAATTACCCTACGAAAAATGGAGGGTGGACAAGCAAGTCTGTCATTACTATGTATTGATGCATATTAGCGATTAATATAATATACTTTTTTTACCCAAAAAAAAAAACTATTACTATATTTACCAAGTTTGGATGAGGGTCAATGAGAGAATAATTAAGTAAAGTTTGACAAATCATACTTAATCTTTGAAGCTAGAACGAAGATAATCTTAGGTTGAGCAAGAGAACACTAACCTTTAAAGTTTAAAGATAACCACATTCAAACACTAACTAATTCCTATATAGAGAACTCAGATTAAGGGATGGATGATGCGAAAAAGGTAGTGAAATAGTAATATTTTCTATATATATTATGTCGTTTTTTAGTTTCAATTGTTTTAAAAATAAATGTTATTTTTTATTAGTAGTATTTTTTATGTAACACTATTATTTACAGAAGTCAAACTGGATGAAAGAGTAAAATTTGAGGTATGCATATTAATTTATATATAGGGATACGTATAATGTAAAACATTTTGGTGGATCACTTTCATTTTTTCTTCATTGTAACTTTAGATTGTCATCTTCTACTTGACCACAATCCTTTTTGTTATTAATAATTTAAACAAGTAGCTGTGTTATATTATTATGCTCATTTACAATGTAGTTTGTCTTTCTATTACTTTATTGTTTAGAGTGTGTTTTCGTACCAACATAATTTGAACTTTTGATATCAATGAGAAAATTTTGCTCACTATATTTAATTTTGTTCTTGAATTGTTAGTGTAATTGTGGATTATCGTTTGCTTTTTAAGTACATTTTATAAACAATTTTTACGTTATTTTAAAAAAATATTTGTACTAATAATATAAGGGAAAAGGGTCTGAAAATACTTCAACTTTAGCCGAAATTGTTGTTACGCTACAAAACTTTATGGAAGACTTTTTATTCCCCCTGCACTATTTAATAGTGTATTTTAAAGGTATATATGTGCCCACGTGGACACATTGCTATTTATAATAATACAATATTTATGATGTCCACGTGAGCAGATATATACCTTTAAAATACCCTATTAAATAGTGCAAGGGGGTAAAAGGTCCTTTCCAAAGTTCCATATTGTTACAGCAATTTCGGTCAAAGTTTGGATATATTTCAGACTTTTTTCCCATAATATAACATACACACAATAATTTTATAGTTCTATACATTTATTATTAATTAATACAATACTCACAAGTAAACGCGTAGACTTAACTAATACTATCTGAATGTGAATTCATAATTATGATAATTTAACTTTTAATAACAAAGTCACACGACCATATCTGGATTAGGTTGACCAACTTTTTTTATTTATTTCATATTTGACCTCAAAAGCCTTTTTCCCCTTATAAATTAGCTACATTGGAGCCTCCTCTTTCAATCATTGTAACTTTCATACACTTCACACAACTCTCTAAGCTATTGTTCCTTTCAAGGGAGAGAAGAGACTCCCTTGAAAAATCTTCAAGATGGGTAGAAGAATTAAGATAAAGAAAATAGTAGAGACAACGAGACGTCAAGTCACGTTTTCTAAGCGGCGTACTTGTTTACTAAAGAAGGTGAAAGAGATTGCAATTTGTTGTGATGTGGACATATTGTTTGTCGCGTTCTCGTCTGCTGATCGGCTCAGTAAATTCTGTAGCCAAAGGAGGTACTATATTTACGATCGATAGTATTAATCTATAAAACGATTAGCTAGATTAATTTTCTTACTAAATTGCTACTTTTGTAGAATTGAAGACATGCTTCAGCGCTATATTGAGCTTCCAGTTGAGAGGAGATTAACGTACATGAACTAATTCTAAATTTTCTAGAATTGAATTTTTTTACTGTAGCACTAACTTATGAGTTTTTTATTTTTTTTCTTTTGTTGCGGTTAGTCACATGGCTGATGTTCAGGTACTTTACTCTTTTACATATTTACTCTACTCTTTTACATATTTATCATCGATATGTATTTGTAGGAATTTTTATTTTTCTAAAATTATGTCTTATTTCTATTAATGTGAATTAATTCGTATAATCTTTAAATGAATGTGAAATTAATAAAGTTTGAATTTAAATGTAGTACTCACTCTTTTCAATTTGTTTATTCTTTTTTTTAGTTTGTTTTAAAAGATATGTCAAATTAGGTTTTGAGTCTAATTCATACCCCAAAAGTCAAAGGAATGAGGATTGCTCAAATCTTATAAGGATTATCACCCCCACCCCTTCCACGCCCAGATCTGCACATTGTTTATCCGGCATTTCATTCACTCCCCCCAACCCCCCCGCCCCCCCCCCCCCCCCCAAAAAAAAAAAAAACCACGCCCAGATCCATATATCTTTTATCTTGGATTCCACTATCCGATCTAGAGTGTGATTTCCACCCCCACAACTGTTCCATTTCCTAGGGGCCACATCGGTTTTGCCTTTGATTATGTGAAGTTAGGTCATTTGCCTAATTCACACTCAAAAGTTATTTCAAAGGGCGGAAGACTGTATAAGTTTAATAAGTAGATCAGGATTCCATTTATTCAATGACGTGGAACATTCAATTCCTCCATTAGAATGTTTTTTTTTCTTTTTCAACAACTCTTTTGTTTCAACTTTCTGCATAACATGTTTATGACCACAAAATAAAGGATATTTTCTCACGTTCTATCTATCTTTAGTTTAAGATCATAAAATTGAAAAATATCTTGTTAATTTATTATATTTTATGTCAATACAAAATCAAACAGACAAATTAAAATGAAGTCAGTAATAATTAAAAGGTTCTAAAATTGGCATCCATCAATATTAATGAAATACTAAATGATTTGTAATTTGTTAAAACAACAATTTTTACTTTCAAGTTAAGAAGTGTGTAATTAATAGAGTTACAATGAAATTTAATTATCGGGATCAATTTTATCCACCATTATTAATATATATTTTTTGTTATATTAATGAAGGAAAAGGTGGCAAAATTGAGCCAATTGAACCACATCAAGGGAGATGCTAGAAAGCTACGCTTTCTTGATAAACAGTTTGGATCTCTTATCTTCCTCGCACTCCTTCATTTTTGGATTAATTTATTTTCTCTCTAATTATATTTTGTTCAATGTTATTTACTAAAAATATAAATTAAAAAAAAAATATGTACAAGGAAATTAACGAACGGTGAAAATGGAACCAAATAGAAGCTCTATTTTGAAAAGAATACTTTGAGGATTAGAAAAAGATATTATGGCTAAATGAATGAAATATTCAATCAAACAAAAATGCTTATAAAATGAAATCTATTAATGGAGGGGGGGTGACAACTTATTGCTTTTTGATTGATTTTAAATTTTAGACGCTTAGCTTATAAGTGATTTGACTAATACTTATAAAATATGCAAATAAGTTAATTTGACCAACTAATAAACTTATATAATCATACATATATTATTATTTTATATTTTAGTACACTTACTAAAGAAAAGAGATCAACAGATCAGTCAAAGCTCAAGTAATAAAATCTTTTTTGACCAGAGAAAATTACAGACTTGCTACTTATTTTGTAGTATAGTGTCCATTAGCTTTAACCATTAAAAACGTACTTACAAGAGCATATATATAAGTGTTACACCACCAACAACAAGAGGCTTAGGTTTAATTTTACAAGTAGGGTGTGGGAAGATTAAGATGTATGTAATTTTACTTCTACCTTTATGGGGTAGAAAAAATATTTTTGATTGTATCTTGACAACCCTCCTCTATTATTTCGTGATTCAGACTGAAAATGCGATCTCACATAGGTGATGTTATATAAGTGTTACACTATTTTTAATTTATTGAAATGTTAGATACTACTACCTAGTACCTCATACTTGATTTCTTTTGTATTAAGTGAAATTGACTATCACTAATGAATTATCTCATGATGGCTTCCTTTGGATGTTTCAACCTATTGTTGGTGTTCTAATTTCTACAGGATTGAGGTGAGCACAACTTAATTTGATGTCTTATAAGTTGTTTTTTTTTCAATCCATCCTCACTATTCTAATTAGTACTCCCTCCGCCGCACATTAGCTGATCATTTTCCTTTTTACACGTAGATTAAGAAATCATAAATAAGAATATAATTTACACTATTCACCCCTTTAAAAACTTCTTGGGAATTTTATAAACAAATGTGAACGCCTTCAAAAAGAATTAATTAGAAGGGTAATATAAGAAAAAATTAATTAATAATTTCTTGATTTAGTAAAGTGGACAACTAATATGGAACAACCATTTTTGTAAGGATGATTAGCTATTATGCGACAAATAGAGTAGTTTGTTAATTAAGTGAGAGATTGAAATAAAAATTAAGAATAGTCTTAATAAATAAATGTTAATTAATCATTCTAGAGACAATGAGGAAAGTTGATCAAATCATTTGAACTTGAAATTCTTTGATCCAGAATTTGGAGCTACAAATCAAGAAGAGCATATTGGAATTGCAGATTTTGGATGCTAACATAAGGTCATTTGATTTAGTATCTCAAGTGTTTTTCTTTATAGTTCATCTTAATTATAACATCAAGGTTGACTACAACAATGTCACCATAAACTTTCATTTAGACATTTAAATTATAGTATAGTTCAATTGTCTAAATATAATTCCACAGGGATTTCGAACCAGGACCAGGGCAAGAGCCTTCTCTTCATCAACTCATTTGGTGTGAGAGAAACTTGCAACTCTCTCTCGAAAGAGTTGAGGCTAGAAAAGTTAGTTCTTTCACCAATTATTTTTCTTGATTTATCATTGAAAAATAATGTGGAATCACAAATTTGAAGAAAATAATTATTTTTTTTAGAAATAATTCATCAAATCAACTCATATATATAATCAATAAGATTTTGATTAATGTCTAATATATTTTGATTAGATGGAATTGGAGAAACAAGAAAAGATGGATGTTCACTTTGTTGCACAACAAACAGCTCCTCAACAGTTTGATACTAATAATTGGATTAATCCATACAGGTCATTATTTTTTTTCAAATAATATTTCTTTACAAATATCTCTTTATTTTCGTTTTAGTTTCATTATTTTATTATTATTACAGTTCAAATATCCAGGAGAGCATATATCAACATTGGATGAACAATGGGAAGGGAATAGCAAATAGTTCTAGCAATTACACATCTACCCCTTCCTTTGCAAGTTCTTCACAAAGTGGGAATCTACCCTTTTTTCAAAGTCAAAACTCATCGCCTTATATCCCATTGCAGGTAATACTTTTTTAAAATGCAGTAACTAGGATCTCCAAAAAAGAGATATTTTTTTAAAAAAAAATAGATATTATTATTTTTTTATCCGCACAATAGAGTCAACAACAAAACATAATGGTAGATGTCCAGCAAAATCTGACACAAACATTTGGACAATTACAGGTACATTAATATTCCTAAAATATTATTCCTTGTTAAGATCTCATTAAAAACTCGAGCGCGCTATTTTTGTCAAATTTTTTTATATAATTATTTTTATTTGTGCAATAGAGCCAGCTACAAAACATGGTGGTAGATGTCCAGCAGAATCCAACACAAATATTTGGACAATCACAAGTACATTTATATTCATGAAATATTATTCCTTGTTAAATCCTACCCACCCACCCCGTGATTCTACAAGGTTTCTTTTGATAACTTTTGATTCGAGAACCTATTATTGTTCGCAAGATAATATTTCCTATATTTAAAATATAATAATGATATTATAATTACAACAAAGTAATAATATCATATAAAACGAGTCAAAAACAATATATTTTATTATTGATGTTTGTATTGTTCTTGTTTAACATGATATGATAGCTAAGAACATGTTCTCTTTCTCTCTTTCTATTTCAGGTCCATCTCGTGTCCACTCGTGGCTATGGGTACACAATTGAACAACGCCTTCCAATTAGGGTTCGAGAATGACAATGCAACTTGGAATAACAACTTGAATAATACCTCCTCGTTCGATTTGGAGAATGCCCACTCAAATTGGAATAATAACATGAGTCACAACAACAATTACATCAATGAACATAATGATCCTTCTTCAGTTCAAAATGATGCAATAGCTCCTAATGTTAATGGATTTAACTATTCCATGGAGGTTAGTTCAAAGTTCTATTATTATTATTATCGAGTAGAATAACTTTTTTTTTTTATTCACACACACAAAAAAAAAAACTCAATTTAAATGTTTGTCACAATGATTAGGAGAATACTATGGGAAACAATGAATACTTTGGTGAAACTACACATGAGAATTATGCATGGGAATGGGATGTTTTCCTCAATGAAGCTTTTAATGGAGAATACTTTTGAAATTTAGATTGATCCATCAATGACCCAAAAAAAAAACTTTTTTATCTAGTTCCTTTATGTTTGGTCCATTTTAAAAATCACAGATCACTCCTGAGATTTTAGCATTTTATTTACTTATTTCAGTATGCAAGATATCATCTTTGATGTATGTTGGGTGGCCTATATATGTTAAAGTGAATAATAATAAGGACCTATGAATGTTAGAAATAAATTGTGTGTTGGCTACATCATATGTAGTAATACTTATTATTAAGTTGTCCATTTAGATTATATAGAGGTGGTGTAAGAAGCTTGGAAACAAGTGGAGGGATCACCTCTACATACAGTAAAACCCCTATAAATTAATATAGGCAGGACTATGAAATTTTATTATTTAATTGATAAATTAATATTTATTAATTTAAAGAATAGTTTGAGATTTAATGAAGCTTAATTTTGATTATATCAAAATCATTGTATCTTACTAATTTATGTATCATAGTTATTGATTTCACATACAAAAAATTATTATACATAAAGTACAATGAATACATCAAAATCATTGTATCTTACTAATTTATAAATCATATTTATTGATTTCACATAAATATTAAATTTATAATACATAAAGTGCAATGCATGTGTATCTCCATTGTAATATTTTTTTTTGTTAAATGATTCATTGTAAAGAAATTTAAGAATTCATTTGTTCTATGCAAAATTATACATAATGTTCATTGTTTCTTAATATCAATTATTATTCATTGTATTTTTATTAAAATAAAAAACATTCAATGGATGATGGTGAGAAAAAAAAACCTATATAAGCAACATAGGAAATTTCTTTAAACCATATCCAAAAATGGCTTCTCATTTAAAAGGTGTCACAAAATCAACAATGATAGATCAAATATGTAAAGTATTATGTGAGTAAAAAAGAAATCATTCCACATGCACTCAAAAAGATTTACAATCGTGGCCTAATGAAAACTTTCATTTGAAAGTTAGTCAAGGTACAATATCAAACACACTCAAACGATCACCTAAATATTTTTCAGCTAACTTAGAAAAAGGAAAGGATATCAAGTGACACAAGCCAACAAAATATCCAGACATGGAGAAGGTTGTTTATGAGTGGTTTCTCCAATATCAAGACCGTGTGAATACAACAGGAGAGTTAATTTTGGAGAAGACAATAGATGCAATGAAACTTTTATATCCTCAACAAGATTTTGAGCACAAATTATCTGTGGGTTGGCTTGAAAAATTCAAGCTACGACATGATATCAAGTCATTCCATCATTTCGGAGAGAGTGGTTCAGTTGATATAGAAGACATGGAGATGAAATTGAAATCCATAAGAACAAAAATAGATCAATTTCCTATGAAAGATGTTTTTAATATGGATAAAACTAGTTTATTTTATAGGTTACAAGCTGATCATTTTCTTGCTACGAAACAACTTGAAGGAAGAAAGCACGACAAAGAAAGGCTCACAATTTTTATTTTGTTGCAATGAAGATGGATTTGAAAAAAATTATTTATGGATTATTGAAAAATATGCAAAGCCACGTTGCTTTAAAAATGTAACATGAACAACTTGAATTCTCACTATCGTGCAAACAAAAGAGCATGGATGACACGTGTGCTTTTTGATGAATATATTTGTTGGTTTGACCACAAAATGCATATAGACGAGTTTTGCTTATGGTAGATAATTTTTCAACCCATAATAGAAATATTGAAGGACTACAAAATGTTGAATTATTTTTCTTTCCACCCAACATGACATCCAAAATTCAACCTTGTGATGTTGGGATAATAAGAGCTTTCAAAATGCATTATCGTAACATATTTTATCCTAGGATATTAGAAGGCTATGAAGTGGGAAAAACTGATCCAACAAAGATTAATGTTTTGGATGCTATCAATTTTTCAATCCCTGCTTGGCGACAAATGGTTCAGTAAGAGACAATAGAAAATTGTTTTCGACACTACAAAATTCGTTCGAAGGATGCAATCTCAGAGAATTTGAATGACCCCACTTGTGAAAATGTCATTCATGAACTTGAGGTCATGATTAATGATCTTGGTTACCACAATAAAATGGATGTCAATAACCTGTTGGATTATCCGGGTGAAAGGGATACATGTTCAGAGGTCCAGAGCTTCGAAGAAATTGTGGATACCATCGGAAAAAGCAATGTTGATGATGAAGTTGAAGATCATACTATACCTTTGAAACCAGTTACACGTAAGGAAGCACTGATCGCATCTAGAACTCTTCATAATTTTATGGTGCAGTTCAAAAAGACAACACCGGAGCTCTTGGATGCAATAAGAAAAGTTAGAGATGAGCTTCAACTAAATTTAAATTTTAAGAAAAAATAGAACACAGTAGAATCATATTTCACTAAATTGTCTTAGATATATTTTTACTTTTAAAAAATTATTAATTTATGATATTAATGGGACCATATATTTATATAGGGGTCTTCTGAAAATATATTATCTTATTATCTTATCGAAATTAGTGATTTTTTCCATTGACCCAAATCGGAACAGGAGGAAAATATTATTTTAAATAATTATTAATTTGCCGAGTATTAATTTATAGAGGTTTTACCATAGATTTCATTTTGTTAGGAAGAATACTTGTTGAAAGATATTTGTTATATATGATCCATTTTTAAATATGTTAAAAACTTTTCAATAACTTGGCTTTAATGAATAAAGTCGCCAACTAATTTTGTTTTGGAATTTCAGAAATCCGTTCTGAAAAGTTTTTCCCTTAAAAAGTGTATTTACAAAATATTCGGATAGGATCCAAATGATTTAATAATTTTTTGAGTTAATTCAAATAGTGAATTAAATTTTATAATTTGACTACTTTTGAAAAAAATAACTCTTGTACTTTGAACTTGTTTGTTTAAAGCATAGTTATATGAATATAGACCTTGAGATAAATAATTAATTCAACTTCAAAATTAATATAGAGCATGTTTAATTTAGATTGGCTTATTATAAATGTTTTAAGTTAAAATAGCATTTAAACATTTAATATGATACTTTGACTTTTTACATAACGACTTTGAAAGATATGACTCATCTTTAAGTCATTTACAATTTACATCTCTTAAGAAATCTGAATTCTTCAAAAAATCTCAAACCATACAAGACGCCACAAAATAGGTTAACATATACACTTCCTTAATTAAAACTGTGTTTGGACAAAGAGTTTAATGTCTTCATGAGAATGATTGGAAGGAAATCATTTTTAAATCAGAGAAATTGAAATAGTTATTAGACATAGGGTGTGTTCGATGTATTTTTCATTTCTTCAATGTTTGGTTGATTAAAATGTTTGGAAAACATTTTCTCTAGGAAAAAAACTTCTTAAAATGAGGAAAATGACTTCTCTAATGGAAGTAGGGAAAACAAGTTGCATAATTGACTTTAATCAGTCAATCTTTGATCAGTCCACCCCCGCCAACTCAAAACCCCCACTCCCATCTCTACCCGCCTTCACATAACACTTTGCTACATAACATTTGGGATAACATTTTCTTGCTTACTTACCAAATACTAAAAAAAAAAAGTAAGAGACACACTTATATTTTAAAAAAATATTTTCTAGAAAATCATTTTCCATGGAAAATATTTTCCTTCATACCAAACAGATAATGGAAAATGGTTGGATGTATAAATGAATAAGGCACTAGTTAATACCTCAATTTCCTCTTAAATAAAAAGAGTCGAGAAGAACTTAGACTCTTAATCACATAATGAAGAATATCCTTAAGTTATATTCAAGGATGATTCATTTACAGATCATGAATTAATTTTAACAATATATCTAGAGGAAACACTTTAACAACGTCATTTATCGTTGTAAATACATGGCTTCTAAAGTTATAGTTCTATTTGTCAAAGTGTTTCCATATTTTCGTAATTCAATTTTACATTTAGTATATTTTCCGTTATTACTATAACATAAGTATCAACAAATAAATACATATACTTGAATGTACATTTTATTTTGTCAATCATACTACCAAAAGTACTAGATTTTGTGAAATTTAACATTTAGAACATGAACTAATTGTTTAATTGACAACTAAGTAGACAAGTACCATATTGGACCTATCATTTAAATTTAGCAACACAAACACGACTTTGGACCATTGATAAATGAATTATCCCTAAAAAGTAAACTTTTCTTCCGACCTTTTTTATTTTATTTCCTATCAAACATTTGATATTCGTATTGAGATCTTGATTAATGTGAAATCATTCTGTGTAAAATTCATATAAGAAGAAAACGCTTCCTAGGGGGTCAGTTCCAAAAACACCTCTGGTAAAGTGTGGAAAGATTCTATTCATACCATCACAATCGTTGCGATTGATTCACACTACTTGTCCCTTGTTGACGGTTATGATTCTAAAGTAAAAGAAACCAAAATGCCAAAATATAAAGTAGTGTCACTTTTTCGTCAAACATTATCTTTTTTTAAATGAGTCAAGGCAAAAAAGGAAAAAAAGAAATTAGTGAGAAGAAGTTTTCATGTGATTATACAGACAAGTTTCAAAGAGTAAACAGTACTCAATTCACGTTGGTGCCAAATTTGCTGAATTAATAATAGAGAAAAAGAACGAAGAATTTCGGCATTTTAATTTCTGAGAGAGAGAGAGAGAGAGTAACTCTTAGCCACGCGATCGTGATTGGAGCTAGGATAGGGCTAAGGGGATTTATCCAAATCCTTTTCAGCAAAAAAACTTACAATATTTAATTATGTATGGTGTGTATATATATATATATATATATATATATATATATAAAATTAAATATTCAACTTCCTTTACTTTTTCATGTGTTTACTTTTCATATTTTGAACCTCCTCTCTGAAAATACAGCGGTTGCAATGACCAAATAGAGTTGCACAAGAATAGGAAAAATTTAGTTTGATCATTTTGACGTTTTGATGCCTGGCGGAACCGCTTAGTCACAAATTATATATACAAATGAATCATAGTCTAAACACACTATGAACATGATGGAATGCTCAAATCAGATAGTTACTAGTAATATCGCTTATGTTTGTTTTAGGACTACAATAACACCCAACTTAACATATTTTCCTCAAAATATACTTGACATAAAAAAAAAAATTCTCTCTCCTATTGGAATGGCATGTCACATTTTCATTTTTCTTAAAAAACCTTTTTAAAATAACTCATATGTTATGTTCAGTAAAAAGAATTAACAATTCTTAATTATTTATCATTTTCAGTTTTTTACTTTAGCATATTAAGAGATAGACTTTTTTTTTTTCTATTATTACATTTAACATTAATTATTTTTCTAAATCATTCCTTTTAAAATTTGTCTTTAGCATATTAAGAGATAGACTTTTTTTTTTCTATTATTACATTTAACATTAATTATTTTTCTAAATCATTCCTTTTTAAATTTGTTAAAGAATATGCAAAGTGCACACTTTTAATGGGATTTCATGTCATATTATTTTTTTTAATTAAATTATTAATTTTCTTTTAAACTGGAAAATTTAGTTTCTACTCCTTCCGTCCATCTTTACATCTTTACTTGTTCAGTATTAGTTTGACATATTTCTTAAGAAATAATAAAGACAATTTTACTGTATCAATCTTTTAAAATAATAAATATTTTATTTTAAAAAATACATTGACAAATGACTATAATTAATAATAAGAGTGAATAAGGAATTAAGTA
Organism: Solanum bulbocastanum; assembly: GCA_037074985.1. Taxonomy (NCBI): domain Eukaryota; kingdom Viridiplantae; phylum Streptophyta; class Magnoliopsida; order Solanales; family Solanaceae; genus Solanum; species Solanum bulbocastanum. The sequence continues at coordinate 46,251,150 of CM073600.1, forward strand.
ATAAATTATCGCTTGATTTTCTAAAGTAAACAAGTAACACATGAATAATTATTTATAAGAATAAATATTTATAAGAACTTAAAGAATGAATGATTTGAAAAATGATTTAGAATAAGTAATTAGTGTTAATCGTGATAATAAAAAACAAATATGAGTTGTTTAAAAATGTTCACTTTACGCTATGTAATTGTTATTTTTACGGAGTATATCATATGGGTTAGATTTAAAAAGTTAATTTTTTTTTAATTATTAGTAAAAAAAGAATAATGTGACATAGGAGAGAGAAAAATGTTTTTTTGTGTCAAGTATATTTTGAGGAAAATATGCAAAGTTAGGTGATATTATAGTCCTAAAACAAACAAAAGTGATATTATTAGGTAATTTCCCAAACATGAATGACTATCTAGAAAAATTCCACCATATTATCTTGACCAAATGTTGACCGTTGTCAACTTTAGTTCCATATTTCAACTAGAAATCAACTCAATGGTCTGAATCACTCTCAAAACCCTCGAGACTCATGCAAACCATCCACCTAAGTCAAAAATAACCATGCAACCCTAATGGAGCCAACAAAACTTGATTCCCAACTCTTTTACCTATTTTATTGACTCTGGTCAAACTTCTATATCTCAAAATCCTAGAATTTATATAATAAAGCTATTGGAAGGGTCTTTTTTGAGAAGGGAGGGGGCGGGGGGGCGCAAATTCTCACAACAACCACACGAGAGATCACTGTTGAATTCAAAAGAATCAGGGTGTCATGCGGAACTTTAGAATTGCAATTCATGTCGGCAATAAATTAGACGACACATAAAACTATATTAAAAGAAATATAATATTATTATATGGTTTGACCAATTAGCCTACATATTTAAAAAAACATAAAAATTGTATAGAAAAAATTTCCCCATAAACAAACTCTTTTAATGACTACATTGTAGATGTTATTGTGTTTGTTTTCTTATGATCGAGAAGAAGCATCTTCAATTTATAGAGTTCAAAACGTTTCCTCTAAGGAAAGAATAACCAAATATGGAAGAGAATTATATTTTCCTTTCTAGAAAATTAAAAACAATTATGATAATTCTTTGACTTTCCTTGAAGGGAAAAGTAAAACTTGAATATGGTAAGAAAAATAGGAGCAAAACTTTGACAAATCTCCCTTTTTGACTGAATTTTGTTGACAAAATTTGATCCGTTTTCTTCACTCAATCTTCATATATCACTGCTATTTACCATGATTAAAATGTGATATGGGTTAAAAATTGGAGTCATGTGCACTAAAGTAAACGAAGGTTAATAATATTGAAGTCATGTGTTAAATGTTATGATAAGTAAGGTTGAGAGTGGAACTCATGCGTTAAAAGTAATATATATGCATGAATTGAAAAGTGGAGCCCAAGCCTTAAAAGTTAGCCGGCGTTGAAAGTTGAAGCCCACGTGTAAAAGTAAGCATGAGTTGAGATTTTGTTTTGAAAGATGAAGCAACAAGATTGTTGAGAATATAGTTTAATTTATTCTCCACGTGTAGTTGGACATAAATCTTCATTATCAACAAATTTGTTGCAAATTGATTTGAAATCACTTAAATCTCTTTTCAACCTCATTGAACCATTGGGTCATAGACTGTGATACCACTTGTTGGGTTCGAAAGTGTAACGACATGATTCCGTCATTATGAAAAAGCCAATGGGGAAAGAATTAGGGACAAAAAACTTTTGAGTAGTGACTTGAAAATTTCTAGCCTAGTCTAGATTTGGACGAAATTTGAGTCAATGAGGTCTAGGGAAATATGGTAATGCATGGGGCATCTAATTATGAATTTGATCACATGATTAGATAGCTAAGACGTTAAGGAACCCGTACAACTTTACGGAATTAAATTTGGGCAAGTAAAACTCTCTAAACTGACCTCAGCGTGAATGAGTAGTTTTTGAATGTCATAAGTTGAAGGTGTGTTGTGAAATGGGGGTTTGAAAATCAAATTCTGACTCTTTGTCTCCGTGTAAGCCGCTGTGGTAGGATTATTCCCGCCAGGGAGGGGCCACTGTGGTGGGATGGGGTCCGCCGTAGCAGCTCAATCGCGAATTAAGTCGGGGTAAAACCTCAAAAATGTTATTATTCTGCAATTTTCATTCTTGAGAGCTAAGATACGACCCCAGGAAAATTTTTGACAATTTTCCATAACTTTTAATGTTAAAGATAAGGATTTTACTCCCCTAATCTGTTTTTCGATCCGTAGAACTTAGATTAATGGGTAATTATCATTAGGGGAGGGTTTTGGCCTGAGTTGATGGTGGGAAAAAGCCCTAGCTGCACCTTAGGATCATGATTTTGGTTTGGGTTATTGGGTTTGTTAGAATCCGGATAATTGGACCTTAATTTACTGATCCTTACATATATTAATTGTTTGTAAACCTAAAACAAGCGGAAACAATCCGAAAAGGGAAGATTCAAGTGCCTTAGGGGATTCAAGTCTGGTTTCGAGGTAGGTGATGGTTTGATTTCATGTTTTTTCATGATGTATGTTGGTAATTGCTTCATTATAATGCATGTATGTATGTGAATGAAGCCTTGTTGATCAAACCTAATGAAATGAGTATGAATGAACAAATGGGTGTCATGATTCAACACTTGATTGTATGACTATGAGTATGTACATATGAGTGTGATTGTGATTGTAGTTGTGTTGAATGGATCGGGTGTCACGTCCAACACTTATATTGGAATGGGTGTCTTGTTTCGACACTAATTGGGATCGGTGTCACGTTTTGGCACACTAACAATTTGGGTATGGGTTCCATGAAAGGACCATTGAATTGTCATGTCTACTTGTTATTGAGAATGTGTAATTGTACATTGCTCTTGGAATGATAACCAATGTGTATATATGTTCTGTACATGTAATGTTCATTATGGTGTGCTGCTTATGTATGTTTTGCTCACTGGAATAGCCGTGTGATCCTAACAGTACACTGTGGTTATGTACTGATAATGTACTTGCTCGTTCTTTGTTGAGTACAGGGCATCTTCAGGCGGTTATTGATAGACCTCAGCTAGGAGATCAATGATCGAGACTGAATTCAAGAGTGAGTAAGTTCTTCGATGCTGCCATGAGTTCTCCTTTTGCCTAGTCCATTTTCTTCAGACTTAGATTAGTACTTTAGATATTCGTTTGTTTAGTTTCGGGGTTGTACCCCCTTTTCTTAGACTTGTTGAACTTTAGAGTTTTTGTAGATTGAATTTCATGTTCTAGGTGTTGTTTTTCGCAATTGTTTTGTCAGACTTTTGGAGTTTATGGAAACTCCTTATTTTCCTTTAGACATTTAAACCTACTTCTGTATCTTTAAATGTTCTAGTTTTCGTTAAGCTGTGTAGATGGGTTGTAGTAATGGCTCTCCCACTGGAGGGTTAGTATGGGTGACAATCACAACGGTCTGGGTTGTGACAAAGTTGGTATCAAAGCCTTAGGTTTGTTCATCTCGGTGTACCAAAACGTTTCTAGTAGAGTCTTATGGAATGATACGGAAACGTCTGTACTTTTCTTCGAGAGGCTATAGGACTTTAGGAAATCTCTATGTTTTCTCTTGTCTCCTTTCGTTCTATAACTTGATTCCAATTGGTATCTGGTGATCCAAATCGGTATCTAATCTCCTTCACTCTTCTATCCACAAATGGTTAACACTCACTTCAACGGTGTGAGACCCGTAGCTCCCGTCAATGAGCCAGCTGAGGAGTCCGTAACAAAAGGCCACGGTTGAGGCAGGGGTAGAGGAAGAGCAAGGGGTAGAGGTCGAGGAAGGGTAACACCCGCTAGGGGTGGAGCTCCGGTTGAGAATGCTCCTAGAAATGAGGATCCTCCTGCGTGTCATGAAGAGATAGAAGAGAATATGGAGGTTGAAAATGAGGAGAATGTTTTACAAGAGGAAGAGGTGCATGCTAAGACTACAGGTATTTCTCCCTTAGACCCAATGTTAGCTTAACAGATTCTGACTTCTCTGAAAAGATTGGTTGGTCCTGGAGTTCTTCCCACAGTTCAAGAAACTCAAACTCCCACCAACCCCCTTTTTCCATCCTAGGTCCCGGTGATGATTGGTAACGAGAATGAGATGCTGACTAAGTTTCTAAAACTGAAGACTCCTGTGTTCCATGGTTCTGAGAGTGAGGACGCCTATGAGTTCATCTTGGATTGTTATAAGAGGCTGCATAAGTTAGGTATTGTCCATCAGTGTTGAGTCAAGTTTGTGACTTTCCGGCTTCATGGTAAGGCTAAGCAGTGGTGGAGAGCATATGTGGAATGCAGATCATCATCTTACCCCTATTCACTTGGACATAGTTTCATGCTCTATTTTTGGAAAAATATGTGCCTCAGACTTTGAGAGATCACAAAAAGGATGAGTTCATGGCAGAGTAGGTTGGTATGACTGTAGCTGATTGTGAAGCTAAGTTCCATGGCTTGTCTAGATACGCTACACAGTTGGTAACTACTGAGGAGGAGAGGATTTGTCTATATGTCAAAGGATTGAACCACGAACTTTAGGTATTGTCTGTTCATATGACTTCTGTAGGAAAAAACTTCAATGAGGTGACCGACTTTGTGAAGAAAGTAGAGGGAGTTAGACGTGATGGGCAGGCTAAGGCTTTGGATAAGAAAGCCAAGAGCACGGGTAAATTTCAGGGTTCTTACTCCAAAGGTTCAAGTAGGCTGACGCTTGCAGCCTGACTAATGCAGTCCGCCATGCCCACTTCTACATTAGTTATTCGGGAACCCTACCACATAATTTTATTCAGGATAACTAGGCAATCGCATCTTCGGCTAGCGGTAGACCTTCTTTTGATCGTACTTATTATAATTATGGGGAACTTGGGCACATAAGGAGATATTGTCCCTAATTGCACATGTTGGAATCCGCTCAGTAACAGACTAGAGCAGTGGTACCCGCGAGTAACAGTAATAATGGTAGAGGGCGTCCACAAGGTGAGAAAATCAGTGAGGCTAGGGACATGGTAATGTAGGTAGGGGAGCAGTGCAGCCAGGCAAGATTGTCGCCCGTCAAGATGACAAGGCCCAGCGTTATGCCTTTTTGGGCAAGACCGAGGCTGAGGCGTCTGATGCAATGACCATAAGTAATACTTTTATCTATGACCGAATGACTATTGTTTTGTTTGATTCGGGTTCTACTTATTCCTATGTGTCAGTTCAATTTGCCTTGGGATTTGACATGGTTTGTAATGCACTTGATGCCCCCATCCATGTTTCTACCCCAGTTAGAGAGTCTGTCATAGTCACCCATGTTTATCGTACTTGTCATATTATGTTTATGGTTTCAAACTTGGGCTGATTTGGTTATTTTGGATATGACTGACCTTGATATAATCTTAGGCATGACTTGGTTGTCCCCCTATTATGTTGTGTTAAATTGTAATACTAAGTCTATGACTATAGAGATCCCGAGTAGGGAAAAGTTAGAGTGGAAAGTGTACAAGCCTAAGTCAGCTAAAGTCATATCCTCCATTCGGGTTAGGAAACTTGTGGGGCAGGGTTGTTTGGAATATTTGGCTCATATTTTGGGATGTTGAGGTCGAGTCTCCCTCTATTCAATCTATTCCTGTGGTGTCAGAATTTAGTGAAGTGTTTCCTACCGATTTGCCTGGTATGTCCCCTGATAGGGATATAGATTTGTGCATTGATTTGGAACATAGTACCCGCCCTATCTCTATTCCTTTTTTTCGCATGGCCCCGACAGAGTTAAGAGATCTTAAGGCTCAAATTCAAAAACTTCTTGAGAAAGGTTTTATTCGTCCTAGTGCTTTCCCGTGGGGTGCAATTGTCTTGTTTGTTAAGAAAAAGGATAGTAGTATGAGGATATCCATAGACTACCGGAAATTGAATAAGGTCACCATTTGAAGTAAGTATTCACTACCTCGAATAGATTATCTTTTTGATTAGTTGCAAGGTGCATTAGTTTTCTCTAAGATTGATCTAAAGTCTGGTTAGCATCAATTAATGGTTAGGCCTAGAGATGTACCAAAGGCAATGTTCAGAATGCGCTATGGGCACTATGTGTTTCTAGTGATGTCGTTTAGGTTAACAAATGTGCCTGTAGCTTTCATGAGTTTGATGAAGGTGTGTTCAAACCATTCCTAGATTCGTTTCTTATAGTTTTTATGACATTTTGGTTTATTCAAGGAGTAAGGAAGACCATGCCGACCATCTTTGTATTGTTCTAGGTGTTCTTAGGAGACAAAAGTTGTATGTTAAATTCTCTAAGTGTGAGTTTTGGTTGGATTCAGTTGCCTTTTTGGGGGATGTAGTTTCAAGGGAAATGGTACTGGTATATCTCTAAAAGATTGAACTGGTTGAAATTTGGGTCCGGCCCAGCTTTGTGACTGAAGTTAGGAGTTTTGTAGGGTTTGCTAGCTATTATTGTAGGTTCGTGAAGAATTTTGCTTCTATCGCCACACATTTGACGAGTTTGACCAAAAAAGAGGTACCTTTCGAGTGGATTGACAAGTGTGAAGAGAGCTTCCAAAAGCTCAAGACTCTTTTGACGCAGCACATATTCTAGCACTACTGGTGGAAGGTAAAGATTTCATTGTTTATTGTGATGCTTCACATTTGGGTTTGGGTGATGTGTTGATGCAGGATAAAAACATCATAGCTTATGCATCGCAACAGTTGAAGGTCCATGAGAGAAACTACCCGACACATGATTTGGAGTTGGCAATGATATTGTTTGCCCTTAAGATCTGGCAGCATTACTTTTATGGTGTCAAGTGTGAGGTATTACTGATCATTGTAGCCTACAACATGTATTCACTCAAAAAGACCTAAATCTGAGAAAACGAAGGTGGATGGAGTTACTTAAGGATTATGATATGACCATTCAATATCATCCAGGTAAGGCTAACATGGTGGCAGACGCGTTAAGCCGAAAGGCGGTGAGTATGGGTAGTCTAACTTGCTTGAGTGTATCCAAGTGACCTTTGGCTAAAGAAATTCAAATCTTGGAATCTAAGTTTATGCACTTGGGCATCTAAAAAAAAAGTGAGATGTTAGCTAGAATTGAGTTGAAGGCCACATTCATTGAGGAGATCAAGGCTAAGTAGTTTGAAGATGACAGTTTGAATGAACTCAGAAAGAAGACAGTGTCTGCCAAGACACATGATACAACTCTTCATGCAGGGGGTGTGCTCAGTTTTAAAGGAAGGATTTGTGTTCCTCGAGTAGATGACTTGATTCAGAAATTGTTGACAAAATCTTATGATTCATGGTATTCTATTCATCCGGGTGTGACAAAGATATACCGAGACTTGAAACAACTTTATTGGTGACCTGGCATGAAGAAAGACATAGTTGAGCATGTGGCTAAGTGTTAAAAATGTTTGTAGGTAAAGTATGAGCTTCGAAGGCCTGCAGGTTTGTCACGACCCAAGGGTACACCTTAGATGTAACACTGCGTACTTGACCCCGAAGGGGTCTCATACAAGCCTTTAGCATATCATAACACAAGATATAAGAAATGATATAGAATTTAAAACTTTTATCCATACAATCAAAGTCTTTAATAAAAGCAAGCAGAAGTCTAACTTGTCTCAATTTAGCCATCTAATACAATCTTTGAATAAAAAATAGGGAACACCCTTCAACATAATCCGAAAGGAAATAACTAGAAAGAAACTACTAATGACTCATACGTCCTCGAATCTTGAGCACTCACCACAAGCTAGGAGAATAGTCGATCCAAGCTTAATCAAAAGAAGATCACTTCAAACACCGGAACCTATACTTTGTGAAAAATGTAGAAAATGTGGGTTAGTACAAAAATGCACTAAGTATGATAGTCATGCAATAAATCCTTTAAAACATGCTAAAAAGGAAATTTTAGTTGAAAACCATGCTATATGCCAAGTTTGAGAATTATCTTGAACATTAGTATAAAAGCATAAGTCACAAGCATATCCATCATATAAATCATTATAACATAATAGAACCATTTCATAAGTAACCCTAAGTTATACTTATGCAATGTATAGATAAAGATCCCATAATCCTATCTACGCTAAGTACAACTTTTAGGCCATCATAATCATACTTACTATTCTTTATTCTCATCTTTAGTTAATACTCATTAGACAAGGAACATTCACATTTAATAAGTCATGCCAAGGAAAGCAACCCTTAACAACAATCCAAATTAAGCATTCATCATTTCATAAGTCATTATACATTGAGGAACACACCATAACTACTCTCAAAGCCTACTTGTGCAATGCATGGATGAAGTCCCATACCCCCACCCACACTTCATAGAACTTCTTGAGTAACCATAGTACATAACTCATATTCTTGTTCATAGTGTGAATAAGCCTTAATCGATGTAGACCATATGAGCAAATCATGGAATCCGATGTCATGTCCCACACCAAAAAAGAGTTGGTCTACTTGCCTAAGGTAGAACCAGTAAAATTTTAGCTTAGGTGGATCCACTAACTAATAACTTTTGTGGATCCACTAACTAATAACTTTTGTGGGCACATAGTTATGGGATAAGAAGGTTGTTACTAGAAACCCGATCATACATAGGAAGAGTTTCCACCCCACAATATCCACTCGGTGCTAAGCCTTAAATTCCCATGGAGTAGTTAATTCTCTTTTAACATTATTACACATGAAAGGGATGCCATTGGCCTACCGATTCAAAGTACATCATTAGAATAATTTATTGAATCCTCATGAAAGGGATACCATTGGTTTAACGATTCAAGGTTCATCATTATAATAGTTCATTGACTCCTCATGAAAGGGACACCATTGGTCTACCGATTCAAGATAGGCCTTAGGATACTTCATTAGTCATTCATGAAAGGTATGTCACTGGCCTACCGATTCAAGGTTCATTAAGTCAAGATAACTTTTAGTTACACAAGAAAGGGATGCCCTTAGCCTATCGATTCAAGTTATATCAATCAAGATCACTTTTATTCACACATGAAAGGGATGTCATTGGCCTACCAATTCATTTAGGTGAGGAAAGCCTTCCACATCATCACAATTACATTATAGTCATAATCACATTATTTTCAAAGTATTCACAAAGCATGTACATAAGCATCATGATTATACAAAATTCTCATAATTTGCCCTTCAAGGACCATGGATCACATTCAATCAACACACCTAGAATTACTACATTAGGCATGGATAATAACATGATTCAAGTAATCAATTCGTAACATTCATAATTTTATAGCATTCAACAATTATCAATCAACACTTATACTTTAAGATCCAATTGGGAAAATAGGGTAATTCATGGATTCTTGAGGAATTCACCATAAAACAATAGAAAATCATCAATTTGATCATAACATAAATCAATTAAACCGTTAGAATCATTTTTTAAGTGAATCCATGACTTGGAGTAAAACCCTAGTTTTTTGGGTAAAGATACAAGTTTTGAAATTGAGTTTGGAGGGACTCCATGGATGAAAACTACCCATGGATCAAATACTACCATACCTTGATGAAGAATCCCGACAAAATTGAGTTGAAAAGGCCTATACTTCAAACCCTAGCTTGACTTTCTTCTTCTTCTTCTTCCTTGGAGTTCTAGAGAGAGTTTTTGGAGGAAAAGTTAGTTATGGATTTAGGTCTTGGGATTTATGAGGTGTAAGGGCTAGTTAATGGCTTAAAAATTCTTATATAGGTCTATTAAAACAATATAAAATGACCCAACATTAAACTAACTTAATTAGGAATTTACATAAAAACCCTTATCTTAGCTGAACCTTGGGCAGATTGCAGGCATGAGCCACGGACTGTGAGGGGGTCTGCAGGGCGTCCTGCAGGTCCGTAGGTGGTGCTCTACAACTCCCCACTTAGGGTATTAACCTACGAGCCTCCCCCATAAGGAGTGGATGGACCTACGCCTCGTAGGTCCCATTTGTGGTTCACCAGATTTGGGCAGCTTTGGGGTTAGACTTTACGATCCTCCTCAAGGACCCTTGGTTAGTTCTTAGGGGGTCGTACCTTGACGTTCAACCCTTAAACACTTCATTCTAAGTTCGAGAAACAATTTTTACGGTTCTAATACTTACAACAAGCTCTAGTTAAGCCTACAAGTTTTTGGGGTGCTACAAGGTTTGCTTCAGAGAATGCCAATTCTGGAATGGAAGTGGGAAATAATAAGTGTGGATTTTGTGGTTGGTCTCCCCAAGACTTTAGGGAAGTTTGATTCCATTTGGGTAGTGGTTGACAAATTGACTACGTCAGCCCACTTTATTCTAGTCAGAATTAACTATAATGCTCAGCAGTTGGCTAAGGTTTATGTGAAAGAGATAATGAGGCTGCATGGGGTGCCCTTTTCTATCATCTCAGACCATGGTATACAGTTCACATCTAAGTTTTGGAGAAAATTTCATGATGAGCTGGGCACTCAACTCACTTTTAGTACAACTTTCCATTCATAGACGGATGGACAATTTGAGAAGGATATGTGAGACAAGTATCCCTAGTTGTTCAATAATGATTCAGGTACTACTCTACCCTTACTTTAGCTATTCTTTCCTAGTTGATCACTCGGGGACGAGTGATGGGTAAATTGGTATCTATTATAATGACCTGATCCCATCGTTATGGAAAAGCCAATAGGGAAAGAATTGGGACATAAAACTTTTAAGTAGTGACTTGAAAATTCCTAGCCTAGTCCAGATTTGAACGAAATTTGAGTCAGTAAAGTCTTGGGAAATCTAGTAATGCATGGGAGATCTAATTATGAATTTGATCACATGAGTAAATAGCTAAAACTGACCTTAGTGTGAATGGGTAGTTTTTGAATGTCATGAGTTAAAGGTGTGTTGTGAAATTGGGGTTTGGAACTCAAACTCTGACTCTGTGTATCAGTGTAAGCTGCTGCGGCCGAATTATTCCCGCCAGAGAGGGGCTGCTGTGGCAAAATAAGGTCCGCCATAACAGCTCAGTCGCGAATTAAGTCGGGGAAAAACCCCAAAAACTTTATTATTCTACAATTTTCATTCTTGAGAGCTAAGAGACGACCTCAAGCAATTTCTTGACAGTTTTGCATGACTTTTTATGCTAAAAGTAAGGATTTTACTCCCCTAATCCATTTTTAGATTCGTAGAACTTAGATTCATAGGTAATTTTCATTGGGAGAAGGTTTTATCCTGATGTTGATGGTGGGAAAAATTTGATGCACCTTAGGATTATTGGTTTGGTCTTGGGTTATTGGGTTTATTATAATCCAAATAATTGGACCTTAATTTATTGATCCTTGCATATACTAATTGTTTGTAGACCTAGAACAAGCGAAAAGAATTCGGAAAGGGAAGATTCAAGTGCCTTAGGGGATTCAAGCTTAGTTTCGAGGTAGGTGATGGTTTGATTTCATGTTTTGCATGATGTATATTGGTAATTGCTTCATTGTAATGCATGTATGCATGTGAATGAAGTCTTGTTGAGCAAACATAATGAAATGAGTATGAATGAACAAATGTGTGCTATGATTCAACACTTAATTATATGACTATGAGTATAGACATATGAGTGTGATTGTGATTGTAGTTGTGTTGAATGGATCGGGTGTCACGTTCCGACACACTAACTAGAATCGGATGTCACGTTTCGACATACTAACTGGGATTGAGTGTCACGTACCGACACTTATATTGGAGTGGTTGTCACGTTTCGACACACTAATTGGGATCGAGTGTCACATTCCGGCACACTAACAGTTTAGGTATGAGTTCCATGAGAGGGCCATTAAATTGTCATATCTATTTTTTATTGAGAATGTGTAATTGTACATTGCTCTAGAAATGATAACCAATGTGTTTATATGTTCTGTACATGTCATGTTCACTATGTTGTGACTTCTTATGTATGTTTCGCTTACGAGAATAGTCGCGTGATCCTAGCAATACACTTTGGTTATGTACTGATACTGCACTTGCTCGTTCTTTGTTAAGTACAAGGCACCTTCAAGCAGCTATTGATAGACCTTAGCTAGGAGATTAGTGATCGAGACCAAATTCAAGGGTGAGCCAGTTCTTCTAGGCAGCCATGGATTCTCCTTTTGCTTAGTCCATTTTCTTCGGACTTAGATTAGTACTTTAGATATTCGTTTGTTTAGTTTCGGGGTTGTACCCCCTTTTCTTAGACTTGTTGCACTTTAGAGTTTTGGTACATTGACTTTCAGTTTCTAGGTGTTGTTTTTCGCAATTGTTTTGTTAGACTTTTGGAGTTTATGGGAACTCCCTATTTTCTTTTAGACATTTAAACCTACTTCCGTATCTTTAAATGATCTAGTTTTCGTTAAGTTGTGTAGATGGGTTGTAGTAATGATTCTCCCACCGGAGGGTTAGTGTGGGTGCCAATCACAACGGTCTGAGTCGTGACAGAAAGAATCAAGGTGACATGCATTAACTTACAATTGCAAATCATGTCGACGATAAATCAGACGACACATAAAACCATATGAAAAGAATTTTTCAACTCTATGTTACACGAATCATGAAATATATATATGCAATCATGCTTCACAATACGCTCAGTTGCTCAAACTCGTGATATACCTTTAATGGCTAGTGAAATAATGTTACGTCATGCATGTTCTCATATCAAATTTCTCGAATGAATCGTTCTTATAATTTTTCTCTCTAAGTTCTTATAGTGATGTTGATAACAACTAAGTATTGCCTTAGATGAGAGGGTAGACACATCTTATGGTAAGTATCGTAGTATGTTTCCACATAAGGTTTTGAGTGTGGAGGAAAATTGAGACGATGCTTAGTAATATGCAGTATCTAGAAAAGAATATTTTTTTGCTTCCCTTTTATAGTAATTCATGATATTTTAGCTGGTATAGATGATAGGAATATAGGAAATTTTTAGAAGAATTAGTTACCTAGAATTTCATGAAGTGGGTATAGTAATAGGCTTGAATGTGGTGTTGAAAGCATATGGATGATTGCATTATGTGACTGATGACTTCTTAATTAGAACTTGAGACCTATCTAACGAAGTGGTAAGAAGAAGTAGTATTTTTTGGGATAAAAGTCCCTAAAAGTACAGAAATGGTTATGTGATTTAGATTAGTATGATCATCTTATGTGTAGCATCTTGTGACTCCGAGTTAGACTTGAACATAGTAAGAGGAATGAAATTAGACTTAGACCTTGGTAAGAATAATCATATACCCTTGTGGGAGCTACGAGTTTCAGCTAATGAAGTGTAGTATTCAGAAAGAAGAGCATAATTGAGAAGTGTTGTTAAACTTAATAGCTATCATGTATCTCTCAAGGCATAGTAGCCATGTTCTTGCTCCGTGTCCAAGGTACCCATGTTTCATATGGCATAACTTCAGATAGAGAGTGACATATGCTCAAATCTATACCATTTATGTCTTATGAACTCATGTCAGTTGACCAAGGTACTCAGACCCTAATATTGCTTCATACATGATGTCTCACATGAATCGTGCCCATGATTCTTCTTTTCAGAATGTTATTAAAAATTTTGATGAACACGTTTGAGGTAGTAACTTTCTTTCTGTAATGATTCTTAGAAATTTCATATCACGGTCTGCCGCCTTGTAATCTTATGTGGACGTTTGTGTCATACGTGCTTTAGTTGAATTCCAAAGTCTTAGTATGAACCAATTCTATCTATGATATTAGACAAGTTTTGAAGTGTGATAGATAGTAAAAGTAACTCCTTCCTTTTTCACTTCAGCTTGACCATCATTCTAGGAAGAATGATCCCACTATTTCACTTCAGCTTGACCATTATTTTAGGAAAAATGATCCCAAGGACAGATATTATAACACCCTAAAAGTGTTACGAATGATCCCAACGACGAAGTAGTTTCGAATTGTTTATTTTACAAAACTTGACCCTCTGAATGTTTTTAAATTATACTTTCCGCTTATATTTAGATGTATGATCATGTCTATAGCATGTTATGAGTACGCTCGGACCAGCAATGACACCGAGTATTGACCACATCCAGAATGTAGACTCAAAGTGTGTCATAGATGTAATTAATTGAATAGTTAGATGGAAAAAAGCTTTTCATTTTCCTTTTTGCACATTCCTAAATTTAAACCCTAATTTGTGAACTCTCTTCAAGTTAGAATCACCAAATATAACGGTTACGTAAAATTATACAACACCTTATGAAATACATAATAACTATTGTCGTACACGTAACAGTTGTTGGCATCTCCCTCAATATACCTAGTACCAAAAAATATATTGTTAGTTTAGGAAACACCTGAATAGCTGTTATACACGACAAATTAAAGTAAACTGCTCAAAACAAGAGAGGAGTCGAACATATTGTCCACAAATTGAATACATGTTACCAAATGATGGACGTCAGTTAGGGCACACGAACAACCGTTGTTGTATGTATGACTATTGTTTACATATCCTGAATATATATATATGTTACCAAAAATGCACGTCAGTTAGGGCACACGTGAACAATAAATCAGCGTACACGATAAATTATATCGACGTACACGACAAATTAAAGTAAACAAAAATAATAAAGTTGAGCATTATCCACAAGTTAATTATAAATTTTAACTCTACTTTTTATACCCCAATTTATATAATAAATTAAGCATCTATTTGATGATCTTGTTATTATATATCGTGTGATAGTAAAAGAAATGGAAAAACCACTTAATTGCATTGAAAACCTTTACCCTCTCAAACTCTTCAACTATTTCATAATTAATTTCCATATTAATTTTTTGATACGCGCTCAAAGGTAAGACACTAACAAAAATTGTACGACAGGATAATAACGGAATAATACCCAACTGTAAATTTTTCCTTTCAAATTGAACCAAAAAAAGACAAACTAAATCAAGTAATATGAAGAATGGATAACAAGTATATTAACCAAACCAAAACAACAAGACAAGAATAAATCAATCACACAAGACACAAAGGTTTGCGTATATTCCATAACAATTAAATAAAATTTTAATAAAAGAAACACATAAAAATTATATTATTGGAAAATATGTTCGAAGAATAAAATGAAGATGAGAAAAAATTCATGTTGTGGAAAACGATGAATGTAAATTCCTATATTTAGCTAACTCATGAATTTAATAAAAATATATATATCCACATATCCTAAGATAAAAATAAAGACCATCAAATTATTACCACTCGGCTAGAAGGTTCTTCTTATCCTAGGTAATCAGTAATCTATTTTCTGATGAATTCACAGAGTGAAACTTTTATAATTCTTACTTATATTAATTAATACCCCAAAAAGCCAAGTCCTTTGGTACTAAAGTTGATCTCCTTCATAGTTGTGGGTTAAGTTGTATTTATATAACACTTTATATTTTATTATGAATACAATATAAGAAAGACTGATGGTAATATCTCGACAAAAACGGTTACACTAAACTTCATTCAATATTTAACATTATTATATAAGGATAGGTTCTATATTATTTTTGGAGAAAACCAAAGTCATAAAATTAATAAATACTTCTTGCATACAAAGTTATACTTATAATTAGACTCTTTTTTTATTATTTTATAATTCTTACTAATGGAGACACTTTTGACAACGTCATTTATAATTGTAAAATTGTGTTGTCTAAAGTTATAATTAGATTTGTCAAAATGTCTCCTTATTTTAGTAATTCAGCTTTACATTTAGGATATTTTCACTATTTTAGTATATATTATAAATAGATAAAGAAATGAATGCACATGAATGTATGTTTCCTTTTGTGAATCAATATATCGAAAGGCTGAAATTAAATATTTGGAATATGAATTAATTGTTTAATCGACCACTGAGTAGATACAATAATACTGTTCATATTGGACCTATAATTTTAATTTTAGTAACAGAAACATGACTTTGGACCATTGATAAATAATAAATTGTTTCAAATAACAATGATAGCAGTTGGCGGACCTCTCCATCTTTTCTTTTCAAAAAATGAAACGCCTTAAATTGTTTGTATTCAATTCAAACTACTCTATCCCCTAAAAAAGGCAAACTTTTCTTCCAACCACTTTTGTTTTTATTTTCGTATTGAGGTTTTGATTGATTACGACTTATTTATAAGAAGTAATGCTCTTTTAATATTCAGGACTTAAACATGAAATCTCTCTGATTTATGATCATCAAAGATCCATACACAACTAGTATTGATATCGTCAAAAACTACTTAAACGCTCCCTAAAAGGAATCTATGGGGTCAATTCCAAAAATACTTTTGATTAAGAAGGCAGAATATCTTATTCATACCATCACAATCATTACTGATTTGTTCACACTTCTTATCCTTCATTATGATATATACTTAAGAGTTAAGAGAAAGAAAAGAAAATGCCAAAAAATAAAGTAGTGTAATTTTATACTCAAACACTTATTTTCTATCTTTATTAAAAAAATAAACCAAGGGAAATTAGTGAGAAGAAGTTTTCATGTGATCATGCATTATACCGACAAGTTTCAAAAGAATTAACAACACTTGTTAAATCCATGCAAGAAAGAAAGAAAAATCTCAAACTACAAGCCCAACGTCATGACTCACTTCAAGTTGATGCCAAATTTGCTGAATTAATATAAAAATAAATAAATTATAAAAATAAATAAATTATGAGAGCTTCACTACAAAATTTCCTATATAAACCACCCCATTTTCTTCTATTTCATTCATCAAAGCAATTCTAAGAGAGAAAAAAGAGAAAAAAAGATAGTTACTTTACTTGTTCTAATTTTTCATTTTTCTAAGTCTTTCTTGTTGTTCTTTGTTTGGTGTAATGGCTGAGAATGATGATTTTGATGCTCACTCAGCCAACCACAGCCCTCCGCGGTCAAGGTGAGCCACCACAAGAAATTTTGTCTCCCTATTTTCTATATGTTTCAGAAACGGCCTCTCTACCTCCACGAGGTAGTGGTAAGGTCTGTATACACCCTAGCCACTCTTCCTAGACCCTACTTAGTGGGATTTCTTTGGGTAATTGTAGTTTTTGTTGTTGTATTTTCTGTATGTTTGTTATGTTACTTGAGATAAAAGTCTTTTGGCAACAGTTTATTTACCTTCACGATGCAGAGGTAAGATCTACATACACTCTACCCTTCTCAGATCCAGGAGGGGGTATGGTCTATGTACACTCTACCTTACCTTCTCAAAATCCATATGTGAAATTTCATTAGATACGTTGTTGTTATTATTGTAAAATTTAGAAACTATCTTTAAAAAAACTATTGCTATAAAAGGAAAAGCTTAGAAACTTTTTTTTCCCCCTTTTTTAATATATATTTTGATGTTTGGTCGCCAAAAAAATGTTTTTCTTTTTATAGATGTTTTCATTTATGTCATTTTCCACTTGATTTGTGTTTGGTACAATCCTTAATAAGCATAAACTCGACTTTCCCATTTTAATATTTTTTTGGTGTTTGATTACTAAAAATGACTTATTTTCACAGATTTTTTCTTTAATTTTATTTTTCTTCTTAATCTTTTTTTTTTTAAAAGATCATGCAAAAGATCTATGAACTTCCTAGATCATAAAAAAAAACTATTGTCTTCTAGTTTAAAAATCTTCATCTGAATTTAATATTTCTCTTGAAAAGTAAAAAGTTTTTGACAAATTGAATTTACTATTAAATGTTTGTTTTGTCTTATAAAATTAATAAGAATTCATTTATTGTTTTTATCCAAACAAAATTCCTTTCTTTTTCACTAATAAGTGAAGTGTTAGTCGAGAGGAGATAAAAATGAAGTGGTTTTGACAATGTTTTTGTGATTTATGCTATTTGCATATATTTTTTAAAAAAAAATGAGTCACGTGTATATATATGTTATGTCATAAATTATAGTTTATGGTTGAGTAGTTAAGAGGATGTATACTAACTTCCAGTTTTATAGGTGTTAGTATTGAAGATCATGTTTTAAATGTTTCTAATTAATTAACTATTTCCCTATGTATGTGTGTATGTATATGTTTTGTTTTATCATTTTTAATTAGATAAAAGAATTAGTTTTATTTGATTTTTTAGATTAATAATTAACATTTGTTTTTATTCTTTGTTGTAGCATCACTTGTGTTAATGTTGAGTATGCCCCCAGTGAGTCACGTCGCAGACAGGTCGAAATCTTATACTATTAATTTCATATTACTTTTCTTGTTCTCATTGGAGATATATATATATATATATATATATATATATATATATATATATATATATATATATATATATATATATATATATATATATATATATATATATATATATATATATATATATGTTTAATGACATAAAACCTTAATTTTGATAAACAAAAATGTATCTTAAAAACTTGAAAAACCATTATTATTCCTAGACTTATTTTTTTAAAAAAAAATCTTATAATTAACATGATTTATAAAACATATTTTACATGAAAAAATATTTAAAATCATAATTTTCTCTTTTTGGACATCGTCTTATATATATTTACATCATTTTTTTATCTTTTTTTTAAAAAAAAAAAATTATTTTTTTTTGTATCTTTATTTTTAATTTTTATTTATTTATCTACTTGATCAGGCAATTTTGCGGGTGATGTCTCATCATGCATGTATGTTTCGTCTTGCGAAGCACGCATGGTTAATTCTCTCTCTCTCTCTCTCTTTCATTGTTGATTTTTTCGTTAAAATTATACTATAGTTTAGCACATAATTATATTAAGTCTATTTCTTTTATCATGTAAATCTTATTAATTACTAATATTTTTTCTTTTTTGTCATGTCCGTTGAATGCTTCTCAATTGAACTCCAGGATTGAGGTAATTATTATATAATTCCACAATTTTTACAATTTATTATACAAAAACTAATATTAACTTTACATTTTATTTCATTTTCACAGTCGATGCGTCGTGAGATGAATGAAGTTAAGATGGAGCTCCGTGCTGCTGAAAGGATGATAGGGTTCGAATTTTAGATCTCATTAATTATTATTTATTTTCATTTTTAACGATTTTCTACTATAAAAATTTAATTTAATACTTATATTTATTTTTAAACATTTTTTTAGTGTTGCGAGGCTTTGCAAATGCAAGTGTCACCGCAAGGGCGCCAACATGAAGAAAAACCAATGATGATGCAGAGAGAAGGAAATGAATTATTACTATATAAATAAATAAGAAACCTTGATGTTTCGAGTGTTTTATGTGTGTTTTTATTTTCAGAAAATAAATTAGCTGTAAATTTGGTAGTTATATACCATTTTGCATGCTTAGTTTGTGATCTTTGTAATCTAGACTGATGTGCAAGACATCTTTCTATGTATGTTATGTCTTTATGATTAGTGTTTTTAGTATGTTGTTGTATAGCAAGTATAACAAATCTTGCTAGTGAAGTGTGTAACTAAGTTTGATGTGTAAACATCTTTCGATGTAATGATATCTATTGTGGTTTGTGTTGTTCATATCATATGCTCCCTTGTTTTTATTATAATTTATAAGTATCATTTTATATTTCTTTGAAGGCTTAATTAATACATGATCAAAGTCAGCCTCTTAAACTTGTCAGAATATTTCATTGAGACACTTAGCTTATTAAGTCTTTTTCCAATCGAACATTTTAACTGCTAATAAAATATTGTTCCAATTAAATACTTCAACCTTAAATTTTGAACTTTTTTTTGTGTGTTCTCAATTCTCATTTTTTAATTTCTATAGTTAAAATAATCATATAAAATATGTCATCTCTTTTAATTATATATACTCGCCTCAATAAGTTGTAAAAGCTTAGACATTTTCGACTTGAGATTGCTATGTATGATTAAAAGAGGATACACATCAACCTCAAGTGTTATATCAGGTTAAATTCTCTATGGGACATAAATAGATTGTGTACAAGAAGACAATTTTTTTTAAAAAAAATTACAAGAAGACCAGTTAAAATCTAACTACTTTGTTCAAGTGTCTAAATAAAATATCAAGACAAATTAAAGGGTTTTTCACCATGTATTAAACTTTTGTTGAAGGAGTTTCGGTGTCATATAGTCATTAGGTAAGCACATTTTCAATTTCTTTATCCATAACATTTTAATTTCCTATTCTACAAATGTTTGTATATATATTTTGAAGAAGAAACAATGTATAATATTTTATTTATTTCTGTTGAAAAAGTACTTCACACATAATTGAAAAACAATCAATTACTAATGCCTTTAACATGTACTTACCTTTTTTGCAACCTCGATAAAATATCAAATTAACTCAAATTACTGTGATTAAGTGAGTTAATAAAATAAAAATATGAATAATTAACTATAATTAAGTGTAAAAAGTGTATATATAAACATTTAATACAAATATTTTTTTATCATCTATCATATATTGCTAAATTATGATACACTTCTCCTTAATACGTTTAGAAAATATTGTTTTATCCCAAACGTAGTGTCCTGCTATATAATTTTTAAAAATTTAAGTTGCATATACTAACAGTATAAAGAAATTTCAAAACATTCAGAGAAAACATTCTTTCTACTATACAAACCATGGGAGTATTGACCACCTGTATTAAATTTAGCTATGAAATACCTACTATATGAAGTAATTTGCTGCAGGGAATTCCAGGGCATATGCATTAAATTAGCAATATAAAGTAATTTGCTGCAACTGCATTGTGGCAACTTGGCAAATTAAAAGGTCGGCACAGAACCAAATTTTATAAATACTTCTCCGTTCAACAATAGTTGTTCACTATACTATTTTGGAATGTCCAACAATATATACTTGTCCACTATATGAAATTAATGAATATTTTTATACTTAGTTTCTAATTTAATCTTATCATCTATTATAATCATTTCACTGTTATATTTTTCAAGATATTGTATTTATTATATTCAAAGGGTGATATAATAAAATTAGGAAAATTCCTTTTGGACAGAATGGTAAAATAACATATTTTACACTAATGTTATTTTACCTTTTAGAACATTTTTACCTTTTTAACTTTAATACCTTTTAATTAAAAAATGGAAAAAAAATCAATTTATTTTAAAATAAAAAGAATATTATAGACTTTTTAAATTTCTGGCCAATTTTTCTGGTCATTTAACATTACCCATAAAATTACCATTTTATTTATTGTTTTTTAAGAACTGTGCAAAGTAAATAATGGACAAGTTTTGTTGAACAGAAGGGCATAAATAATTGTAACGACCCGAAACGTAGTTCCTTATGAAGGACAAAATGTCATGAATAAATGGACCCCACTGTTCCTCTAGAGCGGGATGATGTCGCTACGGCGGCAGCGCCCGAGCGGGATGGGAGCGCCAGAGCGGGATGGTCGTACGGCAAAACTTAATGACGCGAAGTCTTATTTCCTCCTTTTTCCTAGGTGCCAAGAAGCAGGCGAGTGTCATCCTAGAAAACCTCAAAAGGATGCTCTAGGTTTGAGAAGGAAGGAGAAATAGATTTCTAGCGCAAGGTTGACGACAACTCACCGATTCCCGGCCAAAATCCACCGTCTCATTTTCCGAAAACCAAGATTGGGGCTAAAATTCCTCTACAGATACTTGGCGCCCAAGTAGACTGGGTGTACTTACTTGAGTAGTCATAAATTCATGCTCGTTGCATATTATATTGCTAATTGACAGTAGAATTCATGTTTAGGCCTTTGGGTATGGAAAAAGGGACGGTTGTGCATGTACTCCTAGTTGTTAAATATGATGTGTATCATGGGGTGGGGGAAGCCTCGTCATGTGGACTAGGGGTAGGTGATGGTTCAACTTCCCATTTGTGTTATATATTCTTGTTAATTGCTCCATTGTATGCATGCATGTATGTGAATAGAGAAACATGAGTCTAACCTAATGAAATGACTAAGTATGGATAATTACATGACATGAACATGTTACTTGACTGTGTGACTATGTGAACTGTTCATTATGGGTGTGATTGTGGCTGTGGTTGTGCTGACTGGATCGGATGTCACATTTTGACACATATAGTGGATCGGGTGTCATGTTCCGACACATATATTGGACCGGGTGTCACATTTCGACACATATATATTGGATCGGGTGTCACGTTTCGACACACTAATGATTTGGGTGTGGGTTCCATAAGAGAACCATTTGTGACTACTACACTCATATCTACCTGTCATTGATATTGGGGAATTGTATATTGCTCATAAACTTATAATTGAATTATGCATCATGTGTATGCCTGTTTACCGTGTTGTAATTATTTGTTATATCTCGTTTACTAGAATTAAATGTGAATGATCATTCCCAATCTGTATGTTGATTGGTAAGTGGAGACCAAGGGTCTAGGTGTTACTATTGGCTATTTTTAGAGAGGTTGTCTATGTTCTTAAACAGTGAGAAGTGGGGTATAGTTCATGATGTAAAAAGTAGTTAGGTCCTACCTTGGGAAGGGGATTCATATTCAAAACGGTTAGCGAGTCTTGATAGAGTATACTATGTGGTCAAGGGTCAAGGGCCGAATTATGACGTAGAAGAAGCGAGGACATATCGTGAATGGTTGGCCGGATTGGTAGTGGTTGTATTCGGGAACTCCTCTATGAGATAGAGGGGTTAAGCTATGATCAAGAACATATCGAGCAGGGTGATAGAGTATGGAATTAGAGTCAAGGGTAATAGTACGTTTAAGGTATACGAGAATGGTAAAGGCAGGAGGATAAAGGTTAAGGGGTGTACTATCTTATTACATGTTTCCTACTGGTTGACTTCTTTATATTACGCAATAAGTATTGTTTGTACTGATACTACTCTTGCTATGCCACTTGGCATAGCCTGGTTGCAGGGTCAGTGATGTTTCATAGGTAAAGACGAAGTCAATGTGTAGCAGCTTCTACTCTTCCTTCCCTGTGGTGGGAGCTGTGTCATTAGTTACTGTATTTTATACCCTGAAATCTTACTAGCTCTTGTACCTGTTTAGACTAGATCCCTAGGGGCATTCTTTATTTAACAAATTTCACGTTGGAATGTTTAAGTCTCTTGTTTTCTTAATCTTCCATATGTTTTTAACCGTTTAGGGATCAAGGTCCTCCTACTTAGATGTTAGAGTAGGTGCCCGCACGACCCGATGGGTTGGGTCATGACAAATTGGTATCGTAAAGACAGGAGGATAAAGGTTGAGGGGTGTACTATCGTATTACATGTTTCCTGCTGGTTGATTTCTTTATATTACGCAGTGGACATCGAGTTGACTGATGATGCCTACAATACGTGTTGTTTGTACTAATACTACTTTTGTTATGCCACTTGGCATAGCCTGGTTACAGGGTCAGTGATGTTTCATAGGTGAAGACGAAGACAATCTCCAACAGCTTCTACTCTTCCTTCCCTTGGTAGGAGCTGTGTCATTAGTTATTGGATTTTATACCCTGAAATCTTAGTAGCTCTTGTACCTGTTTAGACTAGATCCCTGGGGGTGTTCTTTATTTTAAAATTTTCACCTTGGCATGTTTAAATCTCTTGTTTTCTTAGTCTTCCGCATGTTTTTAACCATTTGGGGATCAAGGGTCATCCTACTTAGGTGCTAGAGTAGGGGCCCGCACGATCCGGTGGGTTGGGTCGTGACAAATTTGTATCAGAGCCCAGGTTGTCGGTCTCCCACTACAAGAGCTAATGTGGAATAGACTCCTACAGATTGGTGTGTTAACGTCCACATCTAATCTTCAAAAAGGTATGAAGAATTATAGGAAGTCATTCCATATCTTCTCTCCTTCCGTGCGAGTTGTCGTTTGTGGTATGGGTTGAGTCCAATTGGTAACTTCAGATTCCAATTGGTATCTCAACAAAGTAAACTGGATATCGTAGTCGAGGCTGAAGGGACACAAGCAAGGTAAATTAGAATGGAGAAGGTTCTAATTGGTATCTGGCATTAGAGGATATATAAATGCATGGATGATCAGCTAATGGTTATCCATGAAACGAATTAAGTTAATAATTTTAACTTGTGTGTATGATGTAACTTGGAATTGCAATTATGTTCTTGGCGTTGTCTGAATAACTGCTGGTGTGTGAGGCATATTTGCGTGAATGCTATAATGTGATTATGTATACAGTGTGGCCTGTCTAGATTTTGATGGGTGCATTGTACTTGCCTAAATGTTCGGAAGTATGTGAGTTATGATTGCTTGGGTTTCCTGAACTTGTTGTCAGAGAGAGTCATCACTTGGTTATGTGCAAAGGTCTAGAGGTAAACTATGATGTGATTCGTAAACGAATTCTTGACGTGTTTTGCAATCGATTATAAATTGTGTGATTAATAGGCATATTCTTAGGATGTGCATGTCTGTAGTGTTAAATTAGTTGGAAAAGGTTTTGGTGTGTATACTGCTGGGTTGACCTAGGGGTGGACAACGCCTAACTCAGTTAAGAGGGTTACCCTAAATGCTTAATTATGGCCCTGGAGTCAATGAAAAACTCTCGGAACGGGGAGAATCCCTAGGAAGTGTTGTCTTGGAAACTGGCCCTGTCAGGGCTGCTGGGGCGGGAAGTCTCCCGCCAGAGCGGGATAGGGCGATACAGAATCTCAGCCTTGTCTCCCCTGTTTCTCCCTTGTTTTGCCTATGGACTCCGAATCGTGCATGGTCTAATTTTCTGCAATCCAATCAGTACTCCACAATAGAACAGCGAGTTATAAATCCTAGCATTTAATTACGGCTACAAAAATAGAAAAAACATGCATCCATGTGCTTATAAACACTTAAGGAAAAGCAAAAATAGAAGTAGAAATATTGTTTGTTACATGCCCAAGCGAGGCAAACCCAAATCAAGGTTCATGGGGAAGGGGAGTGTTATCATCTGAATCTATGTCCTTCGGGGCTACCTCGCCAGTCCACACCTCGCTCAACCAGGGGAAATCCTGAAAGTCCTCCATCTCAAGCCTGGAAGCTCCCGGTGGGGGGCGACGCAAGAGAAAATGACCTTAATGGCCTTCCACATCCAGCCCATAAGACAGTCCCTTTCTAGATTCTTCTTATTCTCCCATCGTAGCTGGAGTCATGGTGCTGGCATAGAAGCCTCCTAATCTCCTCCGGACGACCGCCAAGTCCTCGTCCACACAAAGGCCTGATAATGGAGGCTGAGACTAGGTAGGAGAGGCGTCATCGGCCTCATCATCATCCTATCCTTCCTCGTCTGCCTTAGCGGCTGCTCTACTGCTGCCAACCCCGTCTGCCTTTTTTTTTATTTTTTCCCAGGGTGGAGGGTTGCCTGATCAAAAGAGGATGAAAAGGGATATCCATAGAAAGTACCTCATCAGTGTCTAAGAATGGCACCCCCGCTCGCTTGCACATCGTCGTCACTAGTCCTATGTAGAACATTTTCCACTCGAACACGATCTATGACCACACATTCATCCCAATCCCCTGCACAGCGCAAGCCATCACTAGAGCCAGAGGGGAGGTCACGTCTATGTGGTTACCCGACGGGCGAATCCTCCTAGATACCAGGTGCAACCATCTCTTGGCATCCAATAACCAGTGAGTACTGGTGTTGCCCTCCGTAGTAGCCCAGTTGTCACGGACTTAGAGTGATGGCTAAAGATCCGTGCGGCACTTGACAACTTACTCACTATTCTTTCAAGATCTTGTAAGCTCAAGTAAGCCTTTTTGGAAGGAAGGTTGCTAAGAGAATATAAAGAAAGACTTAGAAGAACAAGAGAGCTTTTAAGAAGAAGGCTTTGTATTGATTGTGGAAAGCTTTTACAACTTTGCTTGGTTGCTTGCTTGATGCCTTGGCCAATGGGTGGCACCTCTATTTATACTTGCACCCAAGGACCTAAGTGTAAATAATATTTACATGCTAAGTCCCTAAAATATTTACACATTAGTCCCTATTCTAGAATTCTCTACATGGTCCTAAAGTCTCCAAAGCCTTCTTGAGAATTCTAAAGGATTTTAGAGTCTTCCGCAAGCCTCTCTACAACTCTAGAATCACCTGCTCCTTTTTAGACGCGGAAATTAGCTAGCAGGGTGGCAGGACGTCACATGCTCCCCCACTTGATGATGCGACGACCGCGGCGCATTTTTGCAAGAACTCCTGGACTTGATCTTTGAATTGCCACAAGTCTTCATATTTCTCCCATGTGGCTTCTTCCGGAGTTTGTCCCTTCCAATGTACAAGGAACATGGCGCTAGCTTGTTGACCTCGCTTCCGTTTGGCTTGGTAGTCTATGATAGCCTCAATCTCCCGGTCGTGCGAGGCAGTGACAGTAATGGGTGCCCGTCGTGGTTGGTTCCGGCTAGGTTCTTCCTTGTCCTCATGGTATGGCTTGAGGACGCTTGCATGAAACACCGGATGGATTTTAAAGTGTGGAGGTAACTCCACCTTATATGAGATATTGCCCACCTTGGCAACGATCTTGAACGGGCCCTTATATTTTTGCACTAAGTTTTGATGAACGCCCCTTAGTGCCTTGAACTGTCTTGGATTGAACTTTACCAATACCATGTCGCCTTCTTTATAGTCCATGGGACGTCGCTTGCGGTCGGCGAATTTCTTCATCTTCTTGGCTGCCTTATCCAAGTAGGACTTGGCAGTGTCAAGTTGCTCCTCCCATCCTTTGGCAAGGTGGTAGGCTCCCAAACTCTTTCCTTGGAAAGCGGCCGGTAGTGAATGCAGAGTTTAGGGTTGTTGGCCTGTCGCCAACTCAAATGGTGTGCGCCCAGTAGACTCACTCCTTTGCAAATTGTATGAAAACTGCGCCATGTCTAGGAGCCTTGCCCAATCTTTTTGGTGCGCACTAACATAGTGCCTCAAATAGCACTCCAATAGGGCGTTGACGCGTTCGGTTTGGCCATCGGTTTGTGGGTGGAAACTGGTGGAGAAGTGAAGCTCCGTGCCAAGTATCTCGAACAGCTCCCTCCAGAAGTTTCCTGTAAAGCGGGGGTCTCGATCACTAATGATATGTCTTGGCAGCCCCCAATACTTCACCACGTTCTTAAAGAACAATCGAGCGGCTTCCTTTACGGTGCAACCGGCTGTGGCGGGTATGAATGTAGCATACTTTAAGAATCTGTCCACCACGACTATTATGGTTCCATACCCGTCAGACTTGGGTAAGGAAGTGATGAAGTCCATAGTCACGCTCTCCCATGGATGCTCCGCTACTGGTAGTGGCTCCAGTAGTCCTCCCGGTTGCCTTTGTTCTACCTTATCTTGTTGGCACACAAGACAAGTCTGTACGTAGCGCTCGATGTCGTCCCGCATGCGTGGCCAGTAGTATATTGCCTCGATCAATGCCCTCGTCCGTCGCTGCCCTGGATGTCCGGCCCATGGTGTGTCGTGACTTTCCTTAATGATCTGCCGCCTAATAGACCCGAACTTGGACACATAGATCCTTCGACCAGTGGTAAGCAAAAGGCTATCTTCCACCCAGAAACGCCTTGTCTTGCCTTGGGTGGCCAGTTCCATCAGCTTTTTGGCCTCAGGATCATGCTTCATGCCATCCTTAATTGCGTCTTGAAGGTCACAGTGGGCTGTAGTGATGGCAGCAAGCTCGGCCTTTCGACTTAGTGCATCAGCCACAACATTGCCTCTTCCTGGCTTGTACTCTAAGTCGTAGTCAAATTCTGCTAGAAAGTCTTGCCACCTAGCTTGCTTCGGGGTGATCTTCTTCTGTGACTGGAAGTAGCTAGTGGCCACGTTATCCGTCTTGACTACGAACTTGGAGCCTAGCAGATAGTGTCTCCTTGCGCGCAGGCAATGTACGATGGCGGTCATTTCCTTCTCCTGGACCGTATAGCGCCGTTCGGTTTCATTCAACTTGCGGCTTTCAAAGGCAATGGGGTGTCTGTCTTGCATTAAGACTCCCCCAATGGCAAAGTCCGACGCATCCGTATGTACTTCGAAGGTCTTTGAAAAATCGGGCAGCGTCAAGACCGATTCTTCTGTTACTGCGGTCTTGAGACCTTCGAAGGCTTGTTGGCACTCCTTGCTCCAAACCCACGGCTTATTTTTCTTCAATAACTCGGTTAGTGGAGCGGCCTTAGCGGAGTAGCCCTTTATGAACTTGCGGTAATAGTTCGCAAGTCTAAGAAACGATCGTAGCTCGGTCACTTTGGTGGGCGCCTCCCACTCCTGGATTGCCCGTATTTTGACCTCGTCCATCCGTAGTTTACCCTGACTGATAATATGACCCAAGAAGTGCACCTCGTGTTGGGCAAACTCGCACTTTTCCCGCTTGATATATAACTGGTTCTCCCGTAAGACTTGGAAGACCCTTCTTAGATGTTCCACATGTTCCTCCAAGGTGTTACTATAGACAACTATGTCGTCTAAGTATACTACCACGAATTGATCTAAATAAGGATGAAATATTTTATTCATAAGCGTGCAAAAAGTTGCGGGTGCGTTGGTTAAGCCGAAGGGCATCACCAACCACTCATATGCTTCGTACCTGGTTATGCACGCCGTCTTTAGTTCATCCCCTTCTGCGATGCGCACTTGGTAGTAGCCCTTCCTGAGGTCCACCTTGGTGAAGTACTTGGCTTGTCCAAGTCTATCAAATAAATCTGCAATAAGCGGGGTAGGGTATTTATTTTTAATAGTTACCTTATTTAGTGCCCGGTAGTCGATGCATAAGCGCAACGATCTATCTTTCTTCTTCTGAAATAGCACCGGTGCGCCATAAGGTGCCTTGGACGGACGGATGTGATCGGCTTCGAGGAGCTCCTTCAACTGCTTCCTTAGCTCCTCTAGTTCAGGTGGAGCCATACGGTAAGGTGTATGCGCGGGTGGCTTGGTTCCAACCTCCAACTCAATCTTGTGATCTACCTCGCGCCTCGGAGGTAGAGTCTTGGGCAGCTTGTCTGGCATCACGTCTTTGTTTTCTTCAAGAACCTTCTCTATAATCGGTGGCAAGGTCTCCTTAGCACCATTGTCTTCTCTCAAACTTGCGATGGTGGCTAGGAACGTCGGCTCTCCTTTCTTTAGGCCCTTTACTATCTGCATGGCCGACAGGTGGGTGTGTCCTTCCTTCTTTGGTACCTTGACTAGAGGTACCATGCATGACCCTTCCTGCTCCATGACCATAAGTCGTTGGAGGTAGGGGTCGATCATTGTGTGACAACGTTGGAAGAACTCTTGTCCAAGAATGATATCAAAGATATCTAAAGGAGCGACGGTAAAGTTAGTCTTACCTTGCCACTGGCCCAACGTGATGCTTACTCCTTAAGCGACTCTGGCGCCCGAACCGTCTGCTATCCGGCTTGTGGGAGTCGTGCTATTTAGAGGGTGCCTGCTGCTCCTTGCCTCGGCCACGATCTCCCCCACCTTTGGCATGACTACTTCTTGTATCTTTGCCCTTAGATCTGTCATGCCGATCATGCTTGAAGTCGTTTAAGGACTCGGCTTGCGTAATGGCCTCATCTATGGTCCTCACTTGTCGCCGCTCCAACTCCGTCTTGGCCCAGTTCTGCAATCCGTCCATGAAGTGGAACAGCATGTCATCATCCGTAAGGTTGGGAATCTGAAGCGTTAGAGTTGTGAACTCTTTCACGTACGCCCGAATGCTTCCTGTTTGCTTCAGTTCCCTGAACTTACGCTTGACTTCATATATGACGTTGCTAGGGAAGAAGGCTTTCTTGAATTCTTCCCGAAATTGCTCCCAGGTGTCGATAATGCACGTCCCCTTCCCTATTTCGGCCTCTTTGCACCGCCACCATAGCATGGCCATCTCGAAAAGATACAACACGGCAGTGTTGATCTTATTTTCGTCGTTTCTCACCCGATTACACTTGAAGTAATTCTCCAAGTGCCACAAAAAGTTTTCCACCTCCTGAGCATCACGGACGCCTTTGAATATTGGTGGCTTGGGAGCCTCGACCCTAGCCTCCCTATCATAATCGGGTGACGCCGATCCCCTAGCTTCCACACCTTCCTTGAGTGTCTTTATTTCGGCCTTCATGGTTTCAATGGTGCTCAATGCCTCCATGAGCCGGCACTCTAAGGAAGTGATGGCCTCCTTCATCTCGAACTCGGCCCGCTGACGTCCCTCCAACTCCTTACGGATGGCTTCGGTCTCTTCGAGGGTGAAGTCTTCAAGGGCCTTGAATTTGCCGTCGGCCACATTCATGCGCCGGCCTAATATCTCTACGGCCTGCCTTGCCATTTCAACCCTTGAGACCCATTCTTCACCCGCAGTGACGTCAATGGCCTCCTCGCCATGTTCCTCGTCACTTGGTTCTGTGGTTGAAGGAGGATGAGATGTTAGCGCCTCACTTGGTGTGGTTTTCGGCAGCATTTCTTCATGGCACTTTTGATGTTTCTTACCCTTGCGGCCCTTCTTTCCAACTTCCATACGGACGTTGGTGGTGCTAGCGGTGTTCACGTCTCCTTCGGTTGCCATTCTCCCAATATCAAACCTTCGCTCTGATACCACTTGTCACGGACTTAGAGTGATAGCTAAAGATCCGTGCGGAACTTGACAACTTACTCACTATTCTTTCAAGATCTTGTAAGCTCAAGTAAGCCTTTTTGGAAGGAAGGTTGCTAAGAGAATATAAAGAAAGACTTAGAAGAACAAGAGAGCTTTTAAGAAGAAGGCTTTGTATTGATTGTGGAAAGCTTTTACAACTTTGCTTGGTTGCTTGCTTGATGCCTTGGCCAATGGGTGGCACCTCTATTTATATTTGCACCCAAGGACCTAAGTGTAAATAATATTTACATGCTAAGTCCCTAAAATATTTACACATTAGTCCCTATTCTAGAATTCTCTACATAGTCCTAAAGTCTCTAAAGCCTTCTTGAGAATTCTAAAGGATTCTAGAGTCTTCCGCAAGCCTCTCTACAACTCTAGAATCACCCGCTCCTCTTTGGACGTGGAAATTGGCTAGCATGGTGGCGGGACGTCACACAGTAGACCCAGTCTCAGCGTGCATCCTCAACCAGTGTGTCCTATAATCAACCCAAATCCATCTCTTTCAGTCTAGTCGCGTACTCTGAGTAGGAGACCTCCGGCACCTCGAGCACCCTATTGACGAAATGAGTGCTCAGAGGGACGTCGACTCCTCGAATGCAGATGATAGGGTAAGGATTGTCCCAGCGGACAGTAAGGAGTAGGGCATAAAACTTTCTCACCCAGCCTGAGCGCACGACAGAGGGAGACTCTGTCAGCAGATCCCAACCAAACTCTATTAGTTAGGCATGGAAGGCGAGTGCTTTCTCCTTTAATCCCACCAGGGGTAACCCTTCTCGCACAAAAATTTGGTGTTTCGGTGATCGTGGTGCCTCTCCCGACTTGTAGCATCTGGGAATCGAATGAAGGGCAAATTTTCTTCATTGATTCCAGCCAAGGTTAGACAAGCCTACTAAATTCATGAAAAGAGCGCATTGGAATTATGGAATTAGTCAATCCCTGGTTAAGAAAAGGAAAAGTTTCTATTTGAAGTGGCAAGAGGCCACTGTTTCGCAGGATCCCACCACAGTGGGATGGAGGCCGACACAGCGGAATGAAGGCCGCCACAGCGGCCTTCATCTGGGTCGATCTTCAGGGAGCGATCATGGCACCTTTTCGCCCCAAAACTCTGTTTTTAGGAAAATCTTCACCAGATCAGTGTTTCTAGAGTACCCTAGTACCTAAGTATGAGAAGACCCTATCATTTCAACTCCTAATTGGTTCCCGAATTCAAGTTTTCCACCAAGAACACTATTTAACTTCCCCTCACCTATTTTGGAACTATTTCCGCTCAAAACATTGTGGAGACATTGTGAACATAAGGGAAGTGTCCATGCTATGTAATTCTTATCAAATCAAGAAATCCATGTGAAAATTTTGAAAACTACCCCAAGGCCATTCTACCCAACCGATTATTTTCATGCAATCATTGTAAAGCAAGTATTGAAGTAATTAGAGAAGATAGCAAAAACATTGCCTGAAGATTGACGTTCGTAGAGAAGCAATCGAAAGAGTTTTTGGAGTTTTGAGGTGGGGATAGGAGGAAATGGGAAAACCATTCCCTTTCCCCTTCTAAATTGGTCCCGACCTTCTGCCCCAGTGGGAAGGTCTTGCCACAGTGAGAACTCTGCCGCTTTGGCGAGGTCAGGCCAAGATACATTGTTTGCCTTAAGAAAAAGATATGTAACTGTGGGAGATTTCAGTTTAACGAGATCCTTTATGAGCACACAATTGTTGTTTTGAAGAGCAAACATATTATAGAGATACATCCTTACTTCTCCGATTACTACAAACTAGTTGCATTAGCAAATACGTATGAAGTTCCAATGATTCTAATGCCGAATAAGGAGAATTTTTCAGTATCGAATTTTATTTTGGAAGAAATTGTCTTGCCACCTAGTTACAAAAGGATGCCTGGACGACTAAGAAAAGGAGGGGAAAATCCAAATGAAAAGACAAGCACAAATACAAATTGTTGTGGACGTCGTGGACAAGAAGGTCATAACCGAAGAACTTGTACTTTCTTTCCAAAAGAAGATTGACAAACTCTTTTTGGGACTATTGTTATGTTTCATATACATTATTTTCAGGCTATTGATTTTCAGTTTTTTCCTTTTTCCACTATTACCTTGATAAAACATTACAATATACTATTAGGCGGTGAAATTCTGATACAATAAATTGAAATGCTAAGATTTTCAACTTTGTGTTCATTTTTGTAACACATTATGTTTCATATACCTTTTGAAAATAATGTATCATTATGTATTTGATAATAATGTACCAGAGATTGTGTTTGTAGAGATGGTACAAGTCAATATGGTTTATGTTCATTTTTATATGATGTATCATGATCTATTTGCTAATGATGCATATGATACAATAAGGTTGTGAGAAAAAGTTGTATGTGAAATGAAATAAAGTGTATCTATAAATGTATTACAATAAGTAAGAATTCATTTATCGATTAGATACATGATTGAATCAGCAACTAACTACTAAAGTGTCAAATGTATCAACATGAATGAATCAATAACACACTAGAACTAGGTTATCAAGTAAATACATAATTGAATCAACAATCAAGTTATAAATTAAATTGCATTGGTTAGGTGTCAAAATGTATCAGCAGTTAACTAGAACTAATGAGAATTAATAATATTGTGTGTTTATGCATTAATGAATCTGATACTTAGTTTTATCCAAATTTTGTATCAGATTGTATAAGACAAATGTTTACGACAATCCGTATTGTAAATAACAACTAAAAATAATGAAAGTTAACGCCAAATAAACAACTTGTTACTCTAAATTTTGAGTACAAGTATTTTCAACCAATAAATATAAAACAACTCTAAAACTAGAGTTAATGTATCTAAAAAACAATAACACTATAAAAAAGTGTCTAATAACTGATAGATAATCTCTATTCAACATTAACCAAATCATCTTGAGCTGGTGCTGTGAATTGACTTTTGGGCATTGGTGGATCCTCATTATCGCAAATGTATCCTGCCTTAGCTGTTTTAGTATCGTATTTCCATAATAAGGTTGCATATTGTGTATGGAGGTAATTTGAATGAAAACCATTTGATGGAATAAGAATCTCATTGCAAATGAACTCAGCAAAAGCAACTACAAATAGTCTTCGGTCTTTCAAAATGAAGAATATACATTATAACAATAAAGAAGATTTACTCTTCCAATAAATCAGATGGAAGTTGGTAAGAAATACCATATCCGTCAAATGATGAGCTTGATCGGACATCTGAATCAACCTTCTCTTTGACTTTGTCGCTGGACTCAAAATCAATTAAATAGGGTGATTGAAAAAACTTTGATGGCATCCTATTTCATGGAACAGTGGTCTCTAATTGTTCATGTAAGATCATTGCATTGCCTGATATTTTTATGGGTAAATGATTGCTTGGCAACAAGTTGTGTGCTTCAGTTAACTGATTCGGCCTGATAACACTAAATGGTTAAACATTCATATGAGGGTGAAGACCAGAAAAAAGTGCATCAATCATTTCTTCGGATCCAGAAGAAATTGATGTTGATATGGCAAAATACTATATTTTTTATGCAATAATAAAAATATTGTATCAGCCAATAAAAAAATAGAAAATACAGGATAAATGAATTTAAAATTTACCGAAGTATCAATCTTTACTGAAACTTTATCTAACTGTGTATTATGTTGCACTTTATTAACAATATCTTGATCCATAATTACTTGTTCAGATGTTTTGGTTCTTCCCTTTACTTCATCCACTTGAATGGTTGTTCAAAAAAACTTTATTATACTAATACACTCAATGAGTAATATGTCAGATACATAAACTTGTACTTACAATATCTTCCTTAGACACATTTTCTTTAACGACAACATCTCCAGTGGCTGCAGGTCTTGATACATTCTCCATGACTCTTTAACCTTGGAACGTATCAACACTCTATATAGATTAATGTATCATTCAACTAGTAATGTATCATCTTCTGAAACATATACTACATCAATTGTGAATTTCATCATTATTTTAAAGTTCAAAAATAATGTATCTAAAACAATTAGGAATGTGTCAATATTTAAAGCTGAAAATGAATGATAGAAACAATGTATCAATTAATTGTGAGTTACTTTGATTTGTATTTGATACATTAAATTAAATCAAATGTATCAGAAACTTACCTCTACTGTCTCATGTTCCTAGACATGTGTTTGTTCTTTGACCTCTACAACACTGTTACGCCCCGAACCTACACCCTAGACGTAATTGGCACTCGAAAATCATTGTGGGTTTCCAATCGAACTCTTGGCCTAGTTCATTACTCAGCGAAAGACTTACTCAAGAAAAATGAAACTCATGATGCAAAAATAACTTTAAAAACTTAATTGAAACTCAACTCCAATAATCGTTTGAAATAATTTAACAAGTATTACTTAAATGCCTCATAAATTCAAAACATTACAACAACAAAGGAAATAGTGATAGACTCTTTGACCTTTAAACTATCTATGAAGCCTCTACTATTACAGAAGGATTATTAGGACAATAACCACGACATCCTAACAAACTGAAAGTAAAAGTGGAACCCTCCAAAATCAAAGAGGCTCACCAAAGCTAACTAGAACTGTAAGTGGTATCAACGAAGCGTCTATTGATGACCCTGAATACCTGTATGTGCATCATGAAATATACAGGCCAAATGACGTCAGTACATTGAATGTACGAGCATGTAAGGAGAATTCTAAAGCATAAACATAAGTTTAAACTGCTAGAGAAGAAACATACTTACCTCTTCTCAAACTCACTCAACTCAACTCAAACTCCACTTAGAGATAAGGTACTCAACTCAAGAATATGATACTCAACTCAAAGATACTCGTCTGTAGATACTCAAGGACAAAGCAATTATAAAATATGACATATATAGAAAGCTTTTAAAACAGTAGGTAATAACTCAATTACATGTAAGAATACAATAATAACTCAAGTGTATGTAAAAATACAATAATAACTCAATTGTATGTTAAAAAAAGTACAATAATAACTCTTATTTGTGAGATTTTTTAACCGACAACCATCACTATGAGCTATGTGATGCTACAACTTCTCGTCCATGCTTCCAGAACTGTCTTACACCTTGCCAGAGTATAAGACATCCTCCACTAAGTGGATCCACTAAGCTATGCTTAAAAAGAGATAAGGAATCATCTAAAAAGTATGACACTTTACCCATGTTGGCATACATGGTTTATGAGGATTTTAAGTTGTCTAAACTCGTTCCCATATCGGTGTTCAATACTACTCCCAATAATATAACTCATGCTCATATGTTTAAAAACATTTTCTCATCCTCAAACTTTGACATTATTGCTCAAAAGGTTTTGTTAAAAGGGATAGTGCTCAAAAGTCCTCACGAACTCTTTTGGAAATCAAAGTTTCCTCTCATTTTAAATGTAAAAATATTTACTCTTGGAATACTTAGTTACCTTATATTCATTTCTAAAACACGAAACTCAACTCTCCTCATCCACATACTCATTAACTCAAGTCCTAAAACAAATTACAATTAATTGTAAAAAGATTTCTTAAAATAGGTTTTATACGGAATTATGGACGTGAACGACTCAATTCAAGGGTTTCAATAACCATATATAGAACTCAATAACTCCAGAACTCAAGGACTCAATGACACTACTCATCTCAAGAATGCTCGACTCATAGGGTTCATGCGAAATTACGGACATGACCGACTCAACTCAAGGACCTTCATGTATAACATATGGTAATCTCAAAATAATGAAATATGGTTTCAAAAAGGTTTTGGAACTCAATACTGAAGAACTTAGAACTCGAAGATACTATTTCTCTCAAATAAACTCAATTTATAGAGTTCATGCGGAATTATGGGCAAGAATGACTTGACCCAAGGATCTCAATAATAATATAGACTCATGAATACACTCTTCTCATTCTCATACTCACTTACTTGAGTCTTAAAACAAATAATAAGTAATTATAGAAGGCTCCTCGAAAAGACTCAAAAGGGACTTTCTCAAACTTTACTCTTAACTTTACCTCAAATTTGAATCATAAATTCAAGGATCATGATTATGATACACAAGATTTCTCGATGATTAGATGTAGTTTGGATAGTTAAAATCAGGAAGAGAGCAAGGATACATTTTAAAAGAACTAAGACGGAACAAACGATGGAAAACAGTCGAGTGCAAGCAGCTCTGGCGCATTGTCTGGCACGGGGGGCCAACTCCTAAACTTTAGAACGCCATCTGTGGCGCACTGTAGGTGCCACGTTCCAGCCACCCTAGCGCATCAGTGGTGCATCGCGATGCACCACCTTTTACCCAGAACATTCCACCAAATTTTTCTTCTCGATTTTTTTCCCTAATTTGCCTAGAATCGATTAATTTATTCCTAACTATCTTCAATTTGTATACACAGCATAAGTAAATGAAAATCTACTCAAATATCCTCAAGAACAACCCTCAAACTCTAACCCTCACCTCAAGAACTCATCAAAACTCCATATTTAAGAATGAAACAACAAAACCTCAAAGAACTCAATCAAGAACTCAATATAATCAATGTCATAGATGAATTCAAACTTTTAAAACTCATTATTGGAGTGTGGGTGAACAAAACAACCACTATGAAAGCTTACATACCTCAAAAAACTAGGTTCTTGGCGAAATCTAAGATGAATGCTTGTAACCTTAGACTTTTTCTCCGCTTGAATCTTCTCTCTAAAGCCCTATACATATTTGGGATGAATGAAACTTATCCTAATCAGTTTATACCCTTAATTGGGTGTAATTCACACTTTTTA
The DNA here is from genome assembly GCA_037074985.1 of Solanum bulbocastanum. Taxonomy (NCBI): domain Eukaryota; kingdom Viridiplantae; phylum Streptophyta; class Magnoliopsida; order Solanales; family Solanaceae; genus Solanum; species Solanum bulbocastanum. Next base: position 46,288,461 of record CM073600.1, read on the forward strand.
TTATGTGGGGGTAAGGAAAAGACTAAAATACCCCTCTTTAGTTCGAGTGAAAATGCCCTATCTAGAGAGGCTGCACTCAAATGGTCATATACCCCTCATCTAAACTCGGATTTTAACATACTTGGTAGCGTTGGAAAGAGGACTCAAAGATCTTCGATTTGATACCTCATGGGATATCTAACTCATTATGTGCTAAAATTTAGGGTTGTTTCAAATTGACCAAAAACTTAAAAGAACTTACAGATGACTTGAATGAGTTTCTCTTTAGTTCTTTTTAGAACTCGAGGTGCTATATCTACCAACCTTGACACCTAAGAAAATTTAAATTCCTCAGTAAAATCTTACTCACAACGAAGAATGGTTCGAGTGTTAGATCAAAAAATTTTGGGGGGTTACATTATCTCCCCCTTAGAATTATTCATCCTCGGAGGATGGTCGGATTGGGTATGGAACAAGGTTACTCTTACTGTCTCTTCTGACTCATGAACTTGACTACTAACATAGGCTGAACTGATTCATACCAAGAGTTGGGACTTTCTATATCACCTAAGTCAAGAACGATGTTGTTGTGAACATAGTCACATTCTCTCTAAGGTTACCTTATCAAAAACAAAGGAAGTTTGGGAATAAAGTAAGAATAGGAATACCTTGCCTTGGGTAATGTGACTACTAGCGTTAAGCTTAAAAATTATAACGACCCAAACCGTCATTACTTATGAAGGGAAAACATTGTGAGTAACTGGACCCCACTGTACTGCTAGAGCAGGATGATACCTCTACAGCGGTGGCACCCCAGCAGGATAGTCGGACGGCAGAACTTAATAACACGAAGTTTTATTTCCTTCTTTTTCCTAAGTGCAAAAAGAGTCAAGGGTCACTCCTGAAACCCTCAAAAGGCTGCTCTAGGTTTGGGAAGGAATGAGAAATAGATTTCTAGCACAAGGTTGACCACAACTCGCTGATTCCTAGCCAAAATCCACCGTCTCGTTGTCCGAAAGTCAGGATTGAAGCTACAATCTCTCTGCAGCTGCTTGGCGCCCAGATAGGCTAGGTTTACTTACTTGAGTGGTCTTAAATTCGTGTTCACTGCATAATATATTGCTAATTAATGGTAGAATTCATGTTTAGGCCTTCGAGCACTGAAAAAGGGACGGTTGTATGTGTACTCCTAGTTGTTAAATATTATGTGTACCGTGGGGGGGGAAGCCTCATCCTGTGAACTAAGGGTAGGTGATAGTTCGACTTCCTATTTTTGTTATATATGCTTGTTAATTGCTCCATTATATACATGCATGTGTGTGGTTGGAGAAACATGAATCAAACCTAATGAAATGACTAAGTATGGACAAATACATGACATGAACATGTTACTTGATTGTGTGTCTATGTGAACAGTTTATTATGGGTGTGATTGTGTTTGTGATTGTGCTGACTGGACCAGGTGTCACATTCCAACATATATATTGGATCAGGTGTCACGTTTTGACACATATATTGGATCGGGTGTCACGTTCCAACACATATATATTAGATCAACAGTCACATTTCAACACACTAACAGTTTTGGTGTGGGTTCCATGAGAGAACCATTTGTGACTACTACATTCATATCTATTTTTCATTGATATTGCTCTTAAAATGATGATTTATTATTCATCTCGGTTTATGAGCTTTTACTGTGTTGTGGTTACCTTCTTATAACCCATTTACTAGAACTAACTATGAATGATCATGCCCAATCTGTATGTTGTCTTGTAAGTGGATACCGAGGCTTCATGTGTTACTATCGGCTATTTTTAGAGAGGTTGTCTGTGTTCTTAAACAAAAAAAAGTGGGGTCTGATGAGTCCACAATTTGGACTCATTTAGGGCTTCATTTTAATAGATTTAGTGTCCTCAAATACATATTTTGTGCCAATAACTGATGTAAATCCTTGAATTTCAGGTAAGCATGGATACTATTGATAAAAAAAATAATTCAGCTAAAAGAATGAAGAAAAGAAGGCCTAAGGATCACCTAAACTAATGGGCGAGTCCCTGAATGGCTACGGTCTCACCTAATGTTCTAGTCTGTCAAGCCTTGAAAAAGAAAATCAAGTTGGCAATAGAAAGGAGCAGTCGGCAGGTCGCAAAACAATTTCGTGATGCACTGCTATATTACCCAAAGTTACAAAGTTTGAAGTTGCGAAAGGCCAAAGCAAAAATGCGATGGAATTGACCAAAGGGTGGACTATAATACATTTTTAAATTCTTAGTTTAGTATGCAGTTTAGAATTTATCATTGATGTTGTTCAGTTTTCAAGTTTGAGTGCTGAGAACTAAGTTTAGAGATATTTTTCCTTAGCTTTGAAGATTTGAAGATTTCCATTTCTAAGAAATTGGACGTGGGTGTTGAAGATTCTTCATCTTAGACCTTTGTAAAGACTATATCAATCTTACCCAGTTGACGAAAACACAATTTGGTAACGATTTTTACCTTTTTATGATGTCTAGCTAAAACACCAATTCTTGGGGTGTGATTATGTGATTATGGGTTGATTTAGTTGTTGGGTATTGTTAATTAATAGTGTAAATGTTGTTTAAAAGTGATTTTGTTCATTAATTGTGGTTGAAATGAATGGGTTGTAGTTGCAAATACAATCCTAACTTCGGTGTTTTTGGCTTGCTCGAGAGAAAGGTTTAAAAACCAAAATTTTTGAATTGATGGTCTGTGGGTATTGGGTTGTCATGGGTTCAGCTCGAGAGAGTGAACCCTAAACCCTTTTCCACAAATTTAGCTCGAAAAAGTGAATGGGCTAAAGCGAATGTTGTTCTTAATTACTACTTATTAGTGTTCGAGAGAAACTAATTTGATTCGGGGTAAGTTGTTCTAGAAAAAATTTATCCCCACTAAAGTCTAGCTTATTCACTAATTTAAAGTCATTCACTATTAATTGCAATCACCCAATTGTCTACCTTAGCCTATAATTCAATCACATCCCAAAAACCCGTCTCCATACTTGTTATTTTCGTGTTATTTGTTGTTGTGGCTGATAGTTGAAACCAAATTCTCCCTGATATTTGACACTTGTGTCACCCCAAATTTTAACCATGCTTTTATTCATAAATGTTTTTAGCTATGATTGACTTGAGCATATTCTTACTTGCCTATTGATTCTCAATTGCAAACTACTCCTTTGGGACTCGACCCCAATTGACTAGTTGGGTTATATTACTACTTACGATCGTTGGTACTTAGTATTGGATGAAGTGTCCTGATACATGAAATCAAACTGGCACCGCTGCCGGGGAGTGGTTTTACTTGAGAATTCCTAGTTAAGGTGAATTTTGCTCTTGTTAATTATAGTTGAACTTACTTAATTTTTAGTTTTGGTTTGTGTGTTGCTGTTTTGAGCAGAGAATTGAAGTATATTTGGCAGAAACAGTGACTCAATGGATCACCCACCTTTGAGATTGATGATTCTTAGAGCTAACATCCTAAATTTCAGACAATTGGAGGGTGAGTCAATTTATGAGTTGTGGCAAATATTTAAAATCCTATTACAGCAATGCCCAACACATAAGATTCCAGATAAATTACTTCTGGAATGTCTTTATCGGGGTCTTAGCCCCCAAAATAGAATAATGGCTGACCAACTTTCTTTGGGCTGCTCGATGCGACATTCCTACGAGATCGCAGCCTAACTCCTTAATTGTATGGCCAAGACCAACAAGGAGCAGTTGGAGAAAGAAAAGGATCAAGAATTGGCCACTTTGTTGTGTCAACTAGATATTTAGGTCAAAGACTTGGAAGTATTATCCAAAAAGAAGGACGGGTACATCCCCTATCACGAGCGTTGAAAGATGAAGAAACAAGAGGGTGGACAAATGGAAAAAGTCCTCTTACTTATTCTACACAAAGTTGAAGAACACGACAGAATGTTAGAGGAGATAAGAGAGAATGTATTGATGCTGAACCAGATGACGACCTCTCAGTCTATGCTCATTTAACTATTGGGGTCCCAAATGGACTAGATGTTGTCTTCTCTCTACCCAGAGCCAAAAGAGGGGTGGCCTTATGAAAATAAGGCAAACCTCATTAATGGAACTTAAGTGGGGAGTTGCATCGTGCCATGATGTTAACTAAGGCGCTTCTTGGGAGGCAACCCAAGTGTTTATCACTCTAATTTTTCTTTAAGAAACAATGGTGTGTTGAATGTGTAGGTCGCAGTGTGGAAAGTGTATGAAAATTACAGGTGGGCGAGCTAAAGGTCTAGTCGGCGCATCACCGAAGAGGTCGGTGAACCTGACCTAGACCACTGTTGGACTCAAGACAATTTTATGTAGGAGTCTGTAAAACTTGGTGAGCCCATGAAATGATTGGTGAGTCATCGGCCACGTCAGCGATAGCGATCTAGTCCACCGTTGGGACCCCCATATTAACTGGAAGCCCTATAAAACTCAATGAGGTAAGTGACCATGCTGAGTGGGTCGGCAAGCAAGACTAATGTCGCCGAATGGGTGAGAACTGGACGGTTTTTAAAATGCCAAAGGTTTAACCTTCCAACTCTTTCACTTTTCTTCACTTTCGAACTTCACAAACTCACACTCGCACTTTAGTTTCTATCTTTTTTCATTCCTGTCGTGTTTTAGTCGTTGATTTGTGCTCTAATTGGGATTACATTGCCTCCTAGCATTTTAATATTGTTTTTAATCGGCATTTAAGGATAGTTTTCCAAACCACAAATCTTTGTTTAGTTATTTTGTACTCTTATGCAAATGATCTTATCTTAGTGTTGTGTGTTGGGCCTCTCTAATCTTAATTGTTTGAATGACTACTTTTAACTCGATATCCTTGCAAGTATTGTTTATAATTTTGAAATCCCGTAATTTTATGCCTTAAAATTGGTTAAAACTTATGGGGTTGTGCTTGCATGTTATTGAGTCTAGTTGGGAGAAGTCTAAGTAACCCGTCGTCATGCCAAATAACATAATTTGCCCAATGATAGAACGGTGACATCATTCTTCAATGCAAAAGTCGTAAATGGTTAAATTTGGAAAAATCGAAAAAAGACTAAGTATTCCGAGGTAATAGGTGTTATGGGTCTTGCTTTAATTTAATAAATGCATAATTTGATTTTGTTTTTGGGGGTTGCAGGATTGAATTCGAGAAGTTGGGTTAAAAGTAGGCACATTGGGTCATTTGGTGAGCCGGGTCAAGCTCACCGAATCACTCGGTGGTTCGCCGAAGTTCCCCATCTCGCCTTTAATTTAATGTTATACTTGTTTGACTCTGTAACTTTTGGTGAGAAGCTTGAGGTCGCCGACAATACTCGGCGACTCGCCGATAGCACTCGGCGACTCACCGACAGCACTCGGCGACTCGCCGAAAGTCCTCTTGATCGCCAATTGTTTGCACCCTATAGCCTTAAATTGCACTGTAACTTTTGGTGGGAAAATCTTTGCTCGCCAAATGATGTCGGTGATTCGCCGAAAGGTCTTACCATCGCCGACTTATCAAATTTTTCTGAGTATTTTGAGTCAATCCTTTCGGCAAGCCCGATCTAGCTCGCCAAAGTGATTCGGCGATTCAGCGACTCGCCGACCTGTTCGACGAGTCTGTCTGCAATTATTTTTGTTGTGCTGTTGATTGACGTATTTCTAACTTTTTCCCAATGTTGTGCAGACATGGTCAGGACCAACATTGACATGCCACCCCGAAAAAAAGTACGGGATATCACAATCAAGGAAAGGGGATCAAATCCTCCAAAAATAGGAAAGCAAGAGCCTCCAACTAGAGATCAAAGCAAATGCAAGAGGTCTATATCTGACAGGGTGACTATTAGTTCCCAGGATGCTTTATCTGAGCCTGAGCACCAGTTTTTGCAGTCTCAGCGGGATGAGATTTGAGCTAGATCTCACCCTGACTCAGCTAGAGTTCCTCTAACTCCTGCACCAGTAGACTCAATGCTAACTCCGACACCTCATGTGGCTCCTGTGCCACCATTCGTCTCTCTTCCCGAGTTTCTAAACAGATTGAAAGGTGATGGTTTGCGAACCATCCTTGAGGAAAAGTTATTATCGACAGAAGGCATAGAGGGCAAGTACTCAGATGTGAGGGACACCCTTCATTTTCACAGATTCGAGCAACAGTGACTTGGTCCCAAAGAGCAAAAAGAAGGTAAAAGAGTTTAGACTGGTTAAGTCGGTTATAGTTCGGGGTAAAGAAGTTAAATGCAATAGCGAGTACATCAACATCATACTTGACAGGGGGTATGAGTTTGACTACCCCAACTTGACTACTACCACATCTTCATTGGATGAGCTTAAGGGTTGGTTGGCGCCACTCATCTCAGACACCACCCCGAGGTGGATAGAGGTAGGAGTCCCGATTGGGAAGAGCGACTTGAGTGTAGTTGCACGTTATTGGTTTGGATTCATCAGCAGCTCTAGTATTCCTTCCCAGAATGAGCCCGTTCTCCATCATCCTAAGGTTGCCTGCCTTGGGTCGATTATTTCTAGGAAGATCATCAACTCAGGGCTTATCATTAAGCAAGAGATGGTCATGAGGGCCAAGCAGAGGCAGATATCTCTACCATTTTCGAAAATGATCACGGAGTTATGATGGCGTGCTGGAGTCCCCAGGGATTCGACTAGAGATACTGAATGTCACCTCTTTATCCTCCACTGATATCTGGAGTATTGAGGTCGAGTACACTCGTAAGAAGACTGGTAGGAGGAGGGCAGCTCCGGTGGATACATCCCCGGAGGTAGATACTGATTTGTTACCTACAAAGGCTTCTTTGCCTACTCCGACCTCCGTGCCTTTTGGTACCTCTGCCCCTTCTACTTCTTCACAAATTCTGGGTGCCTCCACCTCGTCCCAGCCAACCAAGATTACTCAGGAGATAATCCTAAAGATAAGGCATCTGGCCCATTCAGCTGACATGAGGGGGACCAGACTAGAGAGATTTGTTCCTAATATGATTGAGGCTGTTATTTTAGCTACACTGACCCCTCTTCAGACTTCTATTAACACTCTCACCACGCAAGTTGAGGCTTGTGAGAGCAGGCATGGGGAGATCTCTAAGGTGACATCTTTGAAGACGTAGACTATCTAAAGTCTAATGACTTCACTTCATTAATGGAGATTATAGATAATTTGGATGCCCCTGAAACTTTAGATATTCCTCCAGCTACCACCGGAGATGTGCATAGGGATAATGCAGCAATTGATGAGTCGAATGAAGAGACCGACGAAGAGCAGATAAAGATAAGGAAGGAGAGCATTTATAGAGACCTGCCAGATCTGGATGAGACTATTATATAGCCAATGATCCAGACATCGCTGACCGAGACATCCATGGCAGCTCCTCCTTCTAAGGTGACTCCAGTCCCTGATACCCAAGTCTAGATTAATGCACCGGGAACTGATGTCCAGGCAGATGGAGTGACTGAGTAGACAGGATCCTTTCTTTACCTCTCTCTCTGTTTTACTTTATGACTTGTGGATAGTTTTATTTGATTGAGCTTGTGGCTCCTTATTTTTAATTATAAATGATTTTTGGAACCTTCCGAAAAAATTATGCCACCTCTTGTTTGTGTTTTAATGTAGTTGTTCTTTTATAAATTTAAGTATCGGCCTTGATCAATATCGATGACTTGAATAGTGCTCATAATCGAACAAAAGTGACTGTGCGACTACGATGAGGCCAAATGAAGTTGCATAGACAATATGTGAACTTGTTGCATCTCATTGTGACTAGCCAAGTATTGAATAGAGTCTCTTGTGATGAACATTGCACACTAGCGAAAGTGTGGAGTCTTGTTTAACATTGGCGTTTACGCCTTGTGTGATGAGCTTACCATGAACCATGTGTGATGCCACCTAGAATTTGCCCCGTTGGTCTGGTTGACTAAGTGATGCAATCTCTTGATATGATTTTAGGCAACTTTGAAAAGTGTGAAACAACTTGACATTATACCTCTTTTGTGGCCTACCTTGTGAGTGTGTGAACCCCGTTTGAACATCCTTCGAGCCTTGGCCTTTTCTTGGAAGAAACTTGATGAAACTGTGACCTTTCTTGACCCATTACCCATAATCCTCATGAATTGTGGTTTGTTTGAATAGCCAACTTAGGCCAAAAGTCAAAGTTAGGGGTGTGGTGAAAAGAGAAGGTAAATCAAGAAGTGAAAGAAAGTACCCTTTCACCCATGTTTTGAGAAAAATGAAACCCCTCTATATAAAAAAAGGAGAAAAAGAAGAAAAGAATAAAAAATTGTGAAATAAAGTTGTCAAAGTGCAAAGAAAATGGGGTTTTCAATAGTAAATGGAAAGTTAATAATGGGATGACTTATGAGCATGGTATGAGGAAGAACAGGAAATAAAGTGTTGTTCACACCACATTTCATGAGGATAGAAGTCACTAAGCCTAAGTGACCGTACATTTGCACTCAGCTCTGTTGCAAGCCTTCAAAAGACCATTTTGATCTTGAGTGAGCTGAAACAAGGGTTGATTGGAAAATATGGGCAAACCTATAGGTGAAATCATGCATTGTGTTCATCTTTTTTAGTGTGAGTGTTGCATATGATTCCAAAGCTTTAAATTGCAAACCATTGTGTGTTAATATGGAGTCATTATTTGTGTGAGGGTATTTGAGTACCATTGTTGAGCTTGAACTTGTATTTGAAGCAAGGATTGTGAACTTGAGAATCTTTGATAATGGTGAGTCGCAACTTGAATCTTTTAGTGCACAATTGATCCTTGCATGAGTAAATTGAGTCTTTTTGTGTGCATTCATGATTGAGTCTTGTGTAGCACTGTTTGAGACATCTTTTTCAAACTGCTGAACTTGAATTTTAATTAAGGAGAAGCAAAAGTTTAAGTTAGGGGTGTTGATGAGTCCACTATTCGGACTCATTTAGGGCTTCATTTTAATAGATTGAGTGTCCTCAAATGCATATTTTGTGCCAATAACTGAAGTAAATCCTTGACTTTCAGGTATTTGGATTGAGGAACTAAACATGGACACTATTGAACAAAAAGGAACAAGGCAGCTGAAAGAACGAAGAAAAGAAGGCTTGAGGATCGCCTAAACCATCGAGCGAGTCATCGAATGGTTATGGTCTCGCCTAATGTTCCAGTGTGCCAAGCCTTGAAGGAGAAAATCAAGTCGAGGATAGAAAGGAACAGTCGGTGAGTCGCCGAACGGTTCCTCGATGTAGTGATATATCGCCCAAAGTTACAAAGCTTGAAGTTGTTAAAGGCCAAAGCAAAAAGGCGATAAAATTGACCAAATGGAGGATCACCGAATGGATCGGCGATCCTGACTTATTGTGTCGAATGGTCCTTCGCAGCACATTTTTGGACGACTATAAATACGTTATTAAATTTATAATTTAGTATGTAGTTCAAAATTTATCATTGATATTGTTCAGTTTTCAAGTTTGAGAGACATTTTTCCTTAGCTTTGAAGATTTAAAGATTTCCAATTCTAAAAATTGGAAGTGGGTGTTGAAGATTCTTCATCTTAGACCTTTGTAAAGACTATATCAATCTTACCCAGTTGATGGAAACACAATTTGGTAAAGATTTTTACCTTTTTATGATGTCTAGCTGAAACACCAATTCTTGGATTGTGATTATGTGATTATGGGTTGATTTAGCTGCTGGGTACTGTTAATTGATAGTGTAAATGTTGTGTAAAAGTGATTTCGTTCAGTAATTGTGGTTGAATTAATGGATTGTAGTTGCAAATACAATCCTAACTTCGTGTTTTTGGCTTGCTCGAGAGAGAGAAATTTAAAAACCAAAATTTATGAATTGATGGTCTGTGGGTATAGGATTTTCATGGGTTCATCGCGAGAGAGTGAACCCTAAACCCTTTTCCGCACATTCAGCTCGAGAGAGTGAATGGACTAAAGCGAAGGTTGTTCTTAATTGTTGATTATTGGTGTTCGAGAGAAACCAATTTGATTCAGGGTAAATTGTTCGGAGAAAGTTTATCCCCACTAAAGTCTAGCTTATTCACTAATTTTCAGCCATTCACTATTAATTGCAATCACCCAATTATCTACCTTAGCCCATAATCTAATCACATCCCAAGAACCCATCTCTATACTTGTTATTTTCATATTATATGCTGTTGTAGTTGATAGTTGAAACCAAATTCCCCCTGATATTTGACACTTGTGTCACCCCAAATTTGAACCATGTTTTTATTCGTAAATGTTTTTAGTGATGATTGACTTGAGCATATTCTTACTTGCCTATTGATTCTCAATTACAAACTACTCCCTTGGGACTTGACCCCAACTCAATAGTTGCCCTTAGTATTGGATGAAGTGTCCTAATACATGAAATCAAGGTCCTACCTTGGGAAGGGGATTTCTATTCGAAATGGTTAACGAGCCTTGATAGATTTTACTATGTGGTCAAGGGCTGAATTATGATGCAGAAGAAACGAGGGCATGTCGTGGGTGGTTGGCAGGGTTGGTAGTGGTTGCATTTGGGAACTCCTCAATGAGATAGAAGGGTTAAGCTATGATCAAGAATAGAGCGAGAAGGGTGATAGAGTAGGGGGTTAGATTCAAGTGTACTAGTACATTTAAGGTATACGGGAATGGTAAAGGGAGAAAGATAAAGGTTGAGGGGTGTACTTTCTTATTGCATGTTTCCTGCTGGTTGATTTCTTTATATTATGCGGTGGGCATTAGGTTGACCGATGATGCCCACCAGTAGGTGCTGTTTGTACTGATACTACTCTTGCTATGTCATTTGGCATAGTTTGGTTGCAGAGTTAGTAATGTTTCATAGGTGAAGACGAAGACAATCTCCAACCGCTTCTACTCTTCTGTCACGATCGAAGGGTATACCCTAGATGTAATATAGCGTACTTGACCCCGAAGGGGTCTCATAGAAGCCACTTAGCATATCATAATATATGAAAATAGAAATGTACAAAAATTTTAAAAACTTTATCCATACAATCGAAGACTTTCATAAAATCAAGTGGAAGTCTATAACTCTTTGTCTCAAACCATCTAATACAACTTTGAGTAACTCCTGGGACATAGCCCATACAATAGGCTCAAAACATAAAGATAGTGGTGGCTTGATCCTTAATGCTATAAGGACTCACCAAATTTTCAACTCCTTGCACTTTTAGAAACCTATCCTCAATAACAGAGTTTAATGTCACAAAACCCTACATTTGATAAGAATGTAGGCAAAAGTATGTGTTAGTACAATAATGTACTAAATATGATGGCTAGCATAAATCATCAACATGAGAATATAAGAGGCATTAGTCAACACAAGACATCTACCATACTCATAAGATACAATAGCATAATACATGAATATAGAAACATCATGATAAAACATAGGCTACAAGCATAAGAGACAACAACATAATCATAGACACAATGAAAACATTTAGTTTAACTTGACATAAGAGAAAAACTTCATGAGCCACCTCAAGGCATGCGTGTGCAATACATAGATAAGACTCCATAATCCCACCAATGATAATCAAGTCACCTTAGGTCCTCATTCATGTTCATTACCTTTTTTATCTCTTCCGTAGCTTATTTCTCATAGACAAGGGAATATTCACCTTTAGTCAAACATGGCAAAGAAAGCAACTTATAGCAACAATCCAAGTCAAGCATACATCATAAGCATAAGGCATAGGCCTATTCATCACGTAGACCATCATAACAAAAAAGGAACATACCACAACTACCCTCAAAGCATACTTATGCAATGTATGAATAATATCACATAATCTCATCCATACTAAGTAAAGCCTCTTGAGTAACCATAGTTCATACTAGACTTGACCTTGTAGGAATTAGCTTTAACCGACATAGACCATGTGAGCTTAACATGGAATCCGGTGTTATGCCTCACACTGAAAAGAGATGTTCTACTTGCCTAAGGTAGAAGTAAAATGTATTAGCTTTTAGGTATATCTAATAGCTAAATAACCTATGGGGGCACGTAGTATATTGGACAAGGAGATTGCTACTAAAAACCCAAACCTTACTTAACGGGGGAGCTTCCATCTTATGAGATTACCTTTAGAAACCCGACCTTACTTAACGGGAGAGCCTCTATCTCATATTCAATATCCACTCGGTGCTAAGCTTAATTCCCATGGAGTACTTATTGAATCCTAACTTGTTTCATTAGGATAGCTCATTAGATCATGCGTGAGAATAACCTTTCACCGTCCATGTCTTCATGTTAGATTCAATTAGGTGAGAACTGACTTTCAATCTAGAATTTTCATTATGTGAGAAAACCTTTCACATCATGCTCATTATGTTAGATTCAATTAGGTTAGAACTAAATTTCAACCTAGAATCTTCATTTTGTAAGAAAACCTTTCACATCATGTTCGTTATGTGTTCATGAGAATAGCCTTTCAATCAACAAAATAATATCATCATAATTATGGTCTCTTCATTCATAGTTATGCATAAGTGTGTGTTTGTGTGTGTGAGAATAGCCTTTCAACAACAACACAATTATATCAAAGTCATAATCACTTTACTTTCTCAAAAGGTATTCTTAAAGCATGTACACAACCTTCATAAAGCATGTATAATATAATATCTTGCCCTTTCAAGGACCAAGGACCATATTCAATTAGCACATCTAGAATTCATTATAATAGACATGGATATAATCATAGTTCAAGTAATCAAGTCATTACATGCATAATCTCATATACTCATAACATAGGTCATGTTGGTGAAGTCTTTCCATAATAATACTATATAGCTTCACTCTGAAAGCCTTAACATTATTGGTTCATTCATATTAGTTTTTACCCTCAGAGCCCTAGGATTCACATTCATACTACTAGCTTTACTCTCAAGCGACACCTCACATGGTCATCACATATGCATAATTCTCAAGATAATCTAACCAAATGTTTCATTCTCAAGCAATTCTAGCCATATATCATCATAATACTTGATCTTAGCCAATTCATGTGTTTAAGTCTTCATCACATGAAATATAGTCATGATTCATCATATAAGCCCTAATATAATCAATTCATGCCTTCAAGCTTTTCTTTTTAATTAATTATTATCTAGGTCTTCTAATCTCAAGCAATTCATGAAGTAATTTATCAATCTTAGAAGATCACATCTAAGCCCTCAATTTCCTCTTTCATGGCATAAAACCAAACTATATAAATTTCATCAATTAAACTAGGGTTAGCCATGGAAAACATATAATCTAATCATAATATCAAGATTCAATACTAAAACAATCATAAACAAGTACTATCCACTCAATTGGAGTCATACTCAACTTAACCCACAATATTGGAAGGAACCTTAACTTGAATTAGGGATTTCATCTTCACAATTGGGGGGATTCTAGGGGGCTCCATGGATGGAAGAATCCTTGGATGAATAATCCATCTTACCTTGGATACAAATCCCTCACAAAAGATTGCAACAATGGAGGAATTTGACCTAGCTTTCTTCTCTTCTTCTTCTTCTTCACTTTCTAGAGAGAGAATTTTTTGGAGGGAATTGGGTTTGTCGTGGTGTCTTGGAAGAATGACTTAATTGATTTAGTTTAGGGGTCTATTAGGTTTATATAGGTGGTCTAATTACTAATAAAACGACCCTTCTTAACCGCTAACTAATAATGAATAAACTGCTAAGTCCCCAACTTAAAATGACTTAACTTCAAAGCTTCCTCACCCACGAGACCCCGACCCACGGACCGTACACAAGACTTCATTTTTTAAAAAGTAACACGCACCAGGGATTGTAACCGAACAAATGGTGGTATTTAATAATTTTTATTTTTTAAAAAAATCACGGCTTCTCAAGCATGCACAGCACTAGTAGGAAGAGGAAGTCAACAACCGGAGTTTTCATGAATTCGTGTTTCCTCTTGTTTATTTCTATCATCGAATGTCTCTAGGTATTTGCCATCTATAGAATTATATTGTATGAAGTAGTTAAAAACCTTATATTATACTAGAAGTAGTTATAACTTGTTTTTATATTTTGTTTGTAAATGTCATATTTTGTAATTAATAGGGTTTTTCATTTCCTAACTTTTGACTGAACATAATTATGAATGGTCTTGGTCATTTTTTGTTCTAAAGGTTATATTTATGTAACTAATATATTTATAACCTAACTAATCACGGAAATAGTTATGAATGATCTTGATTTTGTTTGATAATAAAATCAATTTCTCATTTACTTTTATTTTTCAAAAAGACCGTCACAACTCAAAAGAAAGTCAAGAAGAGGTGTGACGGATCTGATGACTACTGGAGAAACCTCTGTTTCAGAATTCGAGCTTTCTATATTGACCTTTATTTGATTATTTTTATTAATTGGAAATATTTTGTGTTTATTGTTAACATGTTATTTAATGATTTATTTCTATTGTGTCACGCCCAAACGTGGCTGGCACTCGAGAACTATTGTTGGCCCCAAGCGACCCATGGTCTGGCTTACAAACTCAACGGAAGACTTAAAAGCATAAATACAAGGATTCAATATATATCTACTCAACTATTAAATAAAATACCTTAGAATTTTTAAAAGCCAACATTTAACTTGGCCAAAATGGCAATTCAAGTCTTAACATATGAAATGATAATGTAAAGACAATTGAACTACTAACTGTCTGACTGTCTATGAAGCCTTTAAAACAAAGAGGGATGTCGGGACAAGACCCCTGATAATCCTAACAATGAAATACTGAAAACAAAGTAAAAGGAGTCCTCCGAAATGCAAGGAGGCTCACCAACTGAGTATGAGTACTCAACTGGATCAACGAGGCGCTGGGTGATGATCCTGGTTACTTGCGTCTGCATCATCAGAAGATGCAGGCCAACTGGCATCAGTACATTGAATGTATGAGTATACGAGTTGAAATGCTAAACACAACATAGTCTTGAAAAGAGTCTGAAAGAAACAATTACATTGGCTTTACTCAACTCCTAAATAACTTAACTCAATATAAAGCAATAAACATATGCAATATATAGAACGCTTGTAAAACTGTGGAAAACAACTTAGATCATTCAATAAAATGCAATAACAAACTCAACTTTACTCATATAATAAAGTAATACAGTTTATGTGGGAGATTCTCTAACCGACAACCACCACTATGAGCCTAAGTAGTTATGCAGTGTCTTGCCCACGTTGCCAGAACTATCCTATACTTTGCTGCCATATAGAACGCTTAACTAAGTGGATCCACTAGTCTATGCTAAAGCATCTTAAGGAGTCACATAAAAAATATGATCCTTTACTACCCATGAAGGATACATGGTTTATGGAGACTTAAGTTAATATGAACTCGCATCCCCATATCGGTGCTCAATGATGGCTACATGGTTTATGGAGACTTGAGTTAATATAAACTCGCATCCCCATATCGGTGTTCAATGGTACTCCCAAAATATACTTAGCTCATACGTTTTTAAAACAAACTTCTTTTTTGCTTTGATATATTTACTCAAAACTTAGCTTAAAAGCTCTCTTGGAATCGATGTTTCCATTCTTGTTCAAATAAGAAAACATATTAAACTCTTGGATCACTTAGTTCCTTTATAACTTTTGGAGAAATGAACTCAACTTTTTATTCTTTGCTTAACTTAAAACTTTAAGTCTTAGAACAAAGTCAAAAACGTTTGTGAAAGACTTTTGAAAAACTTGAATGAACTTCTCTTGACTTGCTTCTTAACTTCTAAACTTGACTCCTAACTTTCTTTGAATTGAATTATGGATTCAAGGATTGTGATTTGTGATAGGAAAGATCTAATGATGTTTAGAAGTGTTTTTAGATAACTAAACATGAGAAAAGATCAAAAATTCACTGTCTGAGGCAGAATGGTCCATGACCACTCCGCGACGCGAAATGATTTTTCCCAAATCTGGGGAGCAGGTCCACGACGCAGAGCCAGTGCCCAGATTTGCCCGACTAATTTTCTTCTTCGTTTTCTGGCCCCAATTCGCCCAAACTAGAGTCTTTTTCCCAAATTATTTTTAGATATAGATAACCAGCAAATGTACCTAAGAACCTAACTCCAACCAACTAAATAATTTGGCGTAATGATCTCAGAAACTTCTCAATTTTAGTCCAACTCAAGAACAATATCAAATTAAAGAATAAATATCAAGAACTTCAACTTTTAAACTCTTTTAGGACGAATTCACGTTGAAATAAACATGTTTTGCACATGGGTGAACGAGCCCAATGTTATAAAAGCCTCACATAACTTGTAGGATTAAATCCTTGGCGAAATCCACACGAAAATCTCCAAGAAATCGACGAACTTTGAACTTTTCTTCTCCTTTCTCCTTTTTTCTCTTTTCTCTAAGCCCTAGCGTGAACTTCAACTTTTCTAAACTGGTCTAATTTTGATTAGACCCTAACTTAATTACCAAAAACGGAATAAAACAATTGGGCAAGGAAAAGACTAAAATACCCTTCCAAAATTTGGATTAGACTTTCCCTATCTAAATAGCCCAACTTACAAAGGGCATATCTCACTCATACGAACTCGGAATCGAGTAAACAAAGTGGCGTTGGAAAGATTTTTCCAAGAGCTTTACTACCATATCGGGAAGTACACCTAACTCATCTTTATCTATGAGTTATGTCCGTTTAAAGTTGACCCAAAAATCAACTTATTCTAACTTAGTAAAATTTCTAGACTTTCATTCTTTTCAAAAACGACTATTTCCAATTATGAACACCTTCCTAGTTACTTCAATTTGCGAGATGTTACAATATCTCCCCCTTGGTAACATTCATCCTCGAATGAGATTACTCTTACTAGGCTAAGTATGTAACATGCAACATAAGCTCAAACACCTAATCATGCAAATGTAATTACAACACGCCAACTTACAAATAAAAAGCTAAGAAAAGTATTAGTACCTTAATTCGGAACTTATCCAGATTCGAAGAGATGTAGATATCTCTTATTCATATCCTCTTCAGCTTCCCAAGTAGCTTCCTCAACAAATTGGTTCCTCCAAAGGACTTTGACTGATGCTACATTTTTTGTTCTCAACTTGCAAACTTGGCGATCTATAATCTGAACAGGAATCTCCTCATAAGACAAGTTATCTTTGATCCTAATATCCTCTATTGGTATGATCAATGAAGGATCGCCAATGCATTTCTTCAACATGGAGATGTGAAATACAGGATGAACAGCTGCTAACTCTTGTGCTAGCTCCAATTCATAAGCCACTTTGCCAACTCTCTTGGCTATTCGATAAGGTCCAATATATTGGGGACCAAGCTTCCCCTTCTTACTAAATCTCATAACGCCCATCATGGGTGAAACCTCAAGTATACCTAATCATCTACTTCAAAAACTAACTCCCTTATCCTAACATTAGTGTAGGATTTCTAACTAATCTGCGCCATCTTCAACCTCTCTTGAATCACCTTCACATTCTCCATAGTTTGATGAACTAAATATGGTCTTATCAACCCAGCTTCACCAACTTCAAACCATCCAATAGGAGATCTGCATCTTCTCCCATTAATAGCTTCATAAAGAGCCATTTGGATGCTAGAATGGTAACTATTGTTATAAGCAAAATCGATGAAAGGTAGGTGATCATCCCAATTGCCTTTGAAATCGATCATGCACTCCCTCAACATATCCTCTAAGGTCTGAATAGTGCGCTCTGCTTGCCTATCAGTCTGAGGATGAAATGCGGTACTTAAGTTCACCTTTGAACCCAAGCCTTTTTGGAATGACTTCCAAAACTATGCAGTAAATTACACACCTTTGTCTGAAATAATAGAGACCGAAACCCCATGAAGCCTTACCACCTCTTGAAGATACACTTAACATATCTTCTACTGAATGGGTAGTCCTTACCGGCAAAAAGAGGGCTAATTTTGTCATTATATCAACAATCACCCAAATAGAATCATGCTGCCTACGAGACCTTGGTAAACCTGCGATAAAATCCATATTTATCATCTGCCACTTCCATTCTGAAAGTCCTATATTCTGAGCCAAACCATCGGGCCTTTGATTCTCCACTTTAACTTGTTGGCAATTCGGACACTTAGCAACAAACTCTGTAATGCCCTTCTTCATGTTACTCCACTAATAAACTTCTCTCAAATCGCGGTACATCTTTGTGGAACCTGAATGAATGGAATATTTGGAGCTATGAGCTTACTCCATGATCCTCTCTTGGAGTCCATCCACCATTAGTACTCACAATTTACCTTGATATCTCAATACGTCATCTCCCCTTTGTTCAAAAGCTAATACTTTTTTGCTTATGAATATTTGCCTTCAATTCAAGCAAAATAGGATCTTAGTGTTGTTGTCCTTTCACTTCTGACACTAATAATGATTCAGCCCCATTCACCACCACTACTCCTCCTTTTGTGGAATCCATTAGTCGAACTCCCAATCATGCAAGTCTATGCACATCTTTCGCTAGATCTTTTTTTTCTTCCTCAACATGGGCAGTACTACTCATAGACAACCTGCTTAAAGCATCATCAACAACATTAGCCTTACCTGGGTGATAAAGAATACTCATGTCATAATCATTCAGAAATTCAAACTACCTCTTTTGTCTGAGATTATGTTCTTTCTGAGTAAACACATACTGAAGGCTCTTGTGATCGGTCAACACATCCACATGAACACCATAAAGATAATGACGCCATATTTTCAAAGCAAAAACTACAGCAGCCAACTCTAAGTCATGGGTTGGGTAATTCTTCTCATGAACCTTCAACTGCCCAGAGGAATAAGCTATAACTTTGCCATTTAGCATTAGTACACAACCCAAACCAACTCAAGACGTAACCAAATATAAAACAAAGCCTTGTGGACCTTCAGGTAAGGTCAACACTAGGGCAGTAGTCAACCTCTTTTTCAATTCCTGAAAACTTTTCTCACAAGCTTCAGACCATTGAAACTTCAATATTTTCTAATTCAACTTGGTCAAAGGGGACGAAATAGACGATATCCCCTCTACGAACCTTCTATCATATCCAGCCAAACCCAAGAAAATCTTAATATCAGTTGGAGATGTGGGTCTAGGCTAATTTTGCACTTCCTCTATTTTTTGGGCATTATTTCTAATTCCATCACTAGAAACTATGTGGCCCAAGAACACCACAGACTCAAGCCAAAAATCACATTTAGAGAACTTAGCATATAACTCCTTATCTTTCAAAGTCTGAAGAACTATTCTGAGATGGCTAGCATGATCTTCTTTATTCCTTGAATAGATTAGTATGTCATCAATGAAGACGATAACAAACATATCTAAATAAGGTTTGAAAACTCTATTCATAAGGTCCATGAATGTTGCAGGTGCATTGGTCAAACCGAACGACATGACCAGAAACTCATAATGACCATAACGAGTCAAGAATGCAGTTTAGGAACATCACATTCCCTTACTTTGAATCGATGGTAACCAGATTTGAGGTCTATCTTAGAAAAACAAGAAGCACCCTAAAGCCGATCGAAAAGATCAAGAATTCTCAGAAGAGGATATTGGTTCTCGATGGTAACCTTGTAAAACTGACGGTAATCTACACACATCCTAAGGGAACTATCTTTTTTTCTCACAAATAAGACCAGAGTACCCCAAGATGAGACACTTGGTTGAATGAAACCCTTATCAAGGAGATCTTTCAACTGTTCTTTAAGTTCTTTCAACTCTGCTGGTGCTATTCTATATGGCAGAATAGAGATAGGACAAGTATCTGGAAGAACATCTATACTGAAGTCTATATCTCTTTCAGGAGGGACTTCGGGTAGATCATTTGGAAAAACTTGTAGAAACTCTTTTATTATAGAAATTGACTGAATAGGAGCTATTTCAATACTAGAGTCATTAACTCGGACTATGTGATAGATACACCCATTGGAAACTAAATTTCTTGCCTTAAGATACGAAATAAAATGACCCTTAGGCACTGCTGAACAACTTTTCAACTCTAAGACTGGCTCATTATGAATTTGGAACTTGACAACTCGAGTTCTACAATCAATAAAGGCAGTCCATACGTAGAATGACATCAAAATCTACCATGTCTAACTCAATTAAATCAGCCATAGTGGCTTTGTGATTGATGGAAATGACACAATTACGATATACTCGCTCAGCTAGAATACACTCCCCAATAGGTGTAGAAACACAAAAGGGTTCATAGAGTTTCTCAAGAATAACATCAAACTTATTTGTAACATAAGGGTTTACAAAAGATAAATTTGCGTCTGGGTCTAGCAAAGCATAAACATCAAAAGTAAAGACTTTGATCATACCAGGGACAACATCAGGAGAATTCTCTTGCTATTGGAGACTAGTGATCGCATAAATGTGGTTTGCTCCTCCGTCAGTACCGAATGTAGCTCCTATAGGTTCAGCCTTGTATAGTGGAGCTACTGATGAAGATTGGTCTATATTGCCCTGATTTCCACTACCTTGCCTGTTCTTAGGGTACTCTTTCATGAAGTGACCCACTTGTCCATACTTGAAACAACCTGGCTGGCCATCACAACACTTACTTGGGTGGGTTCTACCATACCTAGCACATGTAAGAGCCCAGTTACCTCCTTGTGCCACACTACCCCGAGAATGCGCAGGTCCAGCTCTGAAATTCTACAAATTCTGACCATTATTCTCATATTTGTTTCTGGTGCAGGTGCGCTAGAAAATGATGGACCAAGTCCCTTTTGCTTTTGCTGAACGGTTCACATTACTTTTCTGCTGCCCGGACTGATTCCCTGTCTTAGACTTCTTGTTTCTACACTCTTCCCTATCACTCAGCTTCTCTTCCTCAAACTACTACACATATACCATTAACCTCGATATATCCATATCCCAATTAGCATCATTGCCCTGCCCTCCTTGCTTGACAAACGGGACAACCCAGCAACAAATACTCATTCTACTCCACATATCCGCAACCATCTCCGAAGCATAGCGGGATAGTTGGGTGAACTTCAACCCATACTCATAACACTTAAAAAATCTTGCTCAAGAGTAAGAAACTCTCGTACCTTTGCCTCTTTCAGTTCTCAGGGGAAGAAATATCCCAAGAAAGCTTTCTCAAAACATGTCTAACTCGTAGGTGGTGCTTCCTCAACTCTACCTTCTTCCACTGGTCAAACCAAGTACTAGCAACATTCTTAAATTGATAAGTAGCTAGTTCAACTCGCTCAGTATCAGCAACGTGCAACACATCAAATACTTTCGTAGTTCCTCAATAAAGTTCTGTCGATCCTCAATAGTGCTCGAACCAGTAAAACTTGGAGGGTTCATCCTTAAGAACTCACGAATCCTCAAAATGTTAGCCTCTTCTTGTCGAGCTCCTCTTTGTTGCCCAACCTGGTTAGTCACAGCTTGACTTAGCATCCTTGTTGCTTCCCTGAACTCAGCATTAGTAGTTTCCCTTTGGGGTTGCACTTCAGGTGCATTAGGTACCCGTTGTTCCTCAACATTACGCCTAGAAGGACGACCTCTAACAGCTCTTCGTGGAGGCATGATTATCTGAAAACATGCGCAAGCACAAATTCGTAGAAACTTTTTAGAGATCAAACTCTAACGTAAGAAATGAGTATGAAGGAAGTGAGAAATTTTCCTAAATGTCTCAGCCTCCTAATTATAGATGTGGTGCGCTTCATATCGATAACGAGGACTCTACTGACACGACTTCATAGACTCCTTAGGACTCTTGAAATTTGTATTCTGATATCAAGTTTGTCACGCCCCGATCCTACACCCTGTGGCTGGCATTTGAGAACCATTGCTGGCCCCACGCGAACCCTTAGCCTAGCTTACTTACTCAGCGGAAGACCTAAAAGCATAAATACAAGGATTCAATGCATCTCTACTCAACTGTTAAATAAAATAGCTTAGAATGTTTAAAAGTCAACATTCAACTTAGCCAAAATGGCAACTCAAATCTTAACATATGAGATGATAATGTAAAGACAATTGAACTACTAAATGTCTGACTGTCTATGAAGCCTTTGAAACAAATAGGGATGTTGAGACAAGACCCCTGCTCATCCTAACAATAAAATACTGAAAACAAAGTAAAAGGAGTCCTCTAGAATGCAAGGAGGCTCACCAACTGACTCTGAGTGCTCAACTGGATCAATGAGGCGCTGGGTGATGATCCTGGTTACTTGCGTTTGCATCATAAGAAGATGCAGGCAAACTGGCATCAATACATTGAATGTACGAGTATGCAAGTTGGAATGCTAAACACAACGTAGGCTTGAAAGAACCTGAAAGAAACACTTACACTGGCTTTACTCAACTCCTGAATAACTTAACTCAATATAAAGCAATAAACATATGCAATATATAGAAAGCTTGTAAAACAGTGGAAAACAACTTAGTTCGTTAAAGAAAATGCAATAACAAACTCAATTTTACTCATATAATAAAGTAATATAATTTCTGTGGGAGATTCTCTAACAGAAAACCACCACTATGAGCCTAAGTGGTGATACAGCGTCTTGCCCACGCTACTAGAACTGTCCTATACTTTATCGTCATATAAAACGCTTGACTAAGTAGATCCACTACTCTATGCTAAAGCATCTTAAGGAGACATCTAAAAAGTATGATCCTTTATTACCCATGATGGCTACATGATTTATGAAGACTTGAGTTAATATGAACTCGCATACCCATATAGGTGCTTAATACAACTCCAAAATATACTTAGCTCATATGTTTTTAAAACAAACTTCTTTCTTTGCTTTGAGATAACTACTCAAAACTTAGCTTAAAAGCTCTCTTGGAATCGATGTTCCCATTCTTGATCAAATATGAAAACATTTAAAACTCTTCGAATACTTAGTTCCGTTATAACTTTTGGAGAAATGGACTCAACTCTTTACTCTTTGCTTAACTTAAAACTTAAGTCTTATAACAAAGTTAAAAACGTTTGTGAAAGACTTTTGAAAAACTTTAATAAACTTCTCTTGACTTGTTTATTAACTTCTAAACTTGACTCTTAACTTTTCTTGAAATGAATAATGAATTCAAGGATTGTGATTTATGATAGGAAAGATCTCATGATGTTTAGAAGTGTTTTTAGATAGCTAAACATGAGAAAATATCAAAAATTCACTGTCTAAATGTGGGTCTGTTATGCAGAGAAGTATTTAAATTTTGGTCGCGAAAATACTTTTTGAGGCAGAACGGTCCGTTACCGCTCTGCGATATGAAATAATATTTCCCAAATCTGGGGAGCAGGCCTTCGACGCTGAAATAAGCATATTTGGCATGTGGGTGAACAAATCCAATGCTATAAAAGCCTCACATACCTTGTAGGATTAAATCCTTGGCGAAATCCACACGAAAATCTCCAAGAAATCAACGAACTTTGAACTTTTCTTCTCCTTTCTCCTCTTTTCTCTTTTCTCCAAGCCCTCGCGTGAACTTCAACATTTCTAAACTGGTCTAATTCTTATTAGACCCTAACTTAATTACCAAAGACGAAATAAAACAATTGGGCAACGAAAAGACAAATATACCCTTCCAAAATTTGAATTAGATTTTTCTTATCTAGACAGCCCAATGTTCAAAAGTCATATCTCACTGGTACGAATTCGGAATTACACAAACTTGGCGGCATTAGAAAGATTATTCCAAGAGCTTTCCTACCATTTCTGGAAGTACACCTAACTCATCTTGAGCTAGGAGTTATGACTATTTGAAGTTGACTAAAAACTCAACTTATTCCAACTTAACAAAATTTTCAAATTTTCATTCTTCCCTAAAACAACTATTTCCAATTATGAACTCCCTCCTAGTTACTTCAATTTGCGAGATGTTACATATTGTGTTAGTCACTAATTTTAAAAAATAAAATTGCCTAGATGCTTAGCTGCCCACAAAACTTAATTTAAAAAAAAATAATAAAAATACGCAGTAAGAATCGTAATCTAACACATGTTGACATTTAATTAATTTTCTTTATTAAAAAAGGTAATCTTTTCAAGCATGCTAATTATTAACCGTATGAGGAAGTCAATAGTCAATGTGTTTATTAATTCGTGATTCCTTTCGCTTATTTCTAGTATCGGAGTCTTTATGAATTTGTAATCTATAGCATTATACTATATCAAGTTCTATACTGCTCTTTAAAACTCCAATGAGATTAATGGAGAGAGGGATTGAAAGATATTCTAGTTTGATATTGTAAGTTGATAAATTCAGTTTCTTTATATTTTGTATTTTGTTTGTATATATATATCATATTTTGTGACTAATGTATTGCTAATTTCTTAACTTTAGATTAAATATAGTCGTGAATTACCTTTCTCATTTTTTGTTATAAATGTCATATTTTTTTAACTAATATATTTATACTCTAAACAACTACATTAATAGTAATGAATGGTCTCTCTTGGTATGATAAAAAAATCATATTTTTTCTTTTACTTGTATTTTTGAAAAGACCATAACATACCATAGAAAGGTAAAGAAGAGGTGTGAACGATACGGCAAATCCACTGGAGAAATATCTTTTTAATTATATATATTTTGAAATTTATTTGGCTATTTTTATTAATTAGATCTATTTTGTGTTTGTTGTTAATATGTTGTATAATGATTTATTGCTTTGATATTGTGTTTGTCACTAATTTTATAAAAAAATATTACCTAATTACGTCTCGGCACACAAGACTTCTTTCTTAAAAAAAAATAATATACACCACGGATCGTAATTGAACACATGGTTATATTTAATAATTTTTAATTTTAAAAAAGAAAACAGCTTCTTAAGCACACACAGAGGAGTAGATCAATAACTGAAATTTTCATGGATTCGTGTTTATTTTGCTTAGTTCTGTCAAAGGAGATCTCGATAGATTTGTCATCTGTAATATTATATTGTACGAAGTTCTATATTGATCATTAAAATGCCGACGACTCGACGGAGAGAGGGGATGAAAGATCTTTCAGTGTGTTTGTATATTGTTTATAAAAGTCATATTTTGTAATAAATAGGGTTTCTAATTCCTTATCTTTAGACTAAAAGATATTCGTAAGTGTCTTTAGTCTTTTTTTCTTATAAAGGTCATTTTTAAATAACTGGTATATGTGTAGTTTAACTAATCACAACAATAATTATGAATGGCATTGTGTTAGTTTGATTAAAAAAATATTTTCTCTTTCACTATTATATTCAAAAAAATATCGTCACGTTTCTGATGAAAGGTCAAGAAGAAGTATGACAGATCTGGCGACTCCGCTGACTAAATCTCTTTTTTTTTTAAATTTGAGTTTTGTATATTAACCTTTATTTGGCTATTTTAATTAATTGGAACTATTTTGTGTATGTTATTAATATGTTATTTAATAATTTATTGCTTTGATGATGTGTTAATCACTAATTTTACAAAAAAAAAAATTGCTTAGGAGCTGCACACATTTTTGTTAAAAAAAATAAATAATAATATGCATCAAGAATTGTAATCAACAATGATCGCATTAAATAAATTTTATTTTATCAAAAAAATTAACTTCTCAAGCACACACAACACTAATTAAAGGAGGATATCAACAGCCGAAGTGTTCATGCATTCGTATTCTTTATTGCTTATTTATATTATTGGGTATCTTTACGTATTTACCAAATGTAATATTATATTGTATGAATTTCATACTTGTCTTTAAAACACCAATGGTGTCACTGGATAGAGGGGATTGAAGACAATCCAATTTGATAGTAGAAGTAGTTAAATTTAGTTTGTTTATGTCATTTATTTTGTTTGTAAAAGTTTTATTTTGTAATAAATAGAGTGGCTAATTACCTAACTTTAAACTGAACATAGTCATAAATGACCTTCGTCATTTTTTGTTGTAAAGGTCATATTTTGATAACTAATATATTTATATTCTAATTAATCATGACATTGTTTATCAATGACCTTTTTCTGGTTTCAAGAAAAAATATTATTTTCTTTTACTTTTATTTTTAAAAAAAGACCGTCACATCGCAAAAATATATCAAGAAGAGGTGAAATATATTTGAAAACTCTACTGGGGAAACTTTTTTAAAAAAAATAAAGTTTTGTATATTGACCTTAATTTGCCTATTTTTATTAAAGAGATACGTTTTTTGTTTGTTGTTAATATGTTATTTAATAATATATTGCTTTGATATTGTGTTAGTTACTAATTTTTCAAAAATAAACAATTTTCCTAAGAGCGTAGCCGTATACAAGTCTTCTTTTTTTAAAAAAATTATTACGCACTAAGGATCAAAATCGAACATATGATAGCCTTTAATAAATTTATTTTTTAGAAAGAACAACTTCTTAGGCACACATAGCACAAGCTAAATGAGGAGGTCAACGACCAATGTTTTCATGGATTCGTGTTACCTGTTGCTTATTTATGTCATCAAAGATCTCTATGAATTTGTTATTTGTAGCATTATGCTGTATAAAATTTATACCGCACTCTAAAATGTCAACGGGCTCAAAAGAGAGAGGAGATGTAAAATTTTGTAGTTTTGATATTGCAAGTAATTAATTTAGTTTGTTTGTATTTTGTATTCTGTTTGTAAAGATCATATTTTGTAATTAATAGGGTACCAATCCCTAGCTTTAGATGAAACAAAATATTTTTGTAGTACATGTTATATTTTTGTAACTAATATATTTATACCCTAAATAATCACGGTAATAGTTATGAATGGTCTTGCTTTGATTTGATTAAAAAACATACTCTTTTTTACTTTTGTTTTTCAAAAAAGATCTTTACATCTCGAAGATTGGTCAAGAAGATGTGTGACAAATCTGGTGATTCTGCTGTGAAAATCTTTTTTTTTAAGAATTAGAGTTTTGTATGTTAACCTTTATTTGACTATTTTTATTAATTGAATACATTTTGTGTAGTTTATTAATATGTTAATTAATGATTTATTATTTTGTTACTATAAAAGTCATTAATTTTACAAAAAAATTAATTTACTTAAAATCTTGATCGCATATAAGACTTTTTTTAAAAAATAAAATGAAATAATACGCTTCAAGGATTGTAACCGAACACATAGTGACATTTAATTTTAAAAAAAATAAAAAAAAGGACGACTTCTCAAGCAGGCACAACGCTCGTCGGAGAAGGTAAACAACCCGAGTGTTCATGAATTTGTGTTCTCTCTTGTTAATTTTTGTCATCAGATATCTCTATGTAGTAGTCATATGTAGCATTATGCTATTTGAAGTTCAATAGCGCTACTCAATTCATCAAAGGGCTCAATGGAGAGAGCGGATGGAAGACTTTCTGATTTGATACTGAAAATAGTTAAAATTTAATTTGTTTGTATTTTGTATGTTGTTTGTAAAAGTCATATTTTGTAATTAATAGGGTTGTTAATTCTCTAACTTTAGACTTAACATAGTCATGAATGACCTTGGTCATTTTTTATTGTAAATGTCATATTTTTGTAACTAATATGTTTGTACCCTAACTAATCACAAAAATAGTTATTTAATTTGTGATTGAAGTGATTTTGCAATTATATGTGTAACATTTCGAGATAATTCTCCAAGTACTATACCATTAGTGGTTATGTGTACTTATTAAGAAGATTATGTGCCTAAAAAGATATATTTGATACCTCTAGAAGCCCTCAATAAAAGAGCACTTAATACCTCTAGAAGCTATTTATAAGCACTTGATATCATAGGCTAGAAGCCCTAAATGAAAGAAGGTTTGGTGTTGTTTAAATGGTTAAGTTAGCTTAGAAAGAAAGAGATAAGTTGGAGGTAAGGTTCGACCATTTTATAATTTATGATTTGCTTGTGCTCTTAGAAATGTGTTCACGTTGTCTATTTCTTCAATAACAGGGAGTGAATTCTAGCCATACTATCGAGATAATCTACTAGGATCGAAATCCTAACGGCAGGGACAATAGGTTTCTTGTGAACCTGTAGTCCAGCATAGTTGGGATTTTGTAATTTTAGATAGCACTGTTATGGTGCAGATCTAATACATCTATCAATAAGCCACTAACAATCTTTTTCTTATCATCGAGGTGGTCCTCAGACAATGGATCCGAGGTATCAGCCCCTTAACCCTTTTAGACAGCAATCTAGCTATAATTCTAATCATACTATCCAGATGATCTACTAGGGTCGAAAGTCTAATAGCAAGGACAACAGACTAAACCAAATAGATGAATGTCAATACGTGTCACTAGGAAGAAGATTAACACTAGTTAATAGTGTACTTGACACTATGATGTCAATGTTTTTCCTATGCCAGCTTGTGTCTTCAAGCAAGAACCAGAGTGAAGGTGGAAAATGGTAGGAAGACCTCCTTCTGGGAAGACAATTGGAATGGGAAAATGGTTTTGAGACTAGCAAACTCTATTCAATAGCTAATGCATTTGATGCAGCAAATTACTCATGCCCAGATAATGCACACTTTCAGAGAAAGTAATCAATCGGTTAGCATAGAATTCAAGTTTGAAAATTATTTTAAGATAGAATTTTTTTCAAAAATGTTAATTCAAATTCAATTTATATTATTCAATATAGAATTTTTTTTAAAAATGTTAATTCAAATTCAATTTATATTATTCAACTATAGGGGAACTATAATTCCACAATATTTTATTCTTTCAATTTAATAAACAACAGCGATTGCTGAAGTAGATTCCCTACTTGGTGAGAGATTTCTACCAAGTACATAAATTGTTGAAGTAGATTGCTTGAAATGGAGGTGGAGATTCAATATTCTCCGTATAAATACAAACCGTAAGATACAATATGTATACTATACTATCCAACAATACCAAAACAATTAATAAGAAAATTTTAACAATGTCGGAAAGATTATAGACCATTACCAACACAGGTCAAGAAGATCATAATTTCATATTTCAAACCTAAAAATTATAACTAAAATAAGCATACAATCTTGTATTCTTATAAAGATTCAACATTTATTTAAACCATTAATATACAAGAACATTCATGCACTCATTAAAGCAAAATGAAACATAAACAATCTTGTAATCTTATAAAGATTCAACCTTCATTGTGACACTACTATTTAGATCATGAATATACAAGAATATTCATGTACCCAATAAGCAAAATGAAGCATAAACAAGTCTTGCGGAGGAAAATGATGTGTTATAAGTACTGCACTCATTAAGCAAAATGAAGCATAAACAATTTTGTGTTCTCATAAAGATTCAACCTTCATTGTGATACTACTATTTAAACTATTAATATACAAGAATGTTCACGTACCCGATAAGCAAAATGAAGCATACACAAGTCTTGCGAAAGAAAATGACTACCTCTTCCGAAAAAATTTTAGTGATAAAATTATTGGTATTTTTTTATAATTTTTAGAACTTATAGGTATAAATCGTATTTTTTTTAAATAGTCAAATATTTTTGTTAAAAATTTGGGGCCAAACACATAACTTTATCAAAACTTCACCCAAATATTTGATACCTTTTAGAGCCAAAATGGAACTTTGAAAGAGACCGTATTTTTTTCAAATAGAGAAATATTTTTGTTAAAAATTTGGGGTCAAACACATAACTTTACCAAAACTTCATTCAAATATGTGAGACCTTGTAGGGACAAAATGGAACTTTGAAAGAGACTATACATTAGTGAACAATAAACAAAGAAAAAAGTTCTACAAGACAAAAGTTAATAAGAAAAAAAGTTGTGAGAAACTTCTTGAAAAAAGTGCACTAGAGAAAGAAAGAGAAGGTATATATATATATATATAGTTAAAAAAAATAAAAACGATAAAATATATATAGATTAGATATTTTTTTTCCTTTTTTAATTAGAAGAAAAATTTTAATTTTAATTCAATAGAAAGGGGTCTCATTCAAATACGAGTGTCAATGAGACGTAGGTTATTTTTAAAAAATCATATCATCCCAATCATATCAATTTCTGTTCGGTATCGATACAGTTCAATTAATTTTTTTCAGTCCTTTTTATAACAGAAAAGTACAACACAATACTTTTTCCCTTTGATGTTTTTGCCTTCTTAACTGCCATAGCCAAAAGACCCTCGTCAAAGATTTGTTTCACCTGAACTAATTATACAAATATAAACTGCTATAGAGGTTCATCAATTGGATTAATTATTACATAGTTATTGTATTGCAACCACTTTTCTTCTTCTCCTCCTTCTTCTCCTTCTCCTTCTTCTTCTTGATTTTTATTTTTCAGCACACTTTTACTTAATTTTTAATTTTCATCACAAATCAAATCTCTAAAAATTTCTTCAGAAATTCTACATATTAACCATCTCTTACCCAAAATCAAAGAACCTTAAATAAATTTAGTTATTACTCCCAAATTAAAATAATAAATGAAAAAATTTTAAATTTAATTTTTTCACCGAAACTCATTTCAAATAAACACAAAAATTTCAATTTTCAACTGCTTCACAAGCTCTTCTCTCAAACGTTAATTCTAATTTCACAATATAAAATTTAACCACAAATTAGGGTATTTTCGAAATGGGGCATAAAAATTCAACTAAGTCATGATATTTTTTCAATTGGATTAATTTCAATGTTTAAATTTGGTTTGCTACTTTCACCAACATTAAGAAAAAAAAATTGAGTTGAAAATTTATGGCATGTTCATATACTACCTTTGGTATATCCCTTCATAAGTCCCCAACATAAATAAAATATATAGCTATGAACTTTGAGAGAAATTGTGGGGAATATGATAAAGATACTTGTTGTAGAGACATTTACTCATAGAAATTTTTTTAACCTTCTTTTCTCTTGAAGGAATGTCAACGGATGAGACGTGGGTTTGATAATGGTGATGTTCTTAATGATAATGGAGGATTGCTAATGGGGCATATAATTTTAAAAAAAGTAGGAAAAATAATTCATTTATTATATTTATTAGGTGGCATTGACATGGCGCTGACATGGCATATGTGTGTGTTATACCACAATACACCTGAATGACTATGTCATTTTAGGATGAAATTTATTTCCTTATAAAATAGTTTAGGGGGTAATAGGACCCTCCTAAAGTATGAATGTGTAGTTGGAAATCCGACCATAGGTTGGAGGAGTTTTTGACCATTTTCTCCCCCTTTTTTAGAATTCGATGTCTGTATGTTGACCTTTATTTGGCTATTTTTATTAATTGGATGCATTTTGTGTTTGTTGTTCATATGCTATTTAATGATTTATTGTTTTGATATTGTGTTAGTTACTAATTTCTTTTACAAAAAAAAATGATTTGCCTAGGAGCGTAGTCATACACAAGACAACCTTTTTAAAAATAATAATAAAAATATGCACTAAGGATTGTACCCAAACACATGGTGAAATTTAATTAAAAAAAATTAAAAGGTTGGCTTCTCAACAGCCGGGGTGTTCATGAATTCGTGTTTCATCTTGTTTATGTCTACTATCGGAGATTTCTATGTATTTGCTATTTGTAGCATTATATTGTATGAAGTTCTATATGACAGTTGTTATTAATTGGTGATCTTGGTTGGTCAGCAAAGTGATTAGTAGTTTTGGGTTGAACAACATGTGCTTCTTTGACTAACTTTCTCCGTTATTGGAATTGATGCATGAGGAAATTTTCGACCCCTCTTTTTGAGGGTTTTAATAACATGTGCTTTCGAAGATGAAGGATCGAAGGATCATCCTTCTTCAACTTTTCAATGTTTACCTTCGGCATTACTAAATGATCATGAAGTTTTTTAAATCTATTTTCAGCCCAACCAATGTCTTCATAATAAAAAAAACACGACAACTGTTAGATTCGTTCAATTGTGTCAAACAAACACTAAAAAATGTTGCATCTTCCATATTTATCAACGATTTGAAGAAAGAAAGAAAATTGAAAAATAATGGATGAACACACAGTTGGAGAAGAAGAGAAAGATGCATATTTTACGTTGAAAATGTTTTGACAAGAAAAAAAAAATCGAATTTCAAACTAATGGAGCAATTAACTAAAAGGATCATGGGAACAAAGAATGAGATAAATTTGTGGAGTGAAATCAGGAAGGGATAAACAGGGGTTTGGGGAGTGGGAGTTATGTATCGTGAAGTTTTGAAAAAGTGCTCAAAATAAGGGATTTTGAAAATTTTTGGAACTGATAGGGAATAATGAGAATTATGGGGGGAAAAATGTGTTCATATGTGTAACTTTCCCTAAACATTTTTTATCTTAGAATTTTTCAAAGGTGAACAAATTTTAATCTTTACAAAATATTGGCAAATTGTCTGATGGACCCTTATACTTGTATGATTTTGTATTTTGAACCCTCCTAGCTAACACTTTGTCAACTAAACCCTTAACTTCATTAAAACACAATATTTTAAACTCTTTTCTCATTCAATCACTGTGTGCAATCCAACCTCTTACATGTGTAATTTCATGTCATTTTCCAATAACACGTAAGAAATTAATTATTAGTAAAATAAAAAAAGACAAATATTTAACTTTTGGAAATTTTTGAATAGCCATGATCTTCAACCTCCATATATGCTTACAATTTGAGCACCAAATTTATGTCAAATAGATGAAATTTTTCTGTATTTGACTTGAAATTTCAACTAGAAGTTCATAATCACAAAACTTATTAGCCACAATCACAAATTTGAACTAATTTTACAAATTCATAAGACCCATTTGTTGTTCTTCAAGTTTTCTCAAACTTATCAATGGAGTTTTCAACTTTTTCAATACCCACCATCACTCTTTACGTTAATCCGTATCATACCTTCTCTTTAAATCCAACTCAAATAATGATTTCAACTTTTAAAATAAAAAACATTAAAAATTTAGGTAAAGGGGGCTGAAAAAAGAAAGTAGGTGTGGGGTTTGATTTGTTGCAAAGAGGAGAGTGGACTGAAGAAGAAGAAGAAAAAAAGTATATGACGGGTTATTTCGAAGGAAAAAAAAAGAGAATGGATGTGGTGGGTGATTTTGTTGAAGAAGAAGAGAAGAAAGTTTAGGGTTATGGTGGGAAGAGTGTTGGAAAAGAAGAGAAATTGGAGTGGGGGTGGGGTGGAGTGGGAGAGGGTTAATGAAGAAATATTTTTTTTTAATTAAAAAAATTATTTTTAAATAGAAAATAGTGTAATGATGCATTTGGAAGCGAGTGCATTTACATATTTTTCCAACTCAATAATATTTATGACACGTAGGTTTGGTCAATGGTCAGAGGAGTTTCAAATATTGTGTTTTAATAAGTTTAAGGGTCCAGTTGACAAAATATAAAGTAAGAGGATTTAGAATACAAACTCATACAAATATAAGGGTCCATCAGACCATTTCTCTTAAAATATTTAACAAACAATTTTAAAAAAACGTTTAATATATCCCCCCCCCCCCCCAAACACAACTTTGCGATTTAGAGCTCGTTATATAAGTGTTTTGCATATATTCTCACCCGTACACAAATGACCTAGATATATTTCTTTAGACGAAAATGGTATATTTGAGCCATTTATATAAACAAAAAAAGGAAAATTATATGATTAAGCAAACATATATTAGTTCATTAGTCATCATAACTATAGTTTAAGTTAATTACCTCTCGCGACCAACATTTAGTTATAATTACATGGGCTAGGGTTTCAAGTTTGTATAATTCAAAATTTGTATACTAAAATTTGTATAACTTTTAATTAATGTAATTTTGTATAAAATAATTTGTATAACTATTTAAAGTTCAGATGTTTGTGTTTGTACAAATTTATTATTTCGAATTTATATAAAAATATCTTAATTATACAAAGATACTTGCGAATTATACAAACTCACTCGTGAATTATACAAATTCAAGAATTTTACAAACCCATGAATTATACAAATGAGACAGCTTAAACAGTAGCTAAATCCCGTAAATATGCAAACTATAGCTATGAAATATAATAAGTTTATTATAGTGGCTATTAACAAAAATTCCCCTATAAATAATGATAGAATATATGTGAGCCATATTCCTAACAAATATTAAATAAACTCTAAATCACAAAATGGAGTAATACAAAAGCCCTATGTGTGCCAAAATGGCCCCCAAATATGTATGATCACGTTCACTTGTTCTCAAAAAAAAAAACAACCATTTCCCATATATCCAAATACAGCCCACAAGTTCCACATTAATCAGATAGCAATCAAAAGCGAGATATGGCAGTTTCTTCACTATCCTTTACATTACCTAAGCTTCAAACCTTCACTCCAAAATCCACCATTGCAGCAACTTTTAAGGCTTCTTCTTCACATGAATCAACTCCTTTTATCAACAAGAAGCAAATTTTCCAAATGGGTGTTGGAATTTTGGCTGCTTCAATAGTGGCTTCAGCACCTTTAAATGCTGATGCTACCAGAATTGAATACTATGCCACTACTGCTGAACCCACTTGTGAGTTCAATTTTGTCCGCTCTGGACTTGGGTATTGTGACATTGCTGTTGGGTCTGGTGAAGAGGCTCCATATAATAAGCTCGTTAATGTAAGTTTGTATGTTTATTGAAGCTTAAACACTAGCATTTTCGTGTGTTTGGCGTTGATGCATATTGTTGGAATTGCTGTACAATTTCTCCTAAAGTTCGTTTATTGTACAATTTAAAATTGACATTTTGCTTTCAAGAGTTTAATGGTGCAGAGAATGTTGCGGTCTGTTGTTATTTCATGATGTGAGTTAGAATCAATTCCTAACACTTTTGGTCTCCGTCAAATATTTCGGAACTCCACCTGTTAGATTTGTGTTTTCTTGATAATCGTGGTGTTTGGGCCTATTTGTGCGCGCAACTCAACTAATTCCATGAGATAACTTTCACCTTTCACCCGCAACAGCTATTGGGTAACTTTATCCACCAAGATTGCTATTAGGCAAAAAATAAAATAAGCGGGAACTCATTAAGAAGTAGTACAAGTTTTGTTGTTCTACTACTTTAAATTTATTTCTAGAGTGTGGTGCAGTTTTCCAGGTGTAATTTAGTGTCTACTGTAATTTTTTGTGTTGCATATTTTTGGATTTGATGAGACTTTTTTGGTGTTTATAGTTAATTTTTTTGGCTCAACTTCATATTACTGAGGACATGACTCTAGATAGGAAGGAGTGGAGGTTGCGTACTTGGGTAGAAGGTTTGTAGGAGTGAAGTGTTGTCTTGCCATGCGTAGGTTTAGGCTTGTTAGTGCCTGTTGTGTACTAGCCGTATCCTTGTAGTTCTTGTCTTATGTATTGTATTGTGTTTCGATTATGACACTATTTTGTTGTTATTATTGTTTCTTTCTTGTAGATTTTACACTGTTTTTCTTATTAATCACTATGCTTTCTTCATCATTTTCTTCTTCTTTTACTTGGGTTTGATGCACTTGAGCTGAGG
Organism: Solanum bulbocastanum; assembly: GCA_037074985.1. NCBI lineage: Eukaryota > Viridiplantae > Streptophyta > Magnoliopsida > Solanales > Solanaceae > Solanum > Solanum bulbocastanum. The sequence continues at coordinate 46,323,856 of CM073600.1, forward strand.
GTCTTTCGGAAACAACCTCTCTACCTCCTCAGGGTAGTGGTAAGATTTGCATACACTCTACCCTCCCCAAACCTCAGTTAATGGGATTTCATTGGGTATGTTGTTGTTCCATCAAATCTAGCAGACAAAGTTCGGTAAATTTTTGCTGAGAGAAACTGTTAAACTTTTGACAAACTTAAAGGACTGAAATTGTTAGGTGCATATTTAAGGAGCTATTTTAACCTATCCTCAAACACAAGGTATTATTTTGTGATGCCACCTATGTATTGAAAAAACTAGATTCTTCAGCAACTATGTAAGAAGTAAATGCGGAATGAAGTAAATCAACACAAGAATTTTTTTCATGGAAAAACTCCTCTCCCAGGAGCAAAAGAGTAAGACCTACCTCATAGAATTTCCCTCTCAAATTACCACCAAATTTGAGTTACAATTTTAGGTTACAACTAATCAAGGAGCTAACCACTGGACACCTATCCCTTTCTACATTCTCCCTAACTGTAGCTCACTTCTTCAACAACATCATGACACTTTATATAGGAATAGATGACTGCTTCTTGTTTTTCCAACAAGGATTTGTTCATGAATCCAAGATTCTCATCCAAGTTTGATTAGGTTCTTCCTTCACGCATCAACGACTGTTTTGCTCCTATTTCCAAAGCTTTTCCCATGTATCCAAATATGATAATGCTGCCATATTCTTTTCTTGTTCCTTGCTTGATTGGATTATCCGCGATCCTAATTCCTTAAGGAATCCTTCTACGCACTTGGAATCTGTTTTACCATCGATCAACTATCTTCTTCAAGTCTACTGTGAAGGACCTGGTTCCTTCCCTCCTAGCAGTATACTCCTGATATCATCTGTTGTAGTAGACATATTAAGGAACTGGTTCTTCAATTGTTCTTTGTCATGATCACTACCAGTCCTTTTTTGAGTCATGTATGATAAATGATTCTTGCATGTGTTTGTTATGTTTTGCTAATCATTTGTTAATCATCAAAATTTCATATTGTTAGCATAGCTCGTAGCTCTCTAGCTCACATAACTCTCCCTAGCTAATGTAGCTCAACTTAAGGGATCATTTTTTTCATTTTCTCGTTTCTTGATTATCCTAACAAGTTTCTTCCATGAGGTTCTAAGGTTGTAGTATTATTGTTGGAATAACAAAAGAAAACAATTATATGTACAAATATATTTCTTTTCTCTGGCATGATATCGTGAAAATGAAATTCAAAACTATGTGGTTGATATGTCATTTTGAAAGTCAAAAAGAAAAAAAAAGTCATTTTGAAAGTCAAAAAGAAAAAAAAAGACTTGACTAAAAAAAAATAAAAATAAAAGAGTTAAGTTACACGCTTTAACGATGGTAAAAATATTTAAACAATCAGGTTACCTATAAGGTAATTACATATAAATTTTTGTGAGAAGATTAACCAGTGACTTGGTAAAATCGATAATTGACCTGTGATCACAGGTTAAATTAGACCAATGGTGTAAAAATTCTATACACGGGGGGATAAAAGGAAAAAGAGTTGATTTTTGTCTTCTATTGTTCATCTAACAGAGGAGAATAATGAGAAAGATAAATTGAAGTTACTAGAGGATTGCATCTCTAGTATTTTGTGCTTAAAGACGAGATTGAGGGAAGAAAGAAGAAATGGTCATTGTTTGCTTTTTATTTTCCCCATGAGGACATACAACTGCCTCTTTAGTCACACAGGAAAAGAAAATTTTGTTTTGTGTATCTGATATCTCCTCTATTTTTTCTTGAACTTGAGAATGTTTGTTGAGTATCCTATTCATGCAGATTCACTATACTGCAAGGTTTGCGGATGGTATAGTTTTTGACAGCAGCTATAAACGTGGTCGAGCCCTTACCATGCGCCTCGGCATGGGCAAGGTATGTTATCACTAGGGTCCGATGTAAGTTATTGTAACTGGTGGTATATAATGTGATCTGTATTACCTTCTGCATTGCTTGTCTGTCCCAGATTATAAAATTAGGACCAGTTATCTATCAGACAGACAGTTGAAAAGGTTTTCATATATCTTTAGCTCAATACACTATGTGCATCAAAACATCATAAACAAGATGAAGCTGGATGAATATCTATGTACTGACAAAACTAAATATGCTAGCAGTTTGAAGAGAACAATGTAAAAGACACTGTCATTGGATTTAGCAACTGTTAGGGCATTATCATCCACGTAGTATCATCAATTTCATCTCCACTGTTTTCTTGACTTCCTTAAATTCTTGAAGTTGAAAGTAGTTATACTTTTGATACAATATCTTACTTTACAAAAGCGAGTCTCTGTCAAGCACTACCATCGTCCAACTTCACTAGACTTTTTAGCTCTATTAGGCTAGTCGTACCCTCTATTAACATATTCCCTATTCCTCTGTGCTCTCAATTCATAATTTTTGCTACCAAGATCTTTTATCCATGCTTATCAAAAAATAGAAAAAAAAATTGTTTATCTTCACAAAAGAGAAGGAAAAGGAATGAAGAATAAGAGAAGCTTGCAGAAAGGATACAACCATGTTTTGGGATATGAAATGGAGTAGAATGAAATAAATTTATTTCCATGTAGCGTCAACAACCTCATTTGATTATTGACTAAAGGAAGACAGAAATAATGTGCTGATAACCAATTCTTTCAGTAAGCCATCACTTCTTTCTGTTACGGAATCTCTTATATATATGCTGATAACCAATTTACACCTCAAATTGCAATTAAGATGGCATCCAAGAGCTTTATCTGAGTCTCATACAGAAGGTATACATGAATAAGAAACATAAACGAGAAACTAAATGAAGAATATAGTTTAATTTTTTGCAATATCTTATCTACAATTTGTGAACTCCAGAACATGTTGTTGACAGGTGATCAAGGGATTAGATCAGGGAATCTTGGGAGGTGAAGGGGTACCACCAATGCTAGTTGGTAAGATTTTACAGCTAATTAGAGCCTCCTGTAGATCTTTTGCTTGTTTCTTATTAGTATTCCCAGTATTGTTCACTTTAGAAGTTTTAATACATAGGTGGCAAACGTAAGCTTCAGATTCCTCCACATTTGGCATATGGACCAGAACCGGCAGGTTGCTTTTCAGGTGTGTTTGTGATACATTTTAAATGCATTATATTGTTTGGTTCCTTGAGACAAATATCATCTCGCACATTAGATGATAAGGCCTATTCTTTAATTTCTTTCTCTTGAAACAAGCTAGCAGAAACGAGTTGTATTTTTTTTTTTCCCTTTGGTTAACTGGTGACATCAGAATGTATCAAAACTATTAGAGAAGAAAACTTGCATTTTTGTTGGAATATATAATACACTTAATTGCAAGTAGCATCTTAAACAACTTCTCTTACTATGTTCTGAAGGATTGATGTGAATAGGTATGCAATTTCTCTTCATAATCTTAATCAATGTATATTCCTCATTTACATAGTCTAGGCTACCATTGGCCTTGGGAGGCTGTGAAGGACTCATCTACCCAGTTTCATTGTGTTACTCATCTAACCTTTTTCATCTCTGTAAATAAAAAGAAGATATTCAGTTTGTCGCAATAGCAGTTGTTTACACATTAATAAAGATAATGTTTTTTTATCTGTGTAGGAGATTGCAATATTCCTGGAAATGCAACACTTGTATATGACATCAAATTCGTTGAATTATACTCGGGAAACAGGAAAATGTGATACGATGAGAAATCTGAAGCTCAAGCACAACTAGTGAGTTCCTAAGACACCTTGTGATTAACGTTTTCTTCCTTACTTGTTTTGTTATATCATGGTGTCACACTTGCTTTTGTACTCCCTCCCTCCTTTCCAATCTGGATGTCCCTATTAAGTGTTACTATATAAGACTTGCCTATATGAGATTCAGGATGATAGTTAAAAACTTAAAATGTATATATAATGGAGTGTCAAAGAAATATCACACCTAGTTAAAAATTGTAAAAGAATTTGAGCATGTGGTTATTTAGTCTGTATCTGCATTAAAAAAAAAAAAAACAAAATAAACAACACCCTTTGGGGTGGCCCAGTGGTTTGGGCTTGGTGCTTCCATGTTGGGCGTCTAAAGTTTGAAACCCCTTGGCAGCAAAAGCAATAGGTTTGCCTTCTGGGTCGAGCTCATCGCACCGGGCTTACCTAGTGCGGGTTACCTCTCTTGTGTGGTTTGCGAGCTATTGCATAGGAGTGGGGGTTTTACCCTATGCGCACCAAAAAGGTAGCGGCTGCCGGTTTTCCTTGTCATAAAAAAAAAAAAAACTAACAAAAATAAAAGGTATATTTTTATATATGAACTATGCCTAATTCCCAAACTAGTTGGGTTAACTGTATGAGTCCCGAATTAGTTTGACTATATTTACGCTAACCTTCATCGTTCTGTACATCTCCTTTATCTAGGCTTGTGACCTGTTTTACTTTGCACATATGCAGGATTTGTATGTTTACATTTTTAGTTAGAATTATCATATTAGGGATTATCATTCCAAAAGAAGGTCAAGTAGCTTGGGGATAAGGAAAAAAAAGTAGGTCTTAAAAAATAAAGGGGTTGGGGAGAAGTAGCTGAATAACTGGGAGTCTGGGACAGAAAGTAGCACTGAATGTCTTTTTTCGGGGGAACTTCATGAGACATATAAAAAATTGCATCTACTAATATGTCATTGCTAAATGATTCCTGTGCATGATTTTTCCAGTGGCTTATCATACTATGATAATTGATGAATTAAGCAAAAGTTAATTGCACATATGGAAAAGAGAAGATTAAAAGGAAGAATGAGTTACTGTTTCTGATTACTAGAAGATTGGTAGCTCTCTTAATTACTGTGCCTAGAGGGAGTTTCCAACAAAACTAGATATTCAACATAGTTATTCACCAGGAGAGTAATGCCTGCAACTTTCGGAACAAAGCCCCTACATCATTGTACAAAAGGAGTGTGTTCATTTTCTAAGCAGGAAATGCCATACAACCAGATATCAGGAAAGCCAAAGAAAGACTGATGAGTGATTTCCAGGCTTACCCAGTCCCTTGTTTCATTCTAATAAATGAACACAGGATGACTCGATATAAATATTCTATCTTCTGAACTCCAGCTGGCTTTGGTGATGTTTGCTCAAGAAAGACACTAAAGTAAAATCCCGCTCCCGCTGGGTCTGTGACACTTCTTAAAGAAATAGAATAAAGTACAATTTTCTAGATAAGTCGTCTGTAATAAGCTCAATATAAAAGTAGAACAACCTGTTATTGTTCCTGTTTACCACATCCTTTTTTCATCAGTAAAGGGTAGATTTTTTGAATAAACATAGTACCAAGCTAGTACTGAGCTAAGTATAAAATATTTCTAAGGAATGCCCCAAAAGGTGAAAGCATTCCAAAAAGTTCAGCTTACAGTAATATCAGTAGCAAAATCAGCAGTATACGATATGTTTTTAACTCTGGATAAATCTTTTTTCCACAGTGAAGAATTCTTCTCCTTGCCCTCGAAGCATTTGCAGTTTTTCTCAATCCAACTACTTGTTAAGAGAATGGACATTGGGCCAAACGCAACCTCAAAAGCTAGCTCATGAGGTGAGGATTCAATTGTCTATCCCCAAACATTGTTGGGACTACTTACAAACCCCGCATGCCTGGGCTTACTGATTGGAGCATGGACAACATAAAATGGAGGCCCAACATCAATAAATTAAAATTTGGGATTGTCTCGCTCCAATACATATTAAGAAAATGGACTTTGGCCTAAATCAACCCTAAAAGCTAGCTCATGAAGTGACTATTGCCCAATTGCCCACCCCACAAACAATGTGGGACTACTACGAATACACCACATCATGCAAAATGGAATGGTCTGCCAGTCTTCTTTGTCTCGTTCCTCATTTTATGGCTTTGCCAACTGTATAGGACTTGCTTTACATTTGTTGGCGTAACCCATTGGACTCCAGAAATGTTGAGAAACACGCACCAGAGTTAGTATCCAAAGATCATGCCACCACTTATGGAAACGACAATAAGGAGATATTGGTTGGACGTACAATCTGCCTTGACTCTATTGCAGTCTGGTCTAGCTAGCACCCCTAGTTGAAATGCTGACCCATCCACAATATCCACTGTAGTTAACTATAAAAAAAATAACCATCGTTGTTAGTGAACATGAGATGCCACTTTCAAGTATTCACCAGTTGTTTAGTTATATGGTGAATTTCTTCGAGTATTGGACTCTGCTATGCCAAAATGTTTTGTATGTTGTGGATGTATAGGAAATCATGGTGACTGTTGCCTACAATGATAATAGTGATAAAAATGTAGAGTGATTTTTTAGATAGAGAGATTTCCTTTCCTAACTTTTGGCACCATAATTGGTTAGATCAAGGCAGCATGCGAGGAAACTATATTCCAGTAAAGCAGCCGTATTCATATCGTACCCTCTGTTAGGACTTAGGAACATTAATTTTCATTTGAATGGCATAGTAAGCACTCATTCTTCTGTGTGTTTCCTCTCATTTGCTTGATATATTTGTTTCGAGCTACTTGAAATCTGTGGGCTTACAGGGTAACAAGTTCCATTATCCTGCAGGTTGCATAACTAATGCTTGAAAATCTTATGTAGAAAATATTGACTTGTCATTTCTTCAATGATGTTGGGGCTTGTTAATATACTGACATATTGTTGTTCTCTTGACATGGATCCACCCAGAATTAGTTTGAATGAAGATATAGGGCAAAAGGTGACAGAATATTTTTCTAGAGGGAATAAAAGTAAGTCAAGAAACAGATGGTTTTTTTTTCCATACAAGATGCAGCTTACCTAATGGTGAGGAATGCTTGCAGGTGCCAACTTCCTGGGATCATTGTTGAGCTGGTAATCTAAGTTCATTGTGTATAATTGACTGTTCTTGATTAAAGTATATGCAAACTAGAGTTTTATGTTCAAAATACTTGAAAATCTTGTATAATTATTTTATGTATATTTTGTGACGGATACTTGAAAATCGTGTATAGTTATATCATCCATATTTTGTGACGAATACCATTGAAATTAATGTAAGTTCATCGTTCACCTAATAACATGAAGTCGAAAAAATTCAGGACAATTCCATTTGTCCTCTTTTCCTTTCTTTTTCAATAATAATGGTGTATGGGCCAGTTTTGCCTCATCTCGACATTTTAATTGGTTACACGTTACCTCTCATCAACACAAGGCAACTCTTCCCTTCAAGGCATAGATAGATGGGAAGAAATCACCTAGCATTTTTTAGTTTTGTAGCAAAAGTAATTGAACTCTAGTCTCTCGAATTTTGACCAATCATTGACTATTAAGCCATCTCCTTGAAAATATTTATATTATTTCTGATGATGAGTGACTTGAGTTCAATGTGAACTTACGGACGAGCAGTTGTGTGTTGAATCAGGTACCACGATGGTATGGAACATATACACCTAAGATCCTCTGTAGGTCATGGCTAGTTTGACAAAGTTGAAGTATTGATAGATTTCACTGTCATAACTCACAAGACATTAATAGTTTTCTATTCTAAATAGAAAGAGTTAAATTTGTCTAAATTTTAATACTTTTATATTCTAAGGAAACAGAGGATAAATGCGGGAAAGAAAAAGTCTCTTATCCATTCTAATTAAACGATGATGGGGTAGCAAGTTGTAACGACCTGTTTCTATCGTTATAGAAAAGTCAACGGGAAAAAATTTTGGGCCGAAAATTTTTGCCGTAGTAACTTGGAATTTCCCAACCTAATCTAGATTTGGATGAAATCAAAGTCAGTGAGGTCTAGGGAAATCTGATAACAAATGGGAGATCTAATTATGGTTTTGATCACATGAGTAGATAGCTAAGACGTTAAGGAACTCGTACGACTTTACGAAATTAAATTCGGGCGAGTAGAACTCCCGAAACTGATCTTAGCGTGAACGGGTAGTTTTCGAGTGTCATGGGTTGAAGATGTGTTGTGAAATGGGGGTTTGAAATTCTTAAAATTGCTCACTAGTTTTGTGCAAGCCGTTGTGACGGGATTATTTCCACCAGGCCGGGACTGCTGTAGCAAGATGAGGTCCGCTATGGCGAGACAGTCGAAATAAACCCCAAAAACGTTTTATTCTACACTTTTCAAATTTGAGAGCTAAGGAATGACCCAGGTGAGTTCTTGACCCTTTTTCACCATTCTTAAGGCTAAAGGTAAGGTTTTAACTCCTCGAATCCGTTTTTTGATCCTTAGAATGTAAACTAGTGGGTAATTATCAATGGGGGAGGGTTTTGATTTGGAAATTATGGTGGAAAAAACCCTAATCTGGGTATGGGGATCAAGGTTTGACCTAGGATTGATATTATTGTTTATAATATGGGTAATTAGGTGTTGTTTATTGATCCTCGCATTATTATGATTGTTTGTAGACTAAGAACAAACGAAAAGTATCCGGAAAGGGAAGAATCAAGTTTCTTAGGGGATTCAAGCTATGTTCGAGGTAGGTGATGGTTGTGATTTCATGTTGTGTGATATATGTTTGTTCTTGTTTCATTATGATGCATGTATGTATGCGAATGTTGCATTATTGATCATACAAATCGTAAATGATGATAGTTGAATGATTGAACGTCATGAATCATGACTTGATTGTATGATTATGAGAATATGCTTGTGATTGTGATTGTGGCTTGTTGAATGGATTGGGTGTTGCGTTCCAACACACTAACTGGGATCGGTTGCCATGTCCCGACATAAATATTGGAACGAGTGTCACGATCCGACACGCTAACTTGGAACGGGTACCACGTACCGGTATACTAACAGTTTGGGTATGGGTTCTATGAAAGGACCATTGACTTGACATAACTATGTAATTTGAAAATTGTGAACTTGAACGTTATTCGTAATGATATTGATATTGTATATGTTTGGTGTATGCATGTTGTTATTATGTTGTAATGGCTTATGTATGTTGCACTTAGTGGGATAGCCGCGTGATCCTACTAGTACACTGTGGTTGTGTATTGATATTGCACTTGCTCTATCTTTGTTAAGTACAAGGCATCTTCCAGAGGCTATTGACAGACCTCGCTTGGAAGATCAATGATCGTCATTGAATTCAAGGGTGAGTCAGTTCTTTCAGGCTGCCATGAGTTCTCTTTCGTTTATGTCCCCATTTCAGACTTAGACTAGTGCATTATGATTTCTTATGTTTAGTTGGGTTGTACCCATTTTCTTAGACTTATTGAACTTTAGATGTTTTGGTACTTTCAGGTTCTGGGTATTATTCTGCATTTGTTTTTGTTAGACTTTGGTTTGGAGTTTATGGGAACTCATGTTTCTTTTCCTTAGCATTTAAACATGCTTTTGTAATTTTAAATGCCTCAGTTTTGGTTGAGTTTGTTAGTTTGGGTTGTAGTAATGGTTCTCTCACTGGAGGGTTAGTGTGGGTGCCATTCATGACAGTCTGGATCATGACACAAGTCCAACTGGAAAAACTCACATTGGGCTTAGGAATAATCAAGCTTATTCCGGTGAAGTTTCAAATTAAAAGAACTCAAGAAATTTTGATTGAATCATGATACAAAATTATAAAGGAAAAAGAGTTAGCATGTGTGTAGAGATAAGTGAATGTGTGAGTGATAGATGAAACTGATGAGATACAAAAGCTATAAAGTTATGAGTCATTGCGGATATAATTCCATGATTGTGTGTGGCTACTTATTAATTGCAGTGTTTTGTGATAACTTCTATATATGTTTTTGGTGACTTATATGTCTAGTAATGGTTTGACATTGATATGTCGGAATGAGACCGTTTATCATGTTGATGTTGACTACTCGTATTGTTGAGTTATTGATTACATATTGTGGTACACGTCTACCTATTTTATTGGCTTTATATATATATATATTTATACATACTTGTTACTAATTTGAGTTGACTAATGATGTCTACCAGTATATAGTGTTTGCATTAATGTTACTCCTTTACTTTTCTTTGATGTAGACTGTGATCCACGGTCTTCTATGCAACCTCATGTCTAGCGCGGCTGGTTGATTGATCTAAGGGGAGCTATTCCTAGCTAGGCTATCACATATCTTCTTGATGATCGATGCTTATTTCTTTTCAGACATTGTTTTACTTGTTTAGTTTTTGACTACTTTTAGACATTGTTAGTTAGAGTCATGATACAATAACTTTCGAATTTTGAGAAATGTAACAGTTAGATTTTGCACTTTATTTTATTTATAATTTTAGAACTCTTATTTCATATCTTAATGCTTACAAATACGTTAGATGAATTGATTATGTCATTGTTTAGTTGGTAAGATATGATTTGTTTCTTTGAATGTTAGTGTGGGTGTTAATCATGATGGTTTGAATCGTGACAAAATCACTTAATATGATGATTGAAATTTTTACGTAGTTGACAAAAATATTTTATCTTTCTAAGCTCTTAAATATTATGATGGAATCTCTAAAAAAAAGTTTAAAATAATATTTAAACATTTTATGTAATGAAAAAATGAAAACTCTACTCGTAGATAAATTTTTATCTAAGTAAATTTAAAATAATTTTAAAATGAACAAACAAACTAATATAAAACTAAAATCTGTATATAACACTATCTTATAATTAGATAAAACTATGAGTATTTAACGTGTTTAAATCGCAATTAAATAATTACTAATAGTTAATATATCTTGTCGTTAAAAAGTTATTTGTGTTTAGTTTTCTATTTATTAAGTTTGAACAATACATGTTTCAAGAATGTTTACCCTCTTTTCGAATCAAAGGTGAAAATAATTTTTTTAACAAAAATATGTATCTTATCTTCTTCTTAAAATTTCAAAATGAATACATATTTTTTTTAAAAAATAATTATATTGTACTAATAAGTTTTACTAAGATATACCTCATAAGAAGGGTAAGTATAGGATTTTTAGAGTATTAGGGTCATATGTTTAATTTTAAATATAAAAAATATATTTAAAATTAAATCATATCATAGAAGTGTTTAGTATAATTAATTCGGCATATTACATAGTCAATTCCTTTTTAAGAAGTTCGGAAGATACATATTTTAAAAAAATATTTATCCTCTTTTTTATTCAAAGATATGAACAAGTGTTTTCAATAAAAATGTTTGTCCACTTAATCCATAAGAATAAGTATATAGGAACATTTAACTTGTAATTTTAATCTTTTTCTATAATCCATAAGAATAAGTATATAGGAACATTTAACTTGTAATTTTAATCTTTTTCTAAAATCTAGTGATCATATATTTAATTTACTTAACTGTGAATGTACCTCATGTTTTTTTTTTTTAAAAAAAAATTAAACACTTAATATTTTATATTGAAAAAGGAAACATTATGCAAACTATTATTTGTATAAAATTTTCATGATAATAGATGAATAGAGTTTGACTAAGTTTATAAGATGATCAAATTGATCTATAAACACTTTTGATTTCTATATGTATTTTTATTGAAACACAACTATTTATTTATATAATTAGTTTCAACACTTGATTTCTTTCGATATTTAAAAATAATGAGTCGCTTACAATAAGCCCTAATGGGTCCTTAATATGTAGTTGAATCATAATACATAGTATAATAATGGAGTTTTTGCTAAAATCATTCCTCAACTATGACTCAAATCTAATGTACATCCTTATATTATCTAAGTGAGCAAAAAATATCCTTATACTATCCAAAAAATAACAAGAATCATCATTCAGTCTATTTTTGTTAAGAAACTGATTGAACCAATAAAATAAAATATTTTTTATTTTTGTCACGGGGAGAAGATCAAAGTAACCTAAAAAGAATAAGGATATGGATAGAAAATGAATTTTTCATTCTCAGAATTTAAATTTTGTGTGTTGTTAATTTATATGTTTTTTTGCATCATCAAGTAAATTGACTTGCAACAATACATAAGTTTTGAAATATTTATACAGTATGTATCGATGGTTAGAAAGATTATGTAAAAAAAATTATTTCAAAACTATTACGTCCAACTATTTAAAGATTTTCTTTAATAAAATATTTAGGGTGTATATGCTATATATACAATGCAGTTCACATTTTATACAATGAACAAAAATGCTGGAAATTGAATGAAATTACGTAGGTGTTTAGTTATGAAAATAAAAAAATAATTATTTTATTTGAAAAATTTGAAGTTGGAGTAGTAATAGGCCATATTGTTACAAAGAATATTTAGAATTTGAATATATTTTGTCTGAATATGATTTAAACCCTCAATTTCTAAAAATTAAAAAAACCACCTGACTTGATTAGCTTAACCATGTGTACATATATTCATTTGATTTGTCACATTTTTTGTTGGTGGCGTGAGTTTCTTAAAAAAAAATAGACACAAGAAGGAATTTTGCAACTTTTTGAATAGTTCAAAAATATTTTTTGTTCACTTATATAACACAAAGATGTACTATGTACTATGCTTCCAAAAAAAAATTATGACCAAACGTCTCCTTAATATAATACAAGAATTGTACTATTATATTGAAGATGAAAGAAAGGAAAAGGGGAAAGAAAAAAAAACATATAGAGATAAACCCTAAACCCTGAAAACGCAACTGAACTGAATTGCTCTAAAAGAAGCTTAATTCTTCAGCCAGTTGTTGAGAATCTCTATAGAGAGAGATGGCATACTGTCGACAAAGAGATTTTATGTTCTGTGAAATGTGTGGAACAATGCTTGCTTTTGATTCACCCAAGTATGCTCGATGTCCCTTATGCAAATTCAAGAAGCGTGTCAAAGGTTAATATTTTTTCTTAAACTTTACCTGTCTCTGTAATTGAAGCAGTTCTGAAGCGTTTTACTGCAAATTCTTGCTATAACATGTTAATTGATTAAGTAAATGTAGCATATGCCTTGTTTTTAACTTTTTTGCCCATGTTTTATTTGCTTAGTTAGTCGGCATGACACTGGCAAACTGTGGCTAGACATTGATTTTAGAGCAACGGTGTGTTTGGTATGACGAAAAATGTATTCTTGATTTTTATTTTTTTTAGGAAAGTAAGTTGGTTTCTTAGTTACTATCTTGTGTTATGTAGGTGAACAAAACATGTTGTTCTGAAAGCTTTTGTGTATTATCTAGACAAATATTGTGAGACGTGGGTGTGGTGGGGATGGGAGCTATAGGGGTGAAGGTGGATATGAGGTGTTTTATTTGCTTAGTTAGTCCATATTTGGGGCATGGCACTGTCAAACTGTGACTAGACACTGATGTTAGAGTAAGGGTGTGTTCGGTATGACGAAAAATGTATTCTTGAATATTTTTTTTAGGAAAATAAGTTGGTGTCGTAGATATTTTCTTGTGTTATGTAGGTAAACAAAACATGATATTCTAAAAGTACTTGTATATAATCTAGGCAAATATTATGAGAGGCGGGGGGTGGGGGGGGGTGGGGATGGGGGCTATAGGGGTAAGGGTGGATATGAGGTGTGTTGGGTGGGGAGGATACAATCAATGTATCAATGTGGAATGCTATTTATGGAACTTGTTTCCCTTACTTCCATTAGATTAGTCATTTTCCTAGAGAAAATGTTTTCAATTTTTTTTTGACCAACCCAAACACACCCTAGATCTTTTATGTTCTTCACTATGAGGAAAAGAAGCACTGTATATCAAACCCGAGAAATTGTGGCAGGGGCTGCCATAGTTTAAGACTAAAGAGGCAAAGAAGCAGTGCTAATCCTCTTAATCCTCACGCTACAGATGTTTCTTGTATCAAGGGTGTTAAATAGCATATATACACCCAGTCACACACATATTTTTAATCATGTTATTTACTTCTATAAAAACTGAAAATTTTCTGCAAGGGAATTCAATTAAACTCCCTTCTTACCATGTAAATGCACCAAATGGACTGTGGTGTGTGGATCAGGTTATGCCACACCTTGCCTAATTCCATTGAAAGCTTGTTCCAGCCCACAAGAAATAGGTGTCAAGTATACCCGTTCAACATGGATGGAGTAGAAGGGCTCATACCGAGTGTTGTAGTGTAGGTCAGAACCTAGGAGCTCCATTATTTTACTCTTAGACCTCATCCACTCAGGCATCTCTTTGGTACTAGTAAAAAGCATGTTTTTTCTCTGTGATTTGAGGGTGTCTTTAGAGAGGCCAGTACAATGAAGTTGATACCTTTAGGGTAAAAATGGATTGTCCAAGGTTCTTTTTGTTTTCTATTGTAGCTGGTACATGTGCCTACAAGTGTTACCCACAAATATAGTGACTAATTGTAAATTTAAGGTTAGTGCCATGATCGATTGAAAGACACAATAATGCTTTCATAATGATAATGAATCATTTGTCTATTTCTTCAAAATGAAGAATTTGTGAGATTGACTCATTGTATGTTTGTCATCCAAAACACTGACTCATCTTATGTCTTCTGTTTCTTTTCACTGGAATTAAATATTCTTTTGTTGACAACAATTGTTTCTCTTGTTTGATTTTTCTAGAGATTGCTGGAAACGAGATACAGTATACCGTTTCTGCTGAGGTATGCTTTAATTAGTGCATGTATTGAGCTTTAATTAATGCATGTATTGAGTTGGGAATGAGAAAGCTGTATGTAATACAAAAGTCTCTAAAGAAGCTGTTTGAAAAGTTTTTAATCCAATGATATTCTGGTGTTTAGAGGTCAGGAAATGTTTGTTCTGTCTTTTTATTTTCTTCAGAAATAAGTTCTACGCAAGTACAAAGGCATATAGTAGAAAGTCCATATCATACTAAGCATAGCCATGTAGTTGTTCAAGTATTCCATTTGATGTTAAGGGGTGATGGAGTATGATGTGGAATTGATTGTCTGATCATCTCCCCCAACAGAAGTTTAAGTTAAAGTTTTGACAAGAACGGTGCTTGTCTGTTTGAGGATACGGAAAACTTCCTTCAAGTATTACTTGTAATAATTTACCCATCAGAATCTCTTTTTTAGTTTGTATTAAACCTCTACTCACCAGGTGCCAAGTGATTCAGATTACTTTTTGGGTCAATGTTAGCAAAGTAACATAATCATGTGTCTGTGCCCTGTCTATAATACCTACCAAAGTTTTAAGCTGAACTCCTAAGAAAATCATCCAAAAGTGGGAGGTGACAGGTATCCCATGGAATTAGTCGAGGTGCGCGAAAGCTGGCACGGATACCTCGGTCATCCAGAAAAAACTAGAAAATCATCCAAAAGTTAAAAGAAATTATGTAAAAAGAATGATCAACTTACTCACTAGCTTGACTTTCTGTTGTCTAAGAAGGCATCTGGTCTTCTTGCCGCCTCCTATTTCATAGTCTTTGCTACAATGTTCTCATGTCCCTAGTTCTTCCCCTCTACTTGAGTCACTTCAATTTGTATAAATAATTTGGGTACACGTAACTTGCCTTCTATCTCATCATGTTTTCTCTAAGAGTTGTTTCCCATATTCTTTCCTTCAATTATTGTTGCTTAAGGTTGTAATATTGTATAGTTTTTTTGTAGTACTAAACATGTTTTCTTAAACAGTGATGTATTTTTTGTTAGTTTTTTTGGTGTTATCTGGTTATCGAACATTATGTTGATGAAATGCTTAGACATAAAAGACGGATTGCACAACCTGTAATTATGTCTGATGCACTGGCTTAGTAAATAAATTTATAAAAACATTAATTACTTACAAAAAAAAGTCCCCTATAGATTGGCAAAGCTGGTTCAAAGTTATGAGGAATGCCCATTAGGATCCAAGTTGCTTCGGCCTTTCCATTTCCATATATATTCTAGTTGTAGTTCTAAACTTTAGCGTTTCATTTTCTGGGTTTCCGTGGGTACATTGGTGATTGTACTACTGAGAGTTGATTTGTCATTTGAGTCCTTATTAAAAAAAAGAGAGTTGATTTGAGTTTTGAGTGCTTGTTACTGCGGCCAGTCAATTCTTTTCGTCAGTGTTGGTTTAAGATGTCCAGTTTCAGCTCATGCAAACTCATTTTGCATCCTAGTAATAGTAATGGTTTTGGACTATTGCTAAATAAATTCATGCTACTCCAGTTTGAGGAATGGATCATTTAACATGTGTTCTTCATTAGCAGTTAGTAGTGAATGACAAGCTACATAGCATTACTACTCTTCTAGTTTCTTGGCATTCTTACTCATTTAACGGCATTGAATTCCCTGGAAACTGATGGGAAGCCCTTAAATTGTAAAAGCGTTGTTAGAGGAAGGAGATTTCAGAGTTCACCTGCTGAATAATTGCTAGCAGATCAGGAGTGTATTTGCATATTTTCCCAATGGCGGCATGAGAGGAGAGAAGTTGAGGTGAGACTAGATGGGATTGCAGTACCAAAATGTAAATAATTTAGATATTTAGGCTCGTTTTTCTAAGAGAAGAATTATAGATGAAGATGTTTGTCATAGGATTAAAAACTGGATGGTGGAAATGGAGAAGTGCTACCAGGGTGTTATGTGATAATGATGCACTGATACCTACCAAAGTGAAAGCAAGTCTATAGAACAACTATATAACTAGTTATGTTATATGATAGTGAATGTTGGGCTGCTAAAGTCCAACATATCCACAAGATGAGTGTTGTTGAGATGTGGATGCTACATGGATGTGCGGTGATACCAGATTAGTTAAGATTAGAAATGACCTCATTCTTTGAAGGTGCAAGTAGCAAATATTAAGGATAAAATGCGAGAAGCTCGCTTGAGATGGGTTGGACATATTCTGCGTCGACCTATAGATGCACCGGTTCTTAGGTGTGGAACAATGGTAAGTGAAGATGTTATAAGGGGACGGGGTAGACCTAAAATTAAATGGAAGGAAGTGGTCTTGAAAGACCTGCAATTGCTTAGTATCAATATAGACTTAGCCAAAGATAGAGCACAATGGAAGAAAAAGGTCCATATAGGTGATAGCTAATAGTTGTGGATAGGTTTTTAGACTCGTATGGAACTTTTATTATTATCCTTATCATTATTATATATTTTAACATATTTTTCACTTGTACTTTATTTATTATGATACGAGCTTAAACGACAAAATGAGAATTCATGTAGTAGACTTCAATTTATTTGGGTAGTTGTATTTGAGCTGTTATATGTGGGAGTATAATTGATGCTGAGGAATTACATAGCTGACTCCAACTAATTTGGGATTTAAGCATGGGCATTGTTGTTATGTTTGGAAAGTCTTAACTTCTAAGAAGTCAGAAGTGCAGATTGTGTTAGTTCACCCTATCTCTTATTTTAAGAATTCACCCTGTTATAAAAGAACGACATTGAAGGTATTTATAGCCTATTTCAGTTGGGGGTGTGGGGACCGGGCTAATCTTAGACGAATGGTTACTTGACGAAAAAAATGAATTAGAAGAACTCCAACATGGTTATCGTGCTTGCATCCATAACTGTTATGAAGGTGTTTTACATATGCCATCACCTCCGGATCTCTTTTCTCACTCAAATAAGCTCATTTTTCTACGGATTATGTTGTATTTAATGGTTTAATATATTAGAAAATTGTGCTTTTGTCAACGAAATTGTGTCCATACACCAAGTAGCCTTCCTCTATCATTGCCTTGATTAAGAATAAATTTTGATCTGATATAGAAGAAAGAAAAATGGTGAAAATGGAATATGGGAAATATTATTAGGACGACGGTAAAGAATGCAAAATACATAGAGCAAAACTATATTAGACTTTAGAGTATTTTTGACTAATGCCTTGGGAATTATTCTGGATGGCAGGAAGCTTGTCTGTGCTATTTGTCATTGTTGTGCTAACGTGTCTTTTCTAAGCATATATTAATTGTTTTTGTAGGCTATTAAAAGGGAATTGGGCATATCTTCATTTGATGATCTTGAAGAAGAGAAGGAACTAAAGCAAATGGTTAGTACAGTTTGCAGTATTCAATAACATGCCTTGTGTTCACACGCTCTTTTGTTAAAATGGCTGTTCTTATGGTTTACAGGATTATAATGCAAAATGTAAAGGTTGTCAGCATTTAGGCATGTCATACATAGCCAGACAGGTAATTCTTTCTTTGCATTTGTTCATATTCTTCCCGGATCTTTGCCTTTCATGTTATCCTATTCTAACACTTTTTGGCTTCTCTGAACAGATTAGATCTGCCGATGAAGGGCAAACTATCTTCTATACATGCCTTGTTTGTGGAAATAAACAAACTGAGAACTCGTGAAAACACAGCTCTGCAGGTTTCCATGGTGAATGGAAGCTGTTTTTAGTGTATGCCCATCCTTCGAATTTTGCTAGAGTTCATACGATATTATTGCCTGTATCTTTATGCATGGAAACACATGTAAAAATCCTACATTGTCTGTGAGTTCTGGAAATAGGATCTTAGTTTTCCCAGCTCGAACCAAAGTGAAAGTTCATGCATATAATTCTTTCATGAAATGCTCTTGGCAAAGCTTCAAAAATGCCTCAACCCTACAGGTCTTGCATTTATTGTACACCCCGAAACCTGATTGTTTGCTGCATCTTGTAGCTTGGTGTTGGGGCATTGGCGCGCCCGATTGACTTGCACTATTGCATTGGTAATATGTATGGATAGCATGAAAATGTTACCCTACTCTAAGGTTCTATTTAAATGAGTGTTTGTGTTAATTTAGTGTTTATTTATAGATCGTGTATAATTACCCGTCTAACTTATTCGGATTTATAGTTACACACTTATATTTTACGTAGGTCCTGTTACCTTCTAGAACTATTCTGAAGTTCCTGTACTGTATTGTGTTAAATGGTGCAATGCACGTGGTCGACACTTGTATTTACCACTTAAAAATCTTTTTTCTACCTACTCCCTTCTTTGTTCTTTCCTTCATCCACTACCACACCACTGAAAAACTACCATTGCAGCTTCTATTCTCTCTTTCTCCCTTCATGTATGCAAAATACATTCCATTCATCCTTTTCTTCTCCATTAAAACGCTTAAGAGAGTGGTACATACTTCTTTTGGAGTGTTGGTGCTTTTAGGGGAGAGTTGTCTAATCTTTTTTAGTTGCCATTATAGAAGCTAAGTATGTGACAGTCAAATGACTCCCCTTTATATGTTGTCTCTAGAGAAGATAACCATGCAATAATTTTATATATGTTAATGTTTAAAGAGTTCTCCAATTCTAACAATATGGTAATCAACTTTTAGTGAGGTAAGACTTAATTCAGATTATTAGATAGTATTACTTATAATTCATATGATAAAGTCAGTATATTTTACCCCAGAATCAGTTTGAGTGAGAAAAAGGTGACAGATTCTATCTCTAGAGGGAATTATTGTGAAGTCAATATTCATATGGCTTTCATCATACAATATGCAACTTACCATACATGGTGCCAACTTTCTGGGGTCATTTTTTGAGCTGATAATCTAAAAGTTCTTAACACTGTATAATTGGCTGTACTATAGTTGACCCCACTATGCAACATGTAGTCAAAAACCAGTCTGGGCCATTCCATTGTAATAACAGTTGTGTCCCAGCTCAGTTTTCACTAGATACCTGCTATAGGTACCGCGTAACTTCACTGGGCAGATCTAGCCCTTGAGGTATGGGGTTTACAAGAATCCAGTGACTTTTGTACATTCCCTCTCAAAATATTTTAAATAGTCTATTGTGAACCTGGTTATTATTTTATGTTACTTAAAATTATTGTGGGAACGATTCACAAACTTCAAAACATGGGTTCGCTGCCTCTGGTAACTTTGTCCACTCTAGTCTTTCATGATACTAATTCACCAATTTTTATTGATTGTTACACCATACCCTCGAGTGTATTCCACTTGGCCTCTTTTTCTCTGTCACTATGATATTAAGCAAGAAAATTGCAAGCTAGATGAAATTATGGGAATTCTTTTATGTCATATATATCTCAATAATGTATATGATATGATAGAATTTTGATAAAATATTGTGCAAGCATATTCTTTAGGATTCTAAGTGTGAAGATATATGTATACTTGCCCACTGAATTTGCAAGTTGGGTGATGCTTCTGAATCTTGAGGTCGATTTGCTTATGTAATTGTTTGGTGAAAGTGACCTGCTCTAGTAGTATCAATTATTGGGTACTTGTTTTGATCTTTTATATGGAAAATATTACTCCAGACTGGTGGTTATGTTAAAACGACGTTACCTAACTGTGCTTAGTTAGTGATAAAATTAAGTTGAAAATTGTTTACCCTAAACATGGTACAGTTATGAAATAGGATATTGATAAATCGTATAATTTGTCAACAAATTTATTAGGTCTAATATCATGTTAAGAAAGGGATCTTGACTTTAACTCAACTTAAATGCTAGTTCAAGAGTTGAGTAATGAAATTAGAAGATGCATATTGCGGAGATAAGGATGTTGAGATGAATGTGTAAGCATACTAGGAGTGACAAGATTAAGAATGAGGTTATTTGGGAGAAGGTGGGAGTGACCTTTAGGGCAGACAAGAGGGAAGTGAGACTAAGATGGTTTGGGCATATACAAAGGAGGTGCCGATACCCCAGTGAGGAGATGTGAGAAGTTGGATATAGGGGATACGTGGAGGGGTAGACTGAAAAAGTATTGGGGAGAGGTGATTAGACAGGACATGCCACAACTTCATATTTACGGAGGACATGACTTTAAATGGGAAGGAATGGAGGTTGCATATTAGGGTAGAAGGCTAGTAGGGGTAGAGTGTTCGTCTTGTCTTGTGAAGGTTTGGGGCCTGTTATAGGACTAGTTGTGTGACTATAGTTATGATATTATTGCTCTTTGATTATCACATTATTTTGTTATTATTAGTATTTTCTCTCGTAGACTTTACACATGCTTTTCTTTTTTACCGCTATGCTTTTTATATTGTTTTCTTCTTTTACTCAGGTTTGTTACACTTGAGCCTAGGGTCTTTTGGAAACAACCTCTCTACCTCCACGAGATAGTGATAAGGTTTACATACACTCTACACTCTCTAAATTCACTTTGTGGGATTTCACTGAATATATTATTGTATTCATCCCGTTGACCATCAATATGGGACTCTTCACAAATCCACATAACACGGAATTTTCTTTTATAGATGAGAAAAAGGAATAACACTAATATAGGACCCTACAGGCTACAACACTGTTACCTTTGGCATTGTTTTGTTTGTATTATTTTATTTTATTTTTTATTTGACTAGTTTCACCTAATAACAAGTCAAGATTATTTTAATTAGTGCTATTAACAAAATGCTTCTTCAAAGCAATTTATATAAACGGTATTTTGATAATAAAAACGAGAAAACTAAGAGACATTTCTTCCATTTGTCTCCTTCAATATTTTTGGATGATGCATGCATTTGATTTAGTCAAAGACACTCCCAAGTCTTGTTAAAATTATTGAATTTTTGAATTTGACTCTTAGGAATGCATTTTTTTTTTTCTAACAAGGAGCGCATCCCCTAAAATAGTGGGTCCTACACCATGTGAATCAAAATTATCGAAGTAAATAGATTTTGAATAGGGAAAAAGGACAAATATATCCCTGAATTATCATAAATGGTGCGTCTATACCTTTCGTTATACTTTTGGGTTGTGTATACCCTTACCTTCAATATTTTGGAACGTATATACCCTTAAAATAAACGGAGGGGCACGTGTCATGATCTTAATGGTCTATTTGGATTTGGATAGACTATTAAGATCATGACACGTGCCCCTCCGTTTATTTTAAGGGTATATACGTTCCAAAATATTGACGGTAAGGGTATACACAACCCGAAAGTATAACGAAGGGTATAGACGCACCATTTATGATAATTCGGGGGTATATTTATCCTTTTTTCCTTTTGAATACTAGATGATTATAAAAAGCATTTGTTTGAGTACTTTTATAATTGTTCTTTTAAGCATATGAAAGGGACTCATGAAGATTAGTTATCTTGATTTTTGGGACATTTTCTGAGGGAAGTTGAAGGTGTGATCATTTTAAAAACATTGTGTCATGTTAGGGTTAAGCATTTATCATCATGTCAAAAGCAATGGATGATAATAGAGGCACAATTTTATTTCTAAATCAAGTTTACGCCAAGCAAGTGTTATGTTCAATCATAACTTCGACCCGAGCTACCTAGCCCCTTGTGGGCCTTGCCATAGGCAGGATGTTGTTATTACCCAACAATTCCTCTCCCAACACCTGCTTCAAGTGTTTACTATCATGTCAAAGCTAATAGCAAAGGTGTAACTGCATTTCTTAACTAAGTCCACCAAGCAAGCGTCATGTTCAGCCATGACTCTGACCCGAGCCATCCAATCTCTCATAAGCCCTTGCCATAGGAAAGATATTGACATTACCCAACAATTCCCCTCCCAACACCTACCTCATGCAGAACGATCTCTTAGGGCTACACTTACAAATTGAATAAAAAATAACAATATTTTTATATCTATTATGTGTAAAAATGAAAATCTATTATAAAAAAATAATATAAAACTAATGACAAATTTGTAAGAGATTACAAAATCATTTGTCCCCAAGTGTTTATGTTACTTCCTTTTTTTATATATATATATTTTCTAATTATCATAGGTGTTGGCCCCAATTATATTTGTGCAACAAACAGGAGATGGTGAACCATAACAACTAGCTTTGCTGTGATATCAATATTACAGCTGTGTACACAACCACCAGAGGAAAATATTCATCATCCTACCTAGTCTACATTAATTCATTAAAAAGAATAAAAGCCATAATAACATGGTAAAAATAATTTACATTATTGATGTATTTTAATTTTTAACCTTGTAGCAGCTTGTCTTTTTATTCAAGTAATTAATTTGATTTTTTATATACAATCAGATATAATTATCTTTTAGATCATCTAATCGATTGGGTATAATTTTATATTTAGCTATGAATATTATTATTATTTATTTTAAAAAAAGAACACTCAAGTATTATTATTCAATAACTACAAGTACTAGTAGGTTTACTACACAAAATTCCTGAGACTGCTTAATGACTCCAAAAAAAAAAACCATGCAAAACTTACAATACAACAACTAACTTTTCAATCCCATATATCCCCACCCGATCCGAACAATAACAACATATTCAGTGTGATTTCATTAGTGGGATCCGATGCTATTTCTGATAGACCCAGCTCGGCTTAAGAACTTGTGCTTTCTCGTGCCAACTTTCAGTAGCTTTCTCGTACCTTAATAAATTACATGATGAAACAAGCATTAGGATTGTCATCACTAAACATGTTGACATAGGCAGGGTCCTCATATCTCGCAACAGTACCTGTGGTTGGGTACTGATCGACCCTCCTGACGAAGCCAGGAGGCGCCTTTTTGTCATAAGCTTGAGCAGCATATGGTTGAGATACCAAATTGTAAGGGACATAAGGCCATATCTCTGCCTTCTTTCCAGTTGACTTTGCCTTCTTTAACACTTTGTTTGGTTCCACATAGCCTGTTACTGTCACCTTCTGTTGTTTCCTGTTTATCTCCACTGATTTCACTCCTAAATATTTAACAACAAAAACTTATCATCTTTGATTAAAAAAAATGATCTTTAATAAGTCATAATGTACTTTATCGTCCCAATTTATGGAGCATTCTGGATACTCAAGAGCTATATGAAAAACACTATGAGTTTCAATTCTTCTCATGTATGTCAATACGATGAAAGAATAAATTAAACTTTAAAATATTGATCAAAGTTTACTCAGTTTGATAGGATAGAGGGGGTATATTTTTGTAGCTATAAACCATACCATTAAGAGTAAACTAAGAAATTTGAAGTTAAGACTGTTTGTTTCTAAATATATATTTGAAGATAAATTTTTAAAATGTAGGACGTAACGCTAGCTAATTAAGAAAACTTACCACTCATGGAAGATAATGTATTTTTGATTTTCATTTCACAGCCTTCACAATCCATTCTAACTTTAAGTTCCACTGTATTAAACTGCTTCTTCTTCTTTGGCTTATCAATACTGATCATCTCTGATATATACTCTAATGTTCCTCCAACACCCATTCTGTTTTAATCTAGAGGAATTAAGAAAATGGTGTAATTATGAGTTAATTTATAGTAGCTAAGTGAAATTAAAGAGATTTTTTTAAAAAAAAAAATGTGGGGAGTTGTAAGAAACTGCCCTTTGGATTCTTGCTTAACACACAAATTAGCTTAATTGATTAAGAAGAAAAGGGAGAAATTAAAGCAAAAGGGCTACTAAACTTTTCTTTTATTTTTACACTTGCCTGCCTACCTTCTTTTATAGACGTTTTTTTTTTTTTTATTATAACTTTTTCTAAACAGGCTCAAAAAGACAAGGATGGCCCCCCGGGGCCGGTTAGACAACACACTAAGTACCGTTCGGTACGAAGGAAAATATTTTTAGAAAAATAAGAATATCAAATATTTAATGATAAGATCATATGTAAGCTAAAGTACCAACGGAGGGTAAATCTAAATAAATTTTGTATACTAAGGCATATTTGGACCTTTACCAAAAAAAAAAAAAGTAGAGAGAAGGATTGAAAATACCTCTAAATTCGATGTACATTATTAGGTTTATCTCTAAAGTATTGACAATCTTTAAAACACCTCTTTACTTGATTAACTGATGATCTTGCAACATGGGTGAAAATACACTCCTAAATTCTCGCTAAATTTAGGGATACTTTCAACACGTCTCTCGACTTTTTATTAAGAGACTCATGCTCCTACAAGTGTTTGAGACCACTTACTATATCCTGTTGCATATCGAAGATGTATTTAAATTTAGCTAGTCAAATAAATGATGTTTTTTAAAGCCATCAATAGTTCTGAAACGAAATTAATAATTTGTGTCAATTTCGAGTTAAAAAATTTTAAATGAATATATATATTAGAGGTTGTATGGAAGGTGGAAGAAAGTGTGGGCCACGTTAAACCACCAATAATAGAGAGAGTAGCTGTTACGTGATTCACAAAGACGGGTGTCAATATCAGAGATTTTTCTTTTGAAATAAAACGGTCAGTGTTAGAGATTACAGGGAGCAGCCTTCATTTTTATTTTATTTTTCATATGACGTCGAGTATCGGCGATGAAATTTGATTAAATTTAAATTTACATTAAAAAATTTTATGATGAAATTCGATTAAATTTAAATTCATGTTGGAAAGTTCTATATTGAGGTAAAATTCTCCATAGTAAAGATGAATCCGTATTCAGGAGGATTCAAAGCCGACATGTCTGATTTAAAAATAACAAAGTACTTACTACTCCTCCATCACCGTCCTCGTTAGTGTCTTCATTTTCTATTTTTGGTTTTGCAATAAAGGAGTAGTTAGGAGTTGATTTTTGGGCTTTATTTTAGGTGCCTTCTTCATGCTTAAACATTTTACTTTCCCAACGACGCTCTAAGCGTGTTACCTAAGGGTGTGTTCGGTTTGAAATGTTTGATTGATCAAAATATATTTTCATACGAATGTTTTTCTTTCTTTTCCTATACTAGGACTATTTATTGGGAGGATCATATGATTAATTATACTTAACAGCTCCACTTATCGAATATAATATCCTATTTCACATATTATACATAATTTTAAAATTTTGTAGCATTTGCTTACATGGTCTTACTCTTGTAATAATTGATAAAGCTTTATTTTTCTTGATATAATTGTATAAATCACCTCCATAAATGTGGATAAAGATAAGTTGATACTATAAACACGGAGTTTAATTTGCTAATTGGTTGTCGACTTGAGTAGTTATCTTTTAACAAAGACATTTTAGTTAATTTAAGTATATACGATATTTTATATGATAAGTAAACATAGTGGCAACTTAAATCCAAAGTAGTCATTTATCATATTTAATAACTCATCTTTATCAACCTTCCTGTATAAGAAATAGTTTATTAAAAAAAAATATCATGACATTTCACTGATGGAAAGACCTCCATTTAAAACTAATTTTAATTATTAAGTATTTCTACGTTCACTTTTACTTGTTCATTTCAAACATTATATATCTTTTAAGAAATAATAATTGATATGAATATTTACTATAATATTAATATTATTGATGTTTAGTAATATTAGATACGTACTTTCATCATCAATCAAGTGAAGGAACCCATTGGATTTTTTATTTTTTTTTAAAATAACCAATCACAATATGCTTATCAAATGCAAATAAAATTATTTCTCAAAGAAATTGGTCAAATACAAATCATTTTTCCGTAAGAAAATCCTTTTTTTGAAAAAATATTATTTAAAATAAAACAATTGTTGAAAATTTGACCGTAATTTCATCTCCAATTATTTGAAGGAGCGGATAGGAAATTGATTGACAAGATGTTCTCTATTTTCAAAAAAAGCAAAGTGCTTTTGAATTACACTTACGTGCCCTTGGTTTGTCATAATTACGAAGAGCACAAGAGTCACGATTAGATATATACAATACAAATTATGTTATTGTTTATAGATTAATCACGATTAGAAAAGCTCACAATTTTTTATAGACTCTCGAAATATTGCCTGAAAAAAAAAAAAGATAACAAATTTGCGCTAAAGACAAAGTATATGAAGCAACAAATATAGTACACATTGGATAATAAGAAACTATCTGATTACTAAATAATATTACAAAGCTAAGACCCCCCCCCCCCCCCCCTCCCTCCCCTCCAACATAAAATGTGATAATATTCGACTACTTACTAACATTTTATCCTAATTCTCGACCTTCATATCTTTCTATCTAGGATCATGTCCTTGTTAAGCTAAAGTTATATCATGTCTTGTGTAATCACTTCCCCCTAGTTCTTCTTCATCATATCTCTACCTCTCTAACTCATGTATGAAGATCAACCGCTCACACATCTGTACTGACGCATCCATGACCCTCCTGATCTTCACATGACCGAACCATCTCAACCTCGCTTTCCTAGGCTATTCTCATCTTGTTTCGTATAACTTTATTCCTAATCAAATCTCTCCTAGTATATTTACACATCAATCTGAGCATCCTCATCTCCGCTATATTCATTTTTTTAATGTGTGCATTCTTGATTGGGTAAAACTGTCACATAAAACAATATCGGCCTAACAACTGCCCTATAGAACTTATCTTTAAGTCTTGACGATACATTCTTATCGCAAAGTACTCCGGATGTGAGCCTTTATTCACTCATCTTGCTCCAATACGACGTGTGACATCATCATCAACTTTCAGTCTCCTTAGATTATGGACCCAAGATACTTAAAACTTCATGTCTTGGGTATGACTTGTGCATCAATCTTCACTTTCACCTCCGCACGCCTCAATATGTGTTACGCCACTGAAATACACTTCAAATACTCTGTTTTGATCCTACTTTAATCTGAAATCTTTAGACTCTAAGGCATGTCGTCTCCATACTTCCAGATTATATATTGTTAACTCTTCCACACGTCTCGTCAATAACAACATCACGATATACCTCACCTTGAATTGAATATGTTGTGTCAATTACTAAGGCAAATAAGAACGCGCTAAGAATTGATCCCTAATGTAATTTTATCATGACCGAAAAGTATTTGGAGTCACCTAGCACTGTTCTAACCTGAAATACTACAACGAATGCATGATTTAAAGTTTAGTATAAAAAATTCTACAAAAATAAACAATCAATCAAATACCGGATTTAAAATTTATGAATTACTACAATAATTTCAAGTTATAATACTTTAATTAATTACAATTATACTCACAAGCAAATATTTAAATAATTTTTAAATATATATTCAAAATCTGAACCAAAATTATTGAATCCACGTAAATTCTTTATCAATACACCATATATCCAGCCCTGGAAATAGATAATTGAACTCAAGACCTACCATTTGTATTTTAGCACCTTTACCACTTAACTCTTGGAGATTTATAGTTTTTAATAATAGACATTACCAACATATATTATGAGCAAAAATTAAAGTATTCACCGTCTTTTATTATTTTATTAAATTAGGCAGATGGGAACTCTGAATTAAACACAATTTAGCTTCCTACAGACTTGGCACGTACTAGGAACATAAAAGGAAAGGAAGATAGAAAAGGACAAAGTAGCCAAAAGACCATAGTAATGAGGTTATGGTTATAATATTAAGGCATAATAATAAATAAATATACTCTTTAATTTGATCTTATTTCATATTTATGTCCTTCAATGTGTGGTCTTTACTTCTATCCAATTCTCCCTCCTCTCTTCAGAAAACAGAAAAAGGCTGTTTTTATTTTCTAGCGTATTAATCCTATTTCAAAGCAAAGATTCAAAACCTGAATTGTGAGTCACGGGCCAAGACTCCAACATGACCTGGAGAGCGAACGAATTTTCTGAGGAGGAGTTTGATGGATTGGAAGGGCCCGGAAGAGGAAGTGGCTGCCCTCCTCCCCAACCAATACTTAAAACAACAAAAAAAAAAGAAAGAAAATTGGTGCGTAAACAACATCCAAATTTTGACACTTAAACTTGTATATAGTTGAACAAGTAGACACATGCGTCTTACGTGACATAATACACGTAAAATGCAAATTACCATGTAGGATGTCACGTAGAATACATATGTCTATTTATCCAACTTTATATAAGTTTATATGTCTAGTTGTGCCCACATAAAATTGGAGGCCATAAATATGAGCTACGACCAAATTAAAAGCATATTTATATATTATTTAGAAAGCTTTTTGAAAATGAAAGGTGGAGGCCTAAAGTCAGTCATGCACTCCATTTGCCCCCAATAATTCCATTTTTTACAAAACATCCCCTTTTTCTTCATTGTCTTCTTTCACATATACCCATCCATAGTCCAAAAACTAACAAATCCAACCATTGATTTGAAATAATAGCAAATAAAGTGTTTGCTAGATTTGGTAATTGTATTTACCTTTCTAAAAAGTTCATGCACACGTTGCTATAAAAATAAATACGTGTGAAACAGAACTTTATATTAAAAATATATATATGGACAGTACGACTTGGAATTAATTTATGAAGCCCTTTAGCACTTGTAATATTTAACTAAAGAAAAAGTTAAGAAAATAGAAAAAAAAAAACAAGTTATCTACCATTGTTTGCTAAGATAGAAGACTATGATAATTTTAATATAAAAATACGTGTGAAACAGAACTTTATATTAAAAATATATATATGGACAGTACGACTTGGAATTAATTTATGAAGCCCTTTAGCACTTGTAATATTTAACTAAAGAAAAAGTTAAGAAAATAGAAAAAAAAAAACAAGTTATCTACCATTGTTTGCTAAGATAGAAGATTATGATAATTTTAATAAAAAATATGAAACCCCTCAATAATACATAAATATTATGTCCATATAATTAGTTCAAATGGGATAAAAAAAAACCAATACGTTACAATCATGTAAGCAATTCTTACTTAACTATATTTAAATTTTAAGAAAAAATTATAATTAAAGAAGGAAAATGCCAATTACTTTCTTGTGTTGATAATCTATTACTATGACTTTATGAGTGATGATGATAAAATAGTTTAATTCCTAAACAATTTGAGCAATTACATGTCTATATAAGATCCCAAAACAAACACTATCTAAAATATATTAGCTCTACTAAAAAAATCACTATTTTTCCATAAAAAAATTTCACTAAAATTATTCAACAATTATTTCGGCCCACACAAATAGTTAATTAAAGTAATGTTTTTATATGGAAAAAATAAAAAGTTTTTCACTATTTTAATGAAAATTTATTTCTATCGTGTATATTTCTGATATGTTGATAGAAAATTAACAAAAAAAATCATATTCCATAACACAATTCATACTTGACAACATTTATTAAAAAAAAAATCTAAAGAGGGGAAATTCCAAGTACTTTCCTGTGTTGATAATCTAATACTATGACTCTATGAGTGATGATACCAATATAGTTAAATTAATTCCTAAACAATTTGAGGTATTAGATGTCTATATATCTATGGACCCAATTATTAAAACAAACATTATGTAATTAAATACTAGTGTACAGAAACTGAAGTAGGACCCTTGTTTGTTGCTAGGAGAAAAAATAGAAAGTAATTATTTGGAAGGTTGAGACTTTTTGGCATCTATATGAATATCAAACGTCGAATGAAAAAAATAGTGGACTTTGTACACACAATATAGGCATAATACATAATTATATCTTTTAACTTGGCTTCAAATCACATTTATGCCCTTCAACTTTGGGTGCGCACAAATAGACACTTAAACTTGTATAAAGTTGCACAAATAGACACACCTGTTTTACATGGCTTCCTACATGTCATTTTTTGTCCTACATGTATTGTGCCACATAGGACTCATGTGTTTACTTGTTCAACTTTATACTAGTTTAAGTGTCTATTTGTGCATATCCAAAATTGAAGGGAATAAATGTGAAATGAGGTCAAGTTAAAAGGCTTATTTATGTATTATGCCCACAATATTTTACACAATATTTACTGAAATGGTTTGTTGATTAACACTATGATTGCATCAATTAACAATGTATATCTTAAAGTAGCTCCCATTAAAAGGATTATTACATTAAACAACATTATACAATTGTCTACCTAATTGCAGAATAATCCTAAGAAAAACCAAAGCTGTCTTTTTGGGCTTATTCTAATACAAAATGTTTATAATGTCTGGAAATAACAACAGTACTAAAGCCACTTCTTATTATAGAAAGAATAAATAAATACTTGCAATCAACTAAGGTTGCTTGGTATTGGAATCTTCTTGGATTTCCTAAATGAAATCTCTAAGACACTGAATTTTTTATTTTTTTTTGATATACTTCGAATAAAATAAGTGTTAAATATACGGGGCAGAATTCACTTTTCATCGGTAACAGATAAAATTCATAAAATAAAAAAAAAAAATGTTCAGCCACTATAATTAAAAATATCTATTACTATGAAATCCTATGTGGCCCCTATTTCTTTTAACTAATATTCCCCTGTTTCAATTTATTTATCTAATTTTAATTTGAAAATTTTACACAAATTTTATAGTGCTAAAAGCTAATTACCTTATATCTCTACTCGTTTTCAAATTACAAAAATCCTTTAAACTTGATAAAATTCGAATACATCCCAAAATGTCTCGATACATCATGTCCCAATTTCAAATATATCCCTCAACATTCCGATACATTGCATCATGGTTCCAGATATATCACTCAACATGCCAATACACCACATAAGTCTCAATACATAGCATAAAGTTGTATATCCAAGAATAGGAGAGGGTAGGAATTTATGTAATTTTTTCAATTGGTAGAAAATTTTAGAGAATATGATAAATTAAATTGTGTATTCAGATAATTTCTCCTTTTAATTTAGCACAAAATTCTTTCTAAAAATTAAATTTTGTGATTTGAAACTAAAGATGTATTGAATGTACATAAATACACAGTTTATACATATCATTTAAAAAAAAAATATGTTCCAAAATATTTGACCAACGGAAAAAGTGAATATTGGAAATAGTTCCATTTTGGGGCTAAATAAACGAACTTAATAGAATCCTATGAATGGAATTCAACAGTGTGCATAATATATGTATGTATAACAGTATCTGATAAGGGAACACGAAATTGAACATCCAAAGTCAGAAGACGCATAAAACAAGCTCTTCGTCTAGCAGCCCCATCCCATCTAATGGCTAATATCTCAAAATAACAATAAACCCGAAAAAGGCGAGGGATGGGGAATAAGAAAACAAAAACGGCTCCAAAAGACGGGAGACCTGATTTACACAGAAAACTAAACATCTATAATACTATGAACCTATAGGGTATGCCATTATCAAGCTTATAAGGTAAATGTGTGTAAGGACCATCAGAAGTAACTTGATACAAGCAGTAGCTGAAACAGCAACTTTGTTAAACATAACTTGGATGGCATCCCCCGACTAGTTGGTGCTGCAGAATTTGAGGGTGTCTTTCCGGCAATAGCAGGGGCAACTCCTGAGCTGTTAGGGGTATTCTGCTGTTCTGCTGGCAGTGAGTTTGGTGAGTTACCATCTGCTGGAGCCAATGGCAGTCTATTATTATCAGTAAGGTCTTCACCTGACAAGCAGAAACTCTTATCAGACAGACATCCAAACACTCTTATTAGAAGAAACGTTGGCCAGGGTAAATTATTTGTTGAGAAGGAGCATCTGTCAGCTTAAAAGGAAAGTTCCTGAGAAAAGGGAATGTAAAAGAGTATCTGCAGAGTAGGCTAATCTTCCCTTGCCTCTGCTACCCAAAATATCTTCCCCTTTCACTTTTCGGACAAGTAATGAAGCAATATAAAGTAATAAACAACAGAGATACGTGAAGGTTATGTTGCTCGGACTCTTTAAAAATGTAGCTGCACCTGTGTCGGATACTCCGAAGATGCACTACTTTTGGAGGATCCGCCATGCACTGGGACATTTTTGAAGAGTTTGAGCAACATAGAGCGAAGGCAGAAAAGCAAGTTTTGTTAGAAGCATTGTTTGGGTATTTTTTCTTAGGAAAAATTAGCTTCAATTTAGGGTTAACTTGGAGGGGTCACAACTTTCTTCTTGATTGTTGTAAGAGGAATTAGAGCTAGTTCCTAGATTGCAATTGTTTTGTAATTTGAATTTAGCTACAGTCTAATGATTGTAGGGGGAAAGGACTAGAAGTAGTCTCTTAAGTTGCAAGTTTTTGTAATATGAATTCTATAGAGGCTCATGGTTTTAGTGAAGTTTGGGTTAAAACCTGCATAGGTGTAGGTGGTAGCTTTTTCACCCTTGTGAGCTGGGTGTTCCATGTAAAAAACATGCATTGTCACAGTTATGCTTACTTAATTCCGCAAACTACTCATAAGAAACAGATGACGTAACCTGGTTCATCACATAGGTATACCCCAATAGATCCCCCTTTTGTGTTTATTAGATCATGCAAATATATCATAATGTTTTGGTGAAACTGTGAATAGGGATGACAATAGGATGGTGCCGGGCGGGGGCAAGGCGGGTTGAGCTTAACCTGCAAAATTTATAATCCGCCCCACCCCACCCCGCATAACAACTTTTTTCATTTTCAACCCGCCCTGCATAATTTTTTTAATATTTTATTTTTCTCATTAAGTTTGATACTAAAAATAAAATTCATAAAAATAAATTCATTTTTTCATTAAGTTTTATTAATTTAATATATAATGACTTAAAATTTTATTTTTTAGAGGTCAATTGGGAATTCATGTAACAAATTGTATTGAACCATTTTCATTTACTGTCTTAAATATTTTAGTATATTTAAACAAATTATCTTAATAAATAATGCTCTATCACTCTTATAACATGTAAAAAGTTAAAATTAAGTTTGAACCCACATAAAACACCCATTAGTTTTAAAAAAAACCCACTTCAAGCCGCCCCACATCCCTCCCGCCCCGCACAACCTTAAACCCGCCCTGCCCCACCCCGCCTCATTGTCATCCCTAACTGTGAAGCAAGCTTGTGTATCACATTAACTCTTGTTGGGTGTAAAAATGCAATTCAACTTCTCAATACACAAGAAAAGGTTGTAAGAATTAAAAAAAAGAACTTTTAAGTTAATCAGTCATGGCTACAAACAATAAAGAGAGAACAGCTAAATCCAGATCAGACCAAGAAATTATTAAATCAGAAATTGGTACTCACAGTCCGAGAGCAACCAGCCCAGTTTCAGGTTCTCTCTATCAAACACCATACGATATCCCGTCATGAAATTCTCTGTAGAGGAAAATGATTATTAGCACATCCAAAATTTGAGAGAGGAAATTGCAGCACACATTTGCATTCAGAAACTTTTCACAGTTTTACCCCCTACTTTAGCAGGTGGATGTTTTTTACAGTTGTAAGTATAGAGAAACGAAACCATAAGTGGAAGAGGATCAGGCTTACGTCCAATCGTTCCAATTTCTATGACTGAAGGCTCCACAGCTAAACAAAATCCAACAGCGCCCTACATTGATATTGAATATAATACAGTACTGGTGAATGAGTCGAAATGATCAGAAGTGAAGGACCAAAAGCTTGCATGATAAGATAACCAAGAGAAGGAAACATAGGATGCCTCACAGCTTATGTAATCAAAAGAACCAGAATGTTCATCTTTGAGATGCAAAAACAGGTGGTATCTATTCAAGCACTTACTTGACTGCCATAGATCATAAATATAGGAGCCTGGACTATAAAGCTGCTGTTCGCTGTGAACTTCAGAGTAAATGCAGGAATCTTCGGTAAAACTTCAGAACTGTCTAGGTTCAAATACTCATTCAGTACATATGATGAGGCAGAAAAAAGAAAATAGATCTCTCTTTATCTTATATGCCATTACCTGGATTTGTAGCAATATTGCCAAGGATATCCTTCAAAGCTAGCTTTTGTAGCATTCACTTTTCTGTCAAACTGTAACAGGAAAAGGAAATGTAAAATACTGCACTTTAAAGTACAACAAGGCAGCAAGTAGGTGTAAGTTTACCTCTTTAACAACTCTATCGTAAATTTGATCTGGGAGAAATGTAAATGATGACCCACTATCCACAATGGCTTTGAAGCTTGTCTGCTCAATACAGGAGCTCCCAAAACAACATGATTCCACGCCAACAACATAAGTAACACTGGACCATGAACCACTCATAATGTGAGCAAACAGAGAGTTTAACAACTCATACATGCAAGAGAACCGCAGAGGTAAACAGACAAATACAGCACTCAAACTAATCAATTCTCTAAAATTCACAAGTGTTTTTTTTTTATAAGGTAAGATGAAGTCTCTAAAATTCATAAGTTGACATACAATTGTCCTTCTGAAGGCAGAAAAGAAGTTGTCTGCTGGTCAGCAGGCCCTTGGTCTCCAAAGAAAATCCTTCCTGAATCATCTTCCTTAAAACAAAGAGAAAAGGAGTTTCGGACCAATCCAGCTTTGGCAAGACGACTGGGAACTGAGATCTCTCCAGGTCCCAAACCCATAAGGCCATCAGGTGCAACTCCATTTAGGTAACCACCAGTTTGCTTACTACCACATCTGACATGAAAAGAATTAAGGCCTGTTTAATATAGTCTTGGCATACAGAACCATGAGAAAATGGTCCCATGCGTGAAAGTCTTATTTGAACTTGAGATACAAGCAAATGGCACACACCCAAAAGTGACCGGAGCCCTGGCAGAGCCGTTGGCTGCCATACGGCTATCAGATGCAAGGTGCAAGATATCTTCCACGAGCACTCCAGATGTGGATGTATCTTCTGATACATAATTCACAGTGTACGGACAGGGCTGCTTAGGGTTTTTGCAATTTGAACCCAGTTCACACAACTGATGGCTGCACGACAGGAACTTACTTGTGCTTGAACCAGATGGATTGTACTCATTTAGATCTTTACCCTGCATAATAGATGCCCCAAATACCAGGGAGCACCTGCCAATCAATCATCTGATATAAGTGCTAAACCTATAGGCAGTATTAGCAAAGACTCCGCATCTACATCGAGTACTAATATTTATATAAAGGATATGAGAACGGTATTTTATTAGGAGAGACGCCAACTCCAAGAAAACTATTCTCAGTTACCATGATGTGACAAGACAGCTCACAATGATATTGAATAAAATGTAGAAATTTCTGAAGTTCCCAACATAATATATGAACTGTGTGTTGTTTTCAGATGAATAGAACCCAAATATATACAATGTAGAAAGATGAGATGACGTAAAAATCTATGAAGACATAAATAGTCGCAGGTTTGTTTACCTAACTCTTATTCTATTGGAACCTTCTTCCTTTTTATTTTCAGTTTTTAAATTAACTTGTTTCTCCGGTGCCTTAATATATTATAGGGGTGTCCAATTAGGCCAATACTAACATAACCTGGCCAATTGAGAATAAACTATTGATAGGTCAATCTAGACAGGTGGGGTCCTGACCAATTGTTTCACCCAAACTGATCCAACCTATCTTTGACCAAAACAGCATTGTGGGTTGGGTCATGGCCCATTGGTTCACTCACCCCACTTCAACCCCTTCAAGTTGCCCAAACCTCCCAGTTAATAATCTTAGTATAATCAGCTCCCCAATGGTCTCTGTCTACTGTAGGCATAAATTATAACTAACATAAGGATCATATCCAACAGAATTGGCGATACTGAATGTAACTGAAATAGCCTTGGACCCTTCTGTTATTCTATACTCAAAAGTAAAACTTCAGTTTTTTCAAGGAAGTTAGTTTTAGATGGCTCAAACTCAAAGTGGTATCACACTACTTGTTTAGTGACATAAAACGGTCCAAGGAATCATGATCAGTCATCAACTAAAACTAAAAGAAGAAGATATTAAAAGACAAATGGTAGAAATAGAAACCAAATAAAGAATAGGACAAGACTTGAACAAGTTTACAAAGTGTCGATTATAGACTGGGGTACTTAGAGCTAGTTTGGATTGACTTATTTTAGGTGTTTTTAAGCTAAAATAGCTTTTAAGCACTTTTGAAGTGTTTGGATAAGATTAAAGGTGCTTATAATCACTTACTTTTAAGCCAAAATAAGAAAAATAAGCCAAAATCCATAAGTTAGAATCCCAACTTAGGGTTTTTGGCATATAAGACGAGTAATAAGCCAATCCAAACGGGCTCTTAACCAGTTAAAGGCCCAGATAGAAATCATATATCATCATATATCATATATTTATATAAAAGAGAACCATAGCCCACCTACGTGGCGCCACCACAAATCAGGATTCCCTTTTAATTTATTTATTTCCAAAACTAGTCTTCCCCTTTCCTGAAAAGTTATGACTTTTATGAAAAATTGTGACTTATATAAAATGTTGCAACTTTTATGAAGAGTTGTGACTTTTACGAAGAGATGCGACTTTTATGAAAAGTTGTGACTTTTATGAAAGGTTGTGACCTTTCCAAAGGGTTGAAACTTTTTCAAAAAGTTGTGACATTTTCGAGAAGGCACAATAAACATTTGTTCACACTACCGTTTGTTGTTTATAAATAGAGAGATTTCCTCTCATTTTAAAACAACGAAAATTCTGAACTTCTTTTCTTCTACACAATTAAATATTTGTGTACTTTGCTCCTGTTGAGTGGCTCACTACACCATTGTTTTTGTATCAATACACTGGTGAGAGGATCTAATCCTTTAAACCTCGAGTACTAGAGGGGAATAATTTCCTTAAAGGGCCATTGTGCATTGCATCCGATCCCCAATTCTTGTTCACCCCGGATGATCGTGTTGGGTGAATTGTGACCTCGTACGATCGTGGACTTGATTTTTTTCTTTCTGTTTCATTATATTGTTACAGATCCTAATATGTTTTTTACAGTCATTAATTTATACTTATGTTATTAATTATTGTTTTTGGGTACATGTTTTAAACTTTGTTGTTTATGTTTCTGCAAAATTATTGTTATAGGTATTTGTTAGTACAGATTAAATAACACACATTAATTGGGTATTCACGCAAGTTTTATCTACTGAAATTGTTGAAGGTACAGTAAAAAAATTCTTTAAAGATCTATACTACCATCTCTTGAAGACAAAATTCAAATTTGGTATGTCATTGTAAGGACATAAAGACCTTAAAAACTTTTTGGCACCTTGATGTGCAAAAGTGAACCACGAAAAGAAGACAAGAATTAATAAACTTTGACATGGGTTCAAGGATGTGCCGGATGACCTATAGAGGAATATGACTAAACTAGAGTCTTACTTAATCCTAAAGACATAGACAGCTACATAATAAATTAATTGCAGTGTGGACAGATTATCAAGTTTACTGCAAGTTGTAAATACTTTTCTTGAAGTAATAGATATGTTTCTCGACACTGCGATTGGAATAGAACTGTAGTTTCAAATTGAATTTCATCACTCTGGTATGTTGATTTTTAAAAAACACCCAAACAAACTGAACAGTTTTATGTAATATTTTTCCCTTTCAAGTAAATATAATAAGTTGAATTGCTGTCCAATACGATACATTATCCCTTTAATTTTTCATTTATTATACATTTAAATTGGGAACTTTAAAATGATAGATGTAAAGCAAAATGTAGGGTTGAACTTTCTACACGTTAGAATTAGAATATTTGTTCACTTTTTTCACCCTTTTAAAATTTATTTATCCTTTCACCAACAATTACTTATTTATTAGAAAATTTAATATCTCCGATTGATGTTCATTTGATTCCCCAAAATATCAAATAGTAACATTTCCGGAAAGCAAAAGGATAAATTATAAAATCAAATTAAAGATGATTGACAGAAGGATAAATTATAAGATGGTATACTTATCATCTTCCTTTACATTATTAATGTTTGTTACTACGTAATCTTGTATGTAAAATAATATAGTGTATAGGTTTTAAGTATTATTTTATAAATTCCGTGATATTAAATTCCCACGCAAGGCGAGGGTGATTTTACTTGTTTTGAATAAACAAGAAACATTCTGAATGCAATATGTGACCTTGTCTACCTGATAATTGAAGTGTTACAAGTTCTAGTGACTCTTCTAAGCATAAACATAATTGACATCAAAGCTTCTTCTTGCCTTTCCATTTAATTGACATTAAGACTCTTTTTTTTATGAAGTAAGTGAGATGCAATTGAAATTAAGGGGTCGTTTGGTTGGGAACAAGTTATCCCAGGATAAGTTATCATGGGATTAGCTATCCTGGGATATTATCCCACCATGTATATGTGATAACTTATCCCATCACTATGGTATAAATGGTGGGATAAGTTATCACAAACATGGCAACCAAACAAGAAACAAAATTTTTATACCATCACTATTTTCTTATCTCATCACTATTTATTTGTATCCCTCACACCAAACGACCCCTAAGACTTGAAAAAAAAAATAATTAATTGCTCGTTAGAAGTATGTAGTTAATATAATTCCTAAAGCATTAAAAAAATCAGAAGTCAACAACGCACCTTGTGAATGTGATCTCTCTCAACTGAAAGTTAAGAATTGGCTTATATATGTTCCGATGAAAATATTTTAAGCTTCCAAATGATTCACCTCTGATAAAATTTAAATGAGCGAATAGAAAGATACGGTGTTTGGCTTCAAAGTCTGGTCACAACTCACTACTAACTACCATATCTATCCTTCTATAGCAGCCCAAGTGTTAACTATAAAGATAACCTTCTTTTAGAAGAAAACTATAGAGGTAAAGATAAAGATAGTGTGCTGTATTTATTTGATAAATAATTTTACAGCGTGATGTGGATGTCAAACTGTTCAACTGAAACCAACAAAGGCAGATATCATCTACGAGCCTAACCTATTTGCAGTCACTACCAGCAAGAAGCTAGCAACAAACATTTAGAATAGTCATATAACATTCTTGATTAATATTAAATACCAGGCTACTATAATAACTGGCTGAAAGAGGAGCACATTGTACACATTCACATGGAACCCACAGCAAGTCACTTCCAGCATCCAGTGCAACGAGAAAAGAAACATTTGGTGTTCTATAGCAGCCTAAGTGTTAACTATAAAGATAACCTTTTTTTAGAAGATAACTATAAAGGTAATAAAGATAAAGATAGTGTGCCGTATTTATTTGATAAATAATTTTACAGCATGATTTGGGTGTCAAACTGCTCAACTGAAACCAACAAAGGCAGATATCATCTACGAGCCTAACCTATTTGTAGTCACTACCAGCAAGAAGCTAGCAACAAACATTTAAAATAGTCATATAACATTCTTGATTAATATTGCATACCAGGCTGCTATAATAACTGGCTGAAAGAGGAGCACATTGTACACATTCACATGGAACCCACAGCAAGTCACTTCCAGCATCCAGTGCAACAAGAAAAGAAACATTTGGCGTTCCTATATCAACCCACATGTAATGTAACCTGAGCAAAAGTGCATAACATTGGATTAGTATCATCCTATAACCTGGAATGCCAACTCTTACAATATAAAACATGAAAAAGAAAAAGAAAAAGAAAATAAAGCCCCAATTCCAAACTTGCATCAAACCTTACAGATCAAGAAATGTAATCCACATACAACATTAACCTTCATTTCATAAACCCCTAACCATGTTTTCAAATTTAATTCAAGCTGAAACCGCTAATTTCAGAAAGGTTTTCAGTAACACTTTACATTTTTTTTTTTTTTTTTGGTGAAGTAAGATGTTGTATTAGAAAGGCATCAAGAAGATGCAAATTACATACACAAAAATATGGTCAACTCCTGAGAACAAAAACACCTATTTAATTAGGGAGTTAACCACAAGCAAAAGGATGGTCGCTAAGCCATATTGAGGGAGCTTATGAAATCTAAGAGGGGTAATATATCATTTACAGGGGATAAGTTGCTCCAATGGAAGAGACTAATAAGGCAAAAGGATTTCAAACTGCTAATTGGAGTTGAGATACCATCAAAACATCTGAGATTCCTTTCCTTTCCAAATACACCAAAAAATACATGATGGAATCATATGCCAGGTCTTCTTGATGGGGCTATCAACTTCTCTAAGACTCCAACTTCCAACTGCTTCTTTGACACTTTGCGGGAGAATCCAGTTGATACCAGCAATTGAAATAAACATATTCCGAAGAGCTTTTGCCACTGGACAGTGCAGAAACAAATGATTCACTGATTCCAGGCTATTGAGGCACATGAAACATCTGTTTACTAGTTGAAGTTTCCTCCTATTTAGATTGTCCAGGGTTAGGATAGCATTCTTGAGGGTAGTCTAGGTGAAACACTTGATTTTAGGGGGGTAGTCTAGTCTTCCAAATCAGTTTCCATGGCCACTGGTCTATCATGGCATTTGAAGAGCACAACTTATGGTATCCTTCCTACACTGTGTATATTCCTTTTTCAGAGTTGCCCCATTTTAAGCTATCAGGCAAGTGAGGGTCATTGAGGCTCCTTCTAGAATTCTGAAAAAATCAAAGAGCTCATTAAGCTCCCAATCTTGAAAATTCCTTCTAAAGCATGGTGCCCATATTCCACCTTCCCTATTTTGAACCACTGAAGAGGAGTCTGTGTCAAAGGCTATCCTATAAATAGCAAGGTAGGAGACATTGAGAGGTTGATTGTTAAGCCACCTGCCTTTCCAAAATTTAACTGAGTTCCCATTTCCAGTCCTGAAGGACACCTCTTGGAAGAACTCCTCCCTTAGCTGGTTAATGTACTTCCAAGGTCCAACTCCATAAGGATCATTTTTTTGCTTGGTGCTCCATTTGTCTTGCCTCCCTCTTGGAAGAACTCCTCCCTTAGCTGGTTAATGTACTTCCAAGGTCCAACTCCATAAGGATCATTTTTTTGCTTGGTGCTCCATTTGTCTTGCCTCCCATATTTGGCATTCACTACATCTTTCCAGATACATGCTGGTTCTTGAGCATATCTCCACCACCATTTCATTAACAGGCTCTTGTTGTGCTTCTTTAAATCTTGATTCCCAAACCTCCGTGCTGCTTTGGCATAATTACATTTCCCCACTTCACAAGATGGAACTTATGGCCCTCATAGCTCCCCTTCCACAAGAAAGATCTTTTGATTTTGTACCTTAGATGGTATTGGGAGCATTGACATAATATATGTGGGGATACTGTCAAGTACACTGTTGATAAGAGTCAACCTGCCTCCCATTGAGAGATATTGCATCTTCCAAGTTGCCAACCTCCATTTTCTCAATAACTTCATTCCAAACTCCTGCACTTTGAACTTTGCTCCCAAAGGGAGACCTAGGTATTTTGTTGGAAATGTGTCAATGCTACAACCCATGATGCCAGCCAGTTCTTCCAAATTAGGGACCTCATTTACTTGGTAGATCTTACTCTTCTGCATATTCATATGTAGCCCGGAGATTGCTTCAAATAGGAGAAGTATTAGGTTGAGATATCGCACCTGAGACTTCTCTGTCCCACAAAAAGTAAGAGTATCATCCGCGTAGAGCAAGTGAGTCACAGAGATAGAATTATCTTCGTTGTTGCCCACCCTGAATCCTTCAATGCATTTGCTTTGCCTTTGCTAACATCTTGCTGAGACCTTCCATGGCAAGGATAAATAAGAATAGAGAGAGTGGGTCTCCCTGTCTAATCCCTTTTTGAGGGGAGAAGAAACCAACTGGGGATCTATTCACTAGAATTGAATATTTGACAATAGTAATGCTGAATTTGATCCACTTGATCCACCTTTTGCCAAATCCCACTCCTCGGCATTGATAATAAATAAGACCAATTGAGTTTGTCAAAAGCTTTTTCCACATCCAACTTGCATAGGATTCCAGGAACTCCACTTTTTAGCCTTCCATCTAGAAGTTCATTTGTGACTAAGGCTGCATCAGTACTCTGCCTGTTTTTTAAGAAAGCATTTTGTTCTCCTGATACTAGCTTCCCCATGACTGTCTTCAGCCTCTCCGCTAGGACTTTAGCAATAATTTTGTTGACACTACCTATGAGACTTACGGGTCTGAAGTCTTTGAGTTCTATTGCACCTTTCTTCTTTGGGATAAGGGCAATAAAAGAGGCATTGTAAGACTTTACCATGTGACATTGTTGATGGAAATGAGAGATAGCCCCTATTAAGTCATGTTTGATTATCTCCATGCTTTTTGGTAGAATGCCATAGTAAATCCATTAGGGGCAGGGCTTTTGTCCGGTGCACAAGACATCAAAGCAGCTCCCACCTCTTCCTCTTCAAATGGTCTTTCTAACCAAGCTTTCTCTATCAGTGATATGCTGGCTAAACCATCAAAAGATTCTTTGGGCATCCAATTCTCATTTTCAATGTACATGTCTTTGTAGAAACTGAGAATTTCAGTTTTGATCTCCTCACTCTCTTCACTAATTTCTCCATCAATCAGCAATTTATCTATATGGTTGTTTCTCTTGTTGGAGTTTGCTATGGTGTGGAAAAATTTAGTATTCTTGTCTCCTTCTTTGAGCCATAAACACCTAGATTTTTGCCTCCTAGACACTTTTTCTGCTATTGCTAACTTTTGAAGCTCATGTTTTAGCGTTACTAACTTCTCCTTCTCAGCTTGCGACATGAGTCTGCTTTCGGCCATAGTTTCCAGCAAGGCTAGGTCCTCCAATATTTGGGACTTTCGTGTTTCCAACTACCCAAATGTAGCCTTATTCCAGTCAGTGATGTCTTTCTTGAGTTTCTTCAGTTTTTGTGTGAGAATAAAATCTGGACTCCCCCCAATAGTGTAGTTGTGCCACCATTCTTCAACTTTGTCCATAAATCCTTCAGCTTGAAGCCACATATTCTCAAATTTGAAATAGGATGGTTTGACTTCCCAGTCACCACATTCCAGTAGCAAAGGCCTATGGTCTGATATAATTCTTGGGAGAGCAACTTGTTTTATAACCTTGAAATTTTCATTCCATTCAGAGGATATCAAGAATCTATCTATTCTTGATGCTTGCATACAATCTCCCCCTCTAGACCAAGTGTAATGAGCCCCTTGGAGGGGCAGGTCAATTATTCCCAAATCCTGGATGATATTTGAGAATGATTTCATGGCCCTGGACCTCCTAATGCAATTTTTAACCTTTCACTTTCATATCTACAAACATTGAAGTCCCCCCCCCCCCCCCAAACCCCCATTACCCATTGTTCATCCTATAAGCCTCTAATTGCTGTAAGTTCATGCCACAAATCTTCCCTTTCTGGATTTGTGTGAGGTCCATACACCCCTGTGAAACACCACCTGAAGTCCTTTTGTGTACTTTCCAGCATACATGAGATAGTGTAGCATCCTTTTTGAATTCCCCTATTTGACCATTGCCTTTTGTCCCACAACACAATGAAACCCATACTCCTACCAATAGAATTCAGGGCTGCCCATTCTACCCATCTGGTCCCCCACACTTGCCTTATCCTCCGAGGTGACCAGTCTTCAATTTTGGTTTCTTGTAAACACACTATATCAACCCTCCATTTGTGAATCATTGATTTTATTGTACTCCTCTTATCTGCTTCATTGAGCCCCCGCACATTCCAACTCAAGATTTTGATCTTCATCTGGAGAAAGCCTTGTAATACCTACCCTCTGTTTCCTCCTTTTTACCATCCGAGTTCATTCCCCACCTCAATCTCACCAATTCTAGTGATTGTTTCTTCTTCCCTTTTACATTGTTTTTGATGGATGATGATTGGTGTTGCTTTTGCTCCTGTCTCCTTTGTTCCATATGTAAGACCATCCCCAAGATTTCATGTTCAAACCCCGCAACATTTATTCCGAATGCCTTGCATGCTTTGAGCATAACTAGCTTAGTCCATCTTGATGTTTCAATGACGGAAGGGGAGCTAATTGGTTGTAAGCTTGAAGATCCAATTTCATGCCATGGGAGCGAAAAAGTGTCACCGGATGAGAACTCTACCTCAAAATTTTCCATTGTTTCTGACTGATTCAACTTCAATTGTCTCGGGATTTCTGGTACAGAGGCTTCACCCTCATCGTCTGCATCAAAAAGATAGTTGGGTGGGATGTAGGCAGTGATAGGAGTCGGTCTTGGTTCCCCTGCGATGTCAATTTCAGCAATTAGAGGATCAAATTTGTTTGCATGTAGAATAGGGGGGGCTTCTATAACAGGCACATAGGTCGAAAAAAGGCCTTTTTGCTTTCCAGTTTTTAGAGAAATTGTTTCTCTTATTTGGTTGCAAATTTGGGGCTCTTTTGTTATAATAGGACTGGTCCAGATTTCGGCCCACTTTGTCATCTAATTT
This sequence comes from Solanum bulbocastanum, assembly GCA_037074985.1. NCBI lineage: Eukaryota > Viridiplantae > Streptophyta > Magnoliopsida > Solanales > Solanaceae > Solanum > Solanum bulbocastanum. The sequence continues at coordinate 46,368,595 of CM073600.1, forward strand.
GACCTTCCCCTTACAGTTTTTGTTTGTTGTGTCACATGGTGGGTCCCATCCCCCCTTCCGACTTCTTTTACCAAGATTTGGAATAAAGTGACTTGGTTGTCTGTTCAAAAAGTTACTTTTTTCAGAATTTGAAATAAAGTGACTTGGTCGTCTGTGCCAAAAGTTTTGGACCATAGGGTTTGTCAGTGCCTTTGTTTGCTGGCTTGAAGAAGTAGCTGCCGACATGCTCTTCAACCCCAATTCCGCCTCCTTCAACCCTTCTACTGTCACTTCTCCACTATCATTGTTGATTATTTGAACTACTTGATCCTCCAAAATTGAGATTTTGTAGGTCAAGTTATTCAGTTTCAGATTCAAAATCTTGGGGAGATCCACTGACCCACTTTGCACACAAATACGGGCCCAATGCAGATGGTTTCTCTGCCTTGTGTCCACATCTATGTCAAAAAAGCCTCCACAAGAATTTCCAATGTAGCAGAAAGATTCTTCTGTCCATCCATGAAGTGGTATTCCAAATGCTTTTATCCATTTTGAATAAGTATCATTTTCCGCGGGAGACGACCCTGATTCCGGTGACCACCACTCCAAACTTAAGTGTCTCCCATTCCAAAACCAATCCCCTGCTAAGACTCTGGCTGTTTCTTGTGCCGACAGAAGTTCGAAGAGAAATTTATTGGAAGCTATTGGTGTGATTCTGAGCCCTGTTGTGACTTGCCAACAAGTTAGGAACCATTTTTGAATGATTTCTAGATTCGGGCTTGAGTGGAAGGGGTCGTTGAAGTAACCAAACAAGCATTTTTTTAAGAAGTTGTTTGCTCCTTCGTTAGTGTTCCCATCCACTTTTGAAGGCCACATTGGGGTCTGTGCAGCTTGCAGGAAGGATCTATTGTTCAAATCTATGAATGTCTTGTATTTGGAATTAGAAGCTTCCCCCAAAAAGTGTAATATTTTCCTTGCAAATTCTCCCCATCCTTTGTTGTAATCAATTTCTGGAATGATAATTGCTTTCATTCTATCTCCTGCCCATGTTTCAATTCTTAGAAATCTGCCATAACTGTTGAAATTCTGGTAGACTCGGTACAAGTATGTTTGAATCTTCCTTCCCGTTTTCAGTAACATTTTATAGTTCATCCCCCAAGGAGAACAATAATACATTAATCAAATCCCAACATCCTTCTGTTCAATGGTACATGCATCAGTGTTCCATATCACTCCACTCTAATTATTCCACTATGTTCCATTTTTAGCATATGCTAATCTAGTGTATCCATAGATAGATTACAAGGCAAACTTGATTTCGGAGTAGCTTGTAGTTATACAACAAATGTGGGATAATTTACAACATACCATTGTCTTGGTACTTAGCAAAAGCCATTGACTTTTCAGAACTCAATTTTTGTTTCTATTTAACAACAAACTATAAATTGCTCAGACAGGCAAAAGCGAAAAATCAATGAAGTCCTAATTGAACTTACATCCACTTGAAACTAAAAAATATCCCAAAGCTTCCAAACAAGAAAAATGTCACATAATCATCCCAAAAATAGATACTTTGACAAAAACACCAAATTTAGACCATACAATTCGAAGATAAATTTGTCCCTATTATTTAATGACCCATTCACTTTTTTATTAACGCTTCCAAACCCATATTTTAAAATTCCCAATTAGCAACATATTATAAATAAACATGTTGGATATATAAACAAGGAATCCTTAACTATACACACACTGATTAAAAGTCACTCCTAACAACAATCACAACTCTTTTTTCAGAAAGATGGATTCACTAACCCCTCAAATAGAATTTCCTTAAGCTGTTTTCCGTTATTTTTTTCTCTATACTATTTTGGACTGTTTTTTCTTGAGCCAACGTCTGTCTGTCGAAAACAGTGTCTCTACCTCTAAGATAGTGGTAACATCTTTGTACATCAAACTTTGCTCAAAAAGAATACTTATTTAGAAGAATAAATAAAGGGAAAAAGGGTAACGAACCATCCAAAGTCATTTCCCAACGGCATCGTTTTGCTACCCTGAGAAGGAAAAAGTAGCTGAAACTGAGGACCAAGCTTCATTTTTTGCCGCTGCAAATCACTGTTCATCAACTTCCCATAATACTCGAAGCTCCTATGTTGCGGCCACACAACACCCACTTCCCCATTCCTTGAAACCCTAACTTTCCTCACTTCATCAGAGAATCTATGAACTAATTTTGACGAATACATATCGGATACCCCACATTCAACCAGTATAGATAAACCCAGCACCATCCTTACAAAACCCACTTTCCAAATCTCCATTTGAATTACAATAATTCCACAAAACACACGCCCACTTACTCAAGATCTAGTTTAACAAAGTGTTCCTCATCATAAGATACTGCAAATAAATGTGTATATAGGTAGGTCTCTCTCTATCAACAGAGTGAAGGGGTATTGTAAGATGGGATAAACTTAATGGCTATGGGGGGGGGGGGGGGGGTGATTGAGTGTATATATATATACTCTATATGTATAGGTGTATGTGTGATATAGAAGAAGAATTTTGGGGGAAGTGAAGAGAGAAAAGTAGAAAGGGTGAGGAGTAAGAAAGAAGACGAAGATGGAGATCACGCGTGTCACTAAGCATTGTGGTGGGAATCTATATATTGCACATACACACTTTTTTTTTCATCCAGTTTCAAATCCGTATTGAAGTTTTGATTTAATTTAAATTTTATTGTGGGCCTATTTTAGAATGATGTTTAAACTCGAAATTTCTAATTAAAGGTGAACAATTTCATTACTATTTTATATAATAAAGTCGCTTGAAGAGTCGAAAGATAAAATGTACGGAGAATCATTATTTTGAAAGTAATTATTATCTTGTGAAGATTCTCAATCCAGTAAATCCAAGTAAAAAAAAAAGTGCAAAAAATATAGCAACTAGGGTGCAGGATAAATCCTATAAAAACAAATCAAGAACAATAGATAATTAAAATATACTATAACAAACAATAGATGATGATAAATATCACAATTTAAAATTGCAATAATAAAGCTAGTACAACAATAACATTATATCTTAATATGTGTCTTACACATCTTTTATCTAAGGTCATCGTTTTAGATAATTTGAAGTTTTGACATGTTTATTTTAATCACGTTTGTTCAATACCATTTCTAATTACCTCTATCTTTATGTGTACCTACTATAATCAACCTCTCTTACCTTCTAAATTGATCGCATCTGCCGATCTCCTTTTCACATATTCAAATAGTATCAACCTAATTTTCTCATTTTGTCCAGCACAAAAATCATTCATTTCTTAACCGGTCTATCACTCCCCGTTTTAAATTATCTAGCATAAAATTTAAAATTTAAAACAAAATAAAATAGTTTAAAAACTCTTCCAATTAAATTTTTTAAAAGAGCATAAAAAAAAGTTAAGAAGACTTGAGATGGGAGAAAGTATTTTATTTATTTATTATTTAGTTGGAAGCGAGAGAGTAGTTATTAGTAGTACTAATATGTGTAGCCAACGGTCTCTCATGTTTTATCTATTTAAGAGATTCAAATATTTTGACATAACTATTTGACTGATTTTACGACTAACTCCTTTTTATAACATTCAACATTCCAAATTCAAGGATAAAGTACACAATAACTTAAATGTGATTTTGTAAAAAAGAGAAGTATATATTGAAAATATTTCTCCAATTTGATGTAAGTTATTAGTTTCGTTTTAAACTATTGATAGTCTTAAAAATATCATTTTTATTTGATAAACGAAACTTAAATATACCCCAAAGTGCAGCATGACATAGTAAATGATCTCAAACTTTTGCAAGATCTGGAGTATATCTAAGTTCAGTTAGTCAAGTAAATGGATAATTTCAAAATTGTCAATTGTTTGAAAATAAAACTCATGGTTCATTTTACTTGTCACTATTTGATTTGACACACTCATTAAGAAAACAATTATCGATATAGGCATTTTATCAAACTATCCCTATCAACTGATGTTTAATATTAGGTCTTGAAAAATGATTTGAAGAATAAGTAATTAATGCTACAGGTAAAATATGGAAAAAAAATAATTATCTTTTTTTGAAATGTCAAAAATGACAAGCAAAAATAAAAATATGTTTTAGAAATAAGTAACAAATAAAAGTGAACAGAGAAAATAATAATTTACACAAAATTTAAGAGTATTTTCAACACTTCTTTCTTCGCAAAACATTGATGAATAATTCCAAATATATTCAAGTAAAAAATAACAGTGACAAATGAGACATCGAGCACCAAAAATAATTGGCATTGTTTTGCACATCTAAACTACTTTCACTTATTTCCAAAACGGTAAACTTTGAATGGTATTTTTTATTTCTTACTACTAATTAAGCCCCCGTTAATCTGATATACTTTTTTAAGAAAATAATTAAAATGTATTTCGTTAAATTAATATTATTGATTTAAAATTTTAACTATCACTAATATATTACTTTACATTCTTTGAAATGTTTTACAAACTATAAGTATTTCTATTGAGTATTGTTCAGACTTAATGAGTTGAGTATTTGAGTTTAACAGATTTAATTTAGTTTGAAGCCTATTTTATATGTAATTATTTAATACTAATAAAGATAGCATAAAAAATTTAATAATAAAACTTTCTTGATTTTTCAAAATAAATAAATAAAATAAAAATATTTATTTTTAGTATAGAAATCAAAAGAAATGGATAGAAAGGACTATATTTGAAGCTATAAATATATGTTTAAATATATGGAGTACATAAGTATTGTTAAAAAAAATAAAATTATGGAGTATTATATTGGATTATTATTTAAATATGATATTTGTTTAGTTCGTTACATAAAAATTTATTATATTGTATTGCTAATTCTATTGTTATGTAATAATAATAAACCCTCATCATAAACTATTAATGGTGATATCGAATTGTTATCTTATTTTTTAAAGGGAAAAGGGTCTGAAAAATACTTCAATTTTGGCCGAAATTATTGTTACGATACCAAACTTTATGGAGGACCTTTTACCCTTACACTATTTAATAATGTATTTTAAAGGTATATATGTGCTCACGTGGACACATTACTATTTATAATGATAAAATATTTATGATGTCCACGTGGACACACATATACCTTTAAAATACACTATTAAATAGTGCAGGGGTAAAAGGTCCTTTCCAAAGTTCGATATTGTTACAGCAATTTCGGTCAAAGTTCGAATATATTTCAGACATCTTTCCCTTTTTTTTAATTTAATTTTGTCCTAACAGTATTTAGTATGATCTCCACTCCTTTAACTTGTTTTTATCTTCTTCTTTTTTTATTGTATTTCAAATTTATCGAAAGTAATATTTCTATCTTCACAAGGTTGGAGTAAGACTGTACACCCCACTCTTTTTTTTTTTTATTTTAGTGATCATAGTATCTAGATCAGTTTTCACACAGACTATTTCACGGGGTATCCAACACCTCCCACCCACCAGCAACATTATATATATATATATATATATCATGTACAAGCATGAAATTTATGTCATAATTGCTGTGTTTGCACTTTGCAGTTTGTAGTCTTCAGGAACAATTACTACTAAGAGTAAAATGAGGGGAAAAAATTGTTTTGAACTTTTAAAATGACAAGTATATTGAGACAAATATTAAATAATAAAGAACGATAAGTATTTTGAAACGAAGGAAATAGTTTTGAACATTTTTTTGCCATCTCACTGTCGTTTTTATTTCTTTCCATATGTTTCTTTACTGGTATAAATGGATATTGTAGTGATGGTTTTGTTATCAAATCTTCCAACTTATTACTCTTAGTAGTAATTACTAAAGAAATAACAAAGTCTGGGAGGTTAGTAGTATACTTAAGTTTTGGATTGAGTTATATGTAGCTCAATATTCTAATGAAGATAATATGATTTTATTTTGATCTACATTGTTCCAAACCTTATTTTACTAGGCAGGTTACATATTTAACTAGTCGATTAAAAGATATTATATTCGCTAGTCAACAACAATATATGCAGTATAGTTTCATTAAGTAAGGTTTGAGAAGCATAAAGTGTACACACTACATAAATCTATCTCAATCTCGAAGATTGATAGGTTGTTTTCGATAACAATATATATATATATATATATATATATATATATATATTATGTATATTATATATTAATATACAAAAAATATATATTTTTGAAAAATAATTGACGACTATTACGTCAATTTTCCTAGAGTTCAAAATTGAATTGTAGTTCCCTCATTTTTCGATTATGGCAATTTTGATAATTTTGATTATTATTTTTCCTTTTTAAAGATGTAATCACATAATAAAGTCTCACGGTTATAATATGAGTTAGAATATGATAACAAATATGGTTTGAACCATATTCAGAAATCTCGGATTCAAACATTGGGTATGGAGAAAATCTTGTTGGGAGCGCCACCTTCAAATGGGCCCTGTAATGCGTGATTTGAATTTAGTCGAGACTCTAATATAGGCTCCGAATATCGAATAGAAAACAAAAAAAAAAAAGGATAATAAACATAATCAACAAGTTTCCCATATATAACTGTACTCTTACAAAAGAAAGTTACATGGTGATAGCTTACCTAAATAGACCAATCAAAAGAGAATTAAGTTACAATCAACAAGAAAAGAGAAGTTATTTCCATTGTTATTTGAAGAATTAACTTGGTACTTTACTTTAAGTAAAATCATGTGCTCCCACTTAATTAAAATGATAATTAGTCTTAAAAAGCTTGAGAGATTTGACATTATATTCTTTGATAAGACTCTATTTAATTAGTCTTTAATATTGACTAGAGGTTAATGTTAACATCACCAAAGAAGAATATTACTGGTTAGGAGATTAATTTGAGGATGAGGCTTGACACATAAAATGATTAATGAGTACATAATTTCCCATATACCACAGAAAGTTACTCCAATTGTACCACTTTAAATGGCCTAGCTCCACTTTTTTTGTTAAAAAAGAAGAAGAATTAAGAAAAAACTTGCGTAGGAGGCTTGCTCCAGTGATTGAGCATCTCCATCATTAAACGATAGGTTGAGAGTTCGAATTATGCTGAAAGGTAAGAGATCATTATAGCCTTGATCATGAGCCATTAAATTATTAGTTTATCACTATAAATAAGAATCATAATCTCAACAATGTTGATTAATATTGACATAATAGAAGTGGTTCGATCAAGTAATTTAAGTCAAAAAAAAAATCATTATTATTTTACATTAATGCGTGGTTTAGAGAAGGGTCACATTTAAGAGGATACAGTTCACAGAAATAATTTTACCAGTGTTCTAAGTCTCCCCCTTTGTCTAATTTCACTTTCTATAGAATAAACTAATTTTAAGAGTAATATTTGATCTTGATTAGTCAAATTATTAAATAGATAATAGGTACTCATTAAAATAGTACTCCCTCCGTTCCATTTTATGTGGCAACATTTAACCGGGCACGGAGTTTAAGAAATAAATGAAGATTTTGAAATGCTTACCAAATTACCCCTTCAAAAAATAGTCAACTTTTCTATCTCCTTATAAATGTATTGAAGTACTATCTTTAAAATTAAGTGGAACCAACAAGGGTAAAAGAGGAATTGTACCTTTAAATACTTATCATATAAGAAAATGTGACATTCTTTTTGGAACTGATCAAAAAGGAAATGGTGCCACATAAAATGGGACGGAGGGAGTATACAATAACGCTGCTAAAATGATTAAGTCCTTGTTCGAAAGATTACACACATTAACTATTCTGATAGCCAAATTAAATTCCATAATTTTGACAATTTAGGATTTGGATTAACAGTAAAGTTGTTTCGTTACAATTTATATGTCATAGATTCGAGTCGTGAAAGTAGTCATGCTTGTATTAGGATAAACTGTCTACATCACATTCAAGAGAGTGTGACCCTTAGCATATCTTGCATAAATGCAGAATGTTTTGCGCACCAAACTGCCCACGATAACAAAAGTCAACTATGAACAATTATAGATATAACACTGTTTCTATTATATTGTTTATATTCTCTTGATTGAAGCAAGAAGAAAGGATAAAGCTTCTAAATAATGCAATATACCTGCTCATAGTAACTTGTACAAGTAATTTATTGCAACTAATCATAAATCAAGGAGCTTATATTAAAAGATATGCTGTAAATTAATAGGTCTTTCACTTCTCGTTTGGACTAATAATGGCAAGGAACACATCAAACTTTGCTTAAGTGACAAGTAGAATGAATGATAGAGAAAAGTGAAAGCAAAAAATTAAAAGGAATGAATCAACAAAAACAATAATTGAAGGCTCTTTCACTTTGTATTTCTTAAAAGGACAAAAGTTTCAAGATTTTAAGGCCTTTGGTAGCTCAAGTGTCCTAAATCACTTCTGTTGGTTTTGTAGCTGGAGGATGTGACACCAACCTTTTTTTTTCAATAATGATGATAGATTTTCCATGTGGCTACTTAAAACCTCTAAGAAAATTGCTATTATTTTTTGGGTCCCCCCTAACCCCCCCCCCCCCCCCCACACACACACAAAAGGGGGAGGTGGAGAATATTTTTGTTCATATCATGTGGTTAGGGTTTTGGTATACAATTCCATTTGAACAAGTTTGGATCAGTTATATGAATTTTCACTATCTGTTACTTTATTCAAGTATGTGTCCCAATTTAATATTCAGTATTTGGATCCCCCTAAAAAAAAGGAGAACTAAGAGAATATCTTTGTTCATATCATGTGGTTAGGGTTTTGGTATACAACTCTGTTTGGACAAATTTGGATCGGTTATATGGATTTTTACTATATTATCTTTATTAAAATCTGTCTCAGTTCAATATTCAGCATTATAAGTTCTCTACATTTTCTATTGGCATAGATGCTCATCAAATATATTGGTCTAAAGAAAAAGTAGTAACAATACAACTCTTTTTTGTTCTATTGTATGAAGAAAAAAATATCACATAGGCCAAAAGGCTAGTAATATTTTATGTGAGTGATGGAACACCATAGGACCATACATTGTTTATGCTATATCAGCAACTTGCCTAAGATCAAGTGTACTGAATTGCCAAGTTGGGAATTTTTGTGTTGTTCGCCATCTGAGATGATTTGCTTGTTCGTTTTATCACTTTTTTTTTTTTATCGATGTCAGGTATCCACATTAGAGTCTGACTAAATTTGGATTCGAGCCGGAAAGTCTCTATGGGTAAAGCGCTCTCTAACAAAGGCGGCTTAGTACCCAAGTATGCTCAAACCTAAGACTTCTAGTTAATGATGAAGAAATACTTATCACTCCACCACAAACCTTATCATTTTCTCACTTTGTTTAGCTTTCTTGTTAATAATGTGGTCATGTTTGAAATCAAAGGGTATCATGATGTCACTGGAACAAAAGTGAGTCATGTTAGAGGGACTCACTTTTGTCTCCTTTTTCACAAGGTCCATGCCAATGTGAATGTTATTTCTATGGATTTGACCCTAAAAATATTTCAATTAAGACTTTTTGGGGGTCATTTTTTGGGAAAATAACATTAGTTGCCACAATTTTTAATAGCTGAACTTTATAGCATTTGACTCGAATACACTTTTAGCACAAAATATTACTCCATCTGTCTCAATTTATATGACTTAATTTTTTTTAGTCAGTCCCAAATATTTTAACTTTAAAATGTCCATTTTATCCTTAATGAAATGATTATTCACACAAATTTCTATCATTCATTTTAGACCACAAGTTTTACCAGTCTTCGTTTCTTTCTTAAACTTCGTGCCGAGTCAAACTACCTCTACATAAAATGGGACGGTGACTAGTTATTATAGCGAAATCCACAAAACTTAGAGAGGATGTAAGATGTAGAAAACAATGGTTACCGTCAAAGAAGATATATATTCTGGCCAAGTTTGTCAGTTGTTCAGTGCTCCTTCATTTGTACAATAACTGTATAATATGCGTATACATTATATACAGTGCATATTGCTCATAGATTTATCATACAAATTATATATATTTTTAAAAATGGCCGTGAATAATTACAGTGGATACACTAGGTACTGATAAAATGTATATAATGTGTATATCTTATAAAAATTGTATCTACAAAAAATCAAAGTCAAGTCTTTTGTTGGGTTCTCTCAAATTCTATGATAAAACTTATTGAATTTCTTATACTCCTTCCTTCACTATGCCACTGACCAATATGAAGCATCAAAGGAACATTTTCACATGCAAAGGAATTTACTCTAATTTTATTTTATTTATTAGTTAAGAAGACAACTAAATGAAGCCACTTTTTTTTCACCCAGTGTTCAGTACCCACATTGAAGCACAACTAAATCCAAATTTGCATAAAAAAGTCTCACATTAAAGGTAAAGCGCTCCTTACAAAGACGACTCTGTTGCCGAGGACTCAAACACAAGACCTCTTGGTCAAGAATCAAGAAATATTTACCACTCCACCACAACCCTTGTTGGTAAATGAAGCCACTTATTTATCTCAAATTTTGCAGTCTAAATTAGTATCCTTGATTTTATAACATCTGCTGTTTCTTGATCAAATTATTTCTGAACTGATTTCAACAACTATAGTCCTAATTTCATTCTAAAAATTGGTAAACTAAACAGCAATATACAGTTATCTTTTAAGGAAGAAGAGGTGATTGATATTCAAAACAAAGTGCATACGACAGACTGAATTCTCACATAACAATAAGTAACAATGGGAAGTTATTAATCACAATACACATCCTCTACTAAGGCAGTCCAAACCAAAAACACTGTTTTCTTTCATCAAACAACATATGAATACAAAAAATACAAAGGAAGCAAACCATGAATCCATGTCCCTTCCTCAATGATACTAAAGTGACTCAAGTTACAAAAGAATACATTGACCACAGCCGTTACAACAACTAAATATGATCAAAGAGTAGTAACACCTATACCAGACACTATATACATTCACCTTATAATTAAATAGGAAGAAAGGAAACAGAAAACCGAAAAAAGTTTCAAACATTTGTTCCTATATCCCTAAGATGCAGTTTGAGTAACAACCTTATTCCATTTGCTGCTTATTGGACCATTGGAATTCTATTTCCAAATTCCTTGAGGGTCCACTTTTGCTCTCGGGCAACAAGGTGTACTCCCCAGCGACTGCACCCAGCATAACTACGCGGTCAATCTGGATCGTGACCTTCCCGAATGAACTCTGTCATTAAATTGGAATGAATTTAGCAGAAGTCAAGAAATGAGGAAAGTCGAGAAGCATATTTTAGCAAAATGTTCAGTGTGTCCCGTTAACAGGAGAATAGCTTGTATCCTCTTACCTTCCCCATTTTGCTCTTATTCTTGCATGAAATATGGAGCTTCTGGCCTTTAGGAGGACTTTCAAAGGACCATGAAAAGCTCTCATCGAACTCTGGATTAGGACCAGTTGAAACAACCTGACAGGAGAAAAACTGAACCATATGAGGGTGTGAAGGGAGTAGCAAGAAAAGATCTACGCATATTGAGTGTACCAAAGAAGTTCAACTTAATTATTTTGTTGTTGGAGAAGTACAAGTCTTGATTACCAATCACTGTTGAATCAAACATAACCAAATTTTCCAATGCATTAATTGAAGTAGACAAGGTAAACTCAACCCCCCACTTCCCAGGCGCCAAGAATGGCCCTTTCCCACTTTGCTCTCTTGGTAACTCGAACTCCAATCTCTTCCTTTATAAACAGATCCCTACTTTGTTTTCTAGAGCCATCTTGTTCTACTTAATTTACAAGTTTGGAATTTAGAGTGCCTCACTCCCTCTGCCCCGCCCCAGAACACAAAGTAAAAGTTCTTTATAAATTAGAGTTTGGTCAACACTGCACAAAACGGGTTCCAACCCCACATAGCAATGAGAAATAGTACTGTACTTGAAATGAAAATGGAAAGTACCTTTGTTTGGCGAGGTGGAGTATTTCCAAGGGTAAGCTTGCAAAAAACGCTTGGATTTCCAACCGATTGTCTCATGTTGTTCCCTCGCTTTATTATTACCACCAGAGTTCCAGGCAAACATTGCAGTAAAAATTCTGACTTCTCCTGAAACCGAGGGGGGCCAGATTGTATCAGATACTGCAACAATGGAATGGCATCTGCGGCAGCAATTGATTGTGCCCGAGAAACTTCAGCAGGACATGCTGACCAAGCTTGGCGGAGAAAAAACAGAGCATCCAAAGCAGCTTCTTGAGTTGCCTCGGAACCAGTCTTCAGGGATGTCACTAAATGTGGAATACTCAGGGTTGCAGGTTCAGTAGCCCTTAGACGGGGGAAGTTTCCAAATAGTGCATTCAGAGCCTTGAGGTACTCCTCATTTACAGTTCCCGAGGCCCATAAATCTTTCTCAATTGCAGCTACAAAGACGGGAAATCAATTAAATTTATAAGCTATTAGCACTAACAAGAAATGACTCCATTTGCACATAAACTTTTAATAGTAAAGTTAATTAACTTTTTGGACACAATAACACATCATCTAAACTGTTCTTTAATATTAACCAACCTTGATCAAGAATAATGGGCAGAATCCACCATCATTTTACGAAAACTTCTATTTTGGAGATACTAATTTTAATATATGAAATGTAAAAGAAAATATAGCTAGCCATGTATATTACACTCATACAAATTCCAGACAGATCGTATCTTGTAAATTAGAAATGATTTCTTTTGTTTTATTTAATCCAACAATTGGATTTCTTAGCTAAATAATGAGAACTAGCCAGTTTATCTTATTTCAGTCAGTTTTTATCTCATTTGTCTTTTGTAGTTTCAATACAGATAACTCTGTAACAATAGATTACGGGGAAAGGAAAGTTTACCAGTGATAGCCCTGACAGTTTCACTTGAAGCATACTCTTGAATGGTGTTATTGGAAAAGAGAAGTTTGACGAACATTGCTGCCTGTACTGATGTATCTGTCTCACTTGAACCAATCAGATCTAACACAACCTGGACACCACCAGCTTCCGCAACTGCTCTCTTATTTGATCTGCTATACATAACAAGGTTCTGTAAGGCACATATAGCGACAACTTTCATTTCCTCAGTAGGTTGATCTTCAAGCAGATTCACCAATGCCCGGCAAGCTGAAACAGCATCACTGCTTCGAGCAAGAGCCTCATTCTGGAATAGGTCGCCAAGAGCAAGAGTTGCCAGTAATCTTGCTTGTTGCCCTTGTGTCTGCGGATCCAAAAGATACTGTGATAAGGGCACAATTGCTGACTTGGTGGCTTTTGTTTCTCTAATCTTCACATTGTTCAGCAAGACCTCAAGGAGTCTTGCAGCAGTTTCCTCACAAAGGTGGCATCTGAGAAGTTCTAAGAGAGACTCGATTGCCCCACTTTCAGCCATAGCTCCAGCACTGGTGGAGTCATCAGTCTCCAACACAAGAAGAGCATTTAATGCACCAAGAACTGTGCCTTCAGAGCCAGAGCGAAGCAATCTTACCAACACTACAACAGGTACTTCCAGAAAAAACTCAGAGCTGAATTGTAGAATACTGGATAATACTACAGCAGCTGACTCCCACAAGGCATGAGGGAGTGAAGGGTCAGCATTCATTATTACTTTAGACAGTTCGTTAACGCCACCTTCTTTTGCAATTTCATTTGGCCAAGTAAGTGCAATACAGACTAAGGCCTTCACAGCTCTCTGCTGCAAAATGGGTATACCAGAACCAAGAACCCGTACCAGGGGACCAATCACTTGCTGGATAACTGGGTCCTTCTGCAGGTGCTCTTCCAAAAGCAGGTGAGACAGAAGCTCAGCAGCCAGTTGTTGCACGGCAGAAGCGGGAGAATCAAGTAAGGGAATAAGAGGTTCTATAGCTTGGTGTGATGTCAAGGTATAATCAGATCGGCACTGCGGATGCTCTAGGATATTCACAAGGACCTGAAGCGTGCTGTGTTGCCCATCAGGTCCAAACTCTGGTCTCATCAGCAATACAAAAAGTGGCTCTACCACCTTTGCAGCAGATGGTCCCTTAGCAATGGTAGCATTATTTGTCAGTATTCTGAGCAATTCAGCAAATGCAGCACAAAGGAAATCTGGTGCTTCATGCAGAATGTCAAGCACACTCTCAATAATTCCAGCCTTGACCATTTCCATCTTACAGGAAGGCCGGTCTTTCCCCAACTTAACAAGAGCTCTAGAAATAGCTTCATGAAGTAAATAATTTCGTCCATAAAGAAGGCCAACAAGGGGAATGACTGCACCATGTGCCGCAACTAGTTCAGCCAGCTGTTCGTCGTCCACTAATTTATCTAATGCACGAACAACAGAATGATGAGCAGGACTAAATTCAGTAACAAGAAGAGAAACCAAAGGCTCCACACATCTAGCTGCAGCCATTGTAGACCTTATTCTTGTATTTCCAAACAAAACAGAACACAACTCGGCTGCATCACCCTTCAGCTCCATTGAGCAGCTTGATGCAAGAATTCGGCAAAGAACATCCACTGCATTCATCTCGACATCTGCAACTGCAAGAGCTTTTGAAGGATTCTCACTGAGAAGCCTAACTAATGCAGCAATAGCTGCATGCTGCTCCCTCTCCAGACCAGTATTCAGAATCTCAACCAAAGGCTGAACAGACTGTCTAGCTGATTCTGCATTCCTTATGTGATCTGCTGAGAACAGGTTTTCCAAGGCTTTGGCAGCACTATACCTTGCCCCTCTTCCACCAAGACGTAAAACTGCAATTAGCTGACCAACAGCACCAAAAGCAGATTCGTGTCTGCATATTTCAGCAGTAGTAAATAGGATACCTAACAAATCAGTGGCAGCCTCCTCAGTTGCATCTTGTGGACCAAGTGAAAGGTATTTAGTCAGTGCTTCCAGAGCCCCAGATTCAACCATAACAATCTTATTTGAAGGACAATCTCTGGCAAGCTGAATCAGAAGTCCAAGAGCTAGAAAAGGTGCACCGGGTCGATCAGGGATAGGTTTTAGCAAGTCAACAAGGGCTGGTATAGCTTTCCTAGAAGTTGCACCAACCCTAATATCATCCACCCTAAACAACCTCTCAAGTGCAACTTCATCTGGGTTACGGACCAATGCAAATTCCTCTGATAGTGCCACAAGGTCCTTTATATCCTCATCAGCACAACCAAGCAATGTTATGAGTCCAGATGGCGCTCCTGAATTTGCAACAGACAGCAGAGTTCCCCTGCTACCATTACAGACAAGGCTTGCTACAGCTTGTGCAGCAAAATACCTGTTTGCTGACTCTTCTGACTTCAGCAGATTAGCTAACACAGGTATGGCTTTCATTGTTCCGTTTGCACGTATGATGTCTCTATCTTGAAATAAGATAGCCAGAAGCAATCCACAAATCCATATGCTGCTATCCTCCTTGAAATCAATCTGTAAACGTTAATAACAAAGGTCATATACTACTTCGGCACAAGAGATATAATAGAACAAAATCAAGAGTCTTGGGTTAGATGTGGCTCTATCACAGAAAGGGAACACTTAAAAGTGCTTACCTGTGTAAACTGTGTAAAAGATTGAGAGATTCTCTCAGTAAGAACTTCAATTGCACCAGCCTCCATAATCTCAGCTTTACTTGTGTCATCATGACTGGCAAGAGCAGAAAGTAGCCATATAGCTATATTGACCCCCGAAACAACCAAAGTACTTTTCTTCACCTCATCCTTTCTTGATGCTTCTTCGGCATTCCTGGAGATGCTTATTGCAATCTTATCCCCCTGGTCTTCCAAATGTAGAGACTCTGAAGCATTTAGCATCCCAACAAAAGATTGAATGAGTGGAACACTAGACTTTGATTCATTTAGATCTTCCACCACTCTCTGATGATTCACTTTTGCAGCGCAAACAAGAAGTGCACTTCCTCCTATTTTAACCATAGCATTGGAGGAACAGATTACCCTTCTTGCAACTGAAGAAATGCATCCATAGGCACAAGCGATAGCATCGCCAAGAACAGTGGGCTGAGCTTGGCAGAGTCTAGACAATATTTCAATAGCTTTGTCTTGCAACAGCGATGAGGCATCAGCAATGCATGAAACCACAGGACTTATGCTATTTGGATATTCAGCTAGAACTGCCCATGCAGGTTTGATGCCACTAGCTCCTTCCAGCCTTGAGAGGAAACAAAGTGCATCTAAAGCTTCAGATATAGCAACAGAGTCGCTTCCAGTTGATTCCAGGAAAGAAATTAATGCAAGAACTGTTCCACAACGGTTAACGCAATCAGTTAAGGCAGGATTAACCTCACTAAATTGAAGAAGACGAGCAATTGCTGCTGCGGCATGGGTCCTTCCACCAGTTGTGCCTTCACGAAGAACTCTAGTAGCAGGCAAGATAATTTCTTCAGGAACTGCTTTCTCAGACACCTCGGGATCCAAAAGAAGATTGGCCAAAGCACATACTGCTTGTTCTGCAACTTGTAAAACTGAGGACTTTGCAAGCACCATTAATGAAGGCAATGCATCTCTAGCAATTGCTGCAATGTCACGGCTTTCTCTAATAGAGAGAAATATTGCAGCAAGGCAGCGCGATGTGTCCACTAAGATGGATTCAGGTTCAGCATTCAGAAGCTTCACAAGTGACCACAAAGTCTTCACAGCAAGGGTACTTTCTCGCAGGTCCTTCCTTAGATGGAAAATTGCAGCAAGAGCTGAAGCAGACTTAGCCTGAGTCTCTTCCTTGGTAGAGCTTAATATCTTTATCATCGTCTCAACTGCATCATTTGCTGCACTGCCTTCACGCAACATATCGCTCAGAGAGGCCACAGAGAGCAAACTTTTCAATGCATCTAAGACATAAATTTTGGACTCCGGAAGATCACTAGTTAATAGTGCAGTGAGTTGACTAATTGTTGCAGTATCTGATTTGTGAATCAAATGGTTCAGTGTCTTTGCAGCAATTTCCTTCCCGTTGGAGCTACCATTCTTCAGAAGCCACAATAAAGCAGGAACAGCATCAGCACTTTCAACACAAGCACGGATATCTTCACTGTGATTACAGAGGTTTCCAAGGATAGTTGCTGCATCTTCCTTAGCTTTGGCAGACCCAGTTTCCAGAATTTGAACAAGTGGAGGTATGCCACCAGCTGCTGTAATGGCCCACTTACTTTCATCATTTTCATTGGATAGAAGACAAAGAAGAGCAACAGCACACTCCTGTTGCTGCTCTGATGAGAGTCCAAGAAGAGAGATTAATAGCTGAATTCCCTCACGACCTTGCAGTGCATGCCATAAGCTACCTTCATTTTTGCATAGAAAGAGAAGTGACCTAATCAACTCATCCTGAACTTCACTTGTGGCCATTGTAATCAAACCAACCAATAGGCGTTTTGCATCAGAATTCACAAGTTTGCTAGACAGTACAGAATTCCCATACAAACTGGCAAGTGCTTCAATAGTACGCTCCTGCACTAGAAAGGGTAAGCGG
The DNA here is from genome assembly GCA_037074985.1 of Solanum bulbocastanum. Lineage (NCBI taxonomy): Eukaryota > Viridiplantae > Streptophyta > Magnoliopsida > Solanales > Solanaceae > Solanum > Solanum bulbocastanum. Next base: position 46,386,089 of record CM073600.1, read on the forward strand.
GCCTTAAATTGCTTAACCAGTGTTTCTTCCACTTCCAAAGGATCTGATGCTCTTGAATTTTCTGCTTTGCTATCATATATCATGAGAGCTGAAGCTAAAGCCCCCAATGTATCAGCTACTTGTGCAGGTGAGGTGCAAGATTCAAGGCTTTGACCAAGACTTGAAATGACATATGACAAACCACCAGAAATATTTGCAAGCGCACACATTGCATGCTCCTGCAAAGCTTGGGCATACTCACCCTGCATGAATTCTTTTGAAGGAGCTATGGTAGCATTTATCAAAGCAGGAATACCATTAGAATTTGCTATTTCCTTCCTGGAATCTTTGCTTTGGGCAGAAAGAGATTTAAGAGTGCCTGCAGCTTCTGCTCTAACTGAGGCTTCATTGCCAGGTCCAAGTAGTTTAAGAAGTTGCTTGGTGGCCTCTGCAGCTAAGACTCTTGAACAAACAGAAGAATCCTCCATCATCATACAAGCAAGGAGAAAGCAGACATTTGCCTGAGTACTTGGCTGTCCATTATTCAGTAGTTTAACAAGTATATCCACTCCTCCAGCTTGTACTGTTGCAGACCAGAAGCCCTCAGTGCTGCTCGAGAGGTTTTTTAAAGCTCCTGTTAGTAAGTCGTCAACTATATTTCCAGCTTTTAGTCCCTTTTTTAATTGCTCCCATAATACTGGCACAACTCCTTCAGTTGAAAATATTTTTGAGCCAACGTGATCTTTTGCACCACCTTGAGACACAGCATATATAGTTTTTGCTGATGCAATCTGACTTTCGGCTGAGCTTGACTTGAGAAGACCAAGGAGAGGTGGTATGCAGCCTCCTAGTAGTACTTTCACTCGCAGTTCATTCTCTTTACACAGAGAACCCAAAACTGTAGCAGCCTGCATCTTTACCCCAAGCGATCCAGAACGAAGTAAAGAAACAAGTACTGGAACAGCTTGTGAATGTGAGCCAACAGCACTAAATGCGTTTTCTCGTGTATCAATAAGCTCCAGCAATTGCTTAAGTGAATTTTCTTTTTCTTGCATGGATGAGGAATTCTGCCGTAACTGCTCAATGCATTGAGCAACACTTGCTAATGTCCCATCTGGATCCTCCATGCTACTACGATCTCTGCACAATTTAATAGCAAATCGTCCTTTCAGGATTTGTTTGTAGTCTAAACCAGCCATGAATATCATGACGTAAAATGCTAATGCAGGCCACATGAAGTTAGAAAAGACTGCATCATTTTAAATGATACTCTCTCTATCCCAAAATAAGTGTCACCTTAGCAATAAACACGTCCATTAAGAGATCAACAAATACAACGTGTAGTTTACTAGATCAAGATGAAGTATTAAGGGTATAGTTGGAAAAACTTACTATTTTTGTCTTGAATTCCTAAAATGACGCTTATTTTTGGGCAAAAATACTTTTGCTAAAGTGAGATTTATTTTGGGATAGAGAGAGTGTCACAAATTTTGTTCTATTGCTGCTTTTCTTACTGGTAACAACTTCCAACGAATTAGTCTATTACAACAGAGAACAAAGGGCAGGATGTGGTCAACTGCAGTTTGAATATTTTCAGTTTTAAAACATAGCAGCAAAGACCAGCAATGTCCAAAGCAGAACGTAATCCACATTCCCCATACTGATTGTTATGTGAATCTAGTTTGCATCTTGGAGAATCTACGCCATCTCCGGACGAAAGGTGAATAAAACAGAAGCTCATGCATGATTTCTGTTTTGTGCAACTGATGCATGTAGGAGTTGCAAAAAATGGATACTATATTGACATAAAATATTGGACTCTTTCAAACAAAAAGAAAGAATCTCTAAGATGGGTTTAATTGAGGACTCGTGAAGTATAAGAATCTGTATCTGCAAGCATTTGCAGATACAGATTCCCTGAGAAGAGAGGAGAGCAATGCAAGGAAAAGTCTGTTTTCATTATCCTCATGCAGCCATGCTTTTATAGCACAAAAAAAAAAAAAAAAATTTGTCGCCTGACTATAGACTAAAATGCTTCTCATCGAGTAAAACACAAACCATAGATCAGATCATTATGATCTCCTATTTAGACTAACCTCAAAGATGTTTTCATAAATGAATGCGGAGTTGGAGGCTCCATCTCATGAGGTTTAGCATCCCTATTTCTATCCTGTTACAAGAAAAGAATTGATAGATATTGGTGAGGAATGAGCAACAGTCTAGAAAATCACAGCATCCATTGATGTCATTCAAGAAGGAAAATAGCACGAATATGATGTTGAAATTAACCATCAACAGCACAAGCCAGTTTTGACATCATCAAAAAACAAAGTATGTAAATAAATCTATAATTTTTTCTCAGCCATGGAAGCACAGCAATATACATTAGAGCTGCAGCATTGAGTGAGTGATGCAACCCATTTAATTTAAAATGCTGACATGATACAGCCAGCTTCTCCGACAAAAAGAAATGCAAAATAACCTATTCCTCTCCCATTCCACCAGGTTTACTATTTTCAAAGGAAAAAAGAATTGGAACAATGGCAATCACCTGGATTTAGCTACAGAGTAATAATTAGAACATGTAAACTCGAGAATAAACTGCATTACAGTTTCAAAGAAAAACAAAGTACACCAATACTAAGATTGCACATAGAACACTACTAGTTAAGACACACCAAAGTAGAGTGAAACACAGCAAGGGCATCTCCAGATCTTTGAGTAAAATAGTTCAACAGCTCACATATCAAATAAACCATGAGGAAATTAATCAAATCAGTTTCTTTTTCTTTAAAAATGGGAACTTTACCGTATCACTAGTGGCAAGACTGCTGCCATTGGCAGCAGGGAACCTCCAAGCCAGTGTGGCCGCCAGCTTTGCTGTGATCTCGAGATCTTCACGGCAGATCTACCTCCCAAGTCACAGAAGAAAGCCCACAGCCTCCTGCAAAGCACCAGTAAAAAGACACTTATTCCAGAACTTATAGAAAAAACACAAAACCAACAAAATGAAGTACCTTTATCATACATTAACAAAAGATACAGATCATATTGTACAATAGCATAGTTTCCAAGAATGATAGTACCACTAGAATTACTTAACCACCTTATTTTTCAGCAGTGAATATCTTAACTAGTCCAAAGCAACACTAACCAAAATTCACATATGAAAATCACATAAATCTAAGACCAGATTCAGCAATAAATTCAAGTCAATACAGAATCAAACATCATTTCCCTATAAGATTCCCACAATCCAGATCAAAATTCACCATAAACCCCATAACACCAATCCAGGAAAACACAAGATCCAGATCACACACCATCAAAGCTCACATCTTTACCTCAAAAAACAAAACCCCAGATGAAATTTTCCACTAAAACCAAACCCCACATTCACATTTCACCAAGATTCATAGTCTTCCACAAAAAAAAAAAAAAATCAACTAAAAGATCTAACAAATGGGTAAAAATTGAACCTTTACACTGTAAACAAATCAGCAAAATCTTGAAAAAAGAGAAGAGATAAACCTGGAAAAGAGAAGATACTTGTGTTCTCTTTGTTATTGCATTTGATTAAAGAGGTTTCTTAGTAAAGAAGCGAAGAGAAAGAGAAGAAAGAAGATAAATAGACACACAAAAAAGTGAATTAGAGAGAGAGAGAGTGTGAGTGTGAGCTAGCAAGAAGAAGAAGGGTCACCGACAGACAGCTGAGAAAGAGTGCGAGTGATGGAGCTTAGCTATAAGCTGGCTTTCTTGATTTTTTTTTTTTCTCTGCACACTCCATTTTCTCACTTTCTTAAACTTAAATTTTGGGCAAAAGTTACCTCCATTTTGCATCCATTTGGTTATGCTTCTTTTTTATCAGGTGAAATTTTCCCTTTTATGTCAAATTGAAATTAAGCTTCCTTGTTTTTCTAAGTTTTAATTTTTCAAATTTTAAAAAAAAAATCCTTAAATATATATATATATATATACACACAATACGTAGGGTAGTAAAAGAATTTTGACTAACATTGATACAAATATTATTATGGTAATTTTTTTACTAAAAATAAATTGAAGTTATAACTCTCCAAAAGTTAACTCCTCATTTAATGTGAAAAAATTAAAGAATTTTTTTTTTTTATTTATAAGAATAATAAATTTGATACATATTAATTATATATTCACAGAAATGTAACTCTTTATTATTCTTATAATTTACACTTAGTTTATGTTGTTAGAAAGAAAAAATTGATTTATGTATATGACATTTTTTTTAACATTCATAACATAAATTTGTTATTAAGAAAAAACAAATAATGGATTTTGAAGTTTTTTTATAATAATTAAGAAAGTTAAAAAATAATTTAAAATTATATTTAATCAATATTGACGTTTAAAGTGGACATGTTATCAAGAATAAGAATATAGAGATTAACTACTATCCACTGATAGTGGACAAATAAATTACACAATCAACTCATTTTTAGAAATACTTATTTTTCTTCTTAGTTTAATTAATATATTTTCACATTTAATGATTAATGATTTTTTTTCTTTCTTTTATTAAAACACGTTGAGGTTTATCATCTTTCTCCCTCTCTCTTTCGTACCTTTCTCATCTATGTCTTTGGATCTTCTTCTATCAATATCAAAATATGATGCAAAATTGTTGAAATGGTGCGTCTATTTTTCCAAGTGTAGGACTACTACATTTGATTTTTGGGGTTTGTCCAATTCAAAGTTCTAAAAAGCATTCTCTAAAAATCGTTGTTACCACAAAACATAAAATTCTTCATACATTGGAACAAGAAAAAAAAAATCTTTGAAATAACATTGAAATATTTTTTATACAATTGACTTTGAGTATTTACTAATTTAGATTCTAAAAAGGAAAATAATAATAAGTAAAAAATTATAATCTTTTCATATCAAATTGCTCCAATTTCGTATGTCGATTGCTTTAAAGGTGTTGAATGAGTGTGAAAATAATAAGGACAAAGCAAGCATGAAAGGATCCTTCGTCAAGTAAGATTTTTTAACAAACTCATTTAATTAATTTAGAGTCCAAGTTATCATATATTGCTCTTTTTATTATTTTTTAATAATATTAATATTATGTGATTTTTTTTTTAAAATTGTTATGTATTTCTAAAAATGAGATGATAGTGTAATTTTCTTTTTTAGTGTCAGTGGATATAAGTTAATCTCAAGAATATATACGTCAATATTGTTATCTATAGTTAAAAATAAATTATTATTTTTCTTTGAATTAGTTTAAATCCTCTAGAAAACTTTTTTATAGTGAGATTAAATGAACATGTTCTTAAAATATCTTATAATTTTTATCTTGTTATATTCCTCTGCAATATTTCTTATTTGTTTCATGTCGTCTTATCTATATTTAGCTTTTATATATATTAGCATTAATTATTTTTTTCATTAAATATCATACTTTTTTTTTATTTTTAAAGAATTAAATCATATATTGTCTTAAATTATACCAATGTAATTCATATTTAAAATATAATTTAGATATTTAAATATTTAACAAAATATATCATGAGTTATAAATCGTTTACACACTTATTTTACTTTTTCATATTATACTCTCCACAGATTGATATTCTCTTTATTTTTTACAAATCATATGAAATATCTTTATAATTAAATTTTTATTTCGATGAAGTTCTCCTACCATGCTCTTTATATACACACACGCTACTGTCATGTTTTAAACCAAGATTATTATTTTTTGTTCATATTTCTTGATATGATTTTATCAAGGAAAAAATTCAATACAAACACTAAATATTCATTTCTTAAAAGTAAATAATGAATCAAGGTCCAAAGAAGATCATTAATTTCTCTGTTGGTAAAGAAAGTAGATTTTGAGAAACAAATAATTTTATTAAATTTATTTTTGTCCAAAGCGAATATTTTTAATTTTTTAAGTATTAAGCTTGAAGAGTACTTCAAACCAATAAACCGTAGTAATAATTTTAAAATTTTGGAAAAAAAAAAAACTTGAGAACTTCTAACAATAGGAAAAAATTAAAAACTTGAAGACGACAAAGTTATATATTAATACACTATTTTTCTATGAATTAAACTGTATTTTGAAAATGGGAAAAGGCTTACATATGTCATCAAACTTTATGAAAAAGTTTATTTATGTTATTCGTTAAAAGTTTGACTCATTTATGTAATTTTCGTTTGAGAAAAGGCTCATTCATGTCATTTTTTGTTGATTGAAAAAAGTTTTAATTTTGCAAAATCATTTTTCATATGTGGTCAATTATGATTAGGCCACATCATTAATTAAAATATTTTAAAAAAAGGAAAAGGCTCAAACATGCCATTAAACTTTGAGAAAAGGTTCATCTATGTTATTCAATTAAAAGCTTGGTTTATTTATGCCATTTTAGTAAATAAATAATGACATGAATGAGCATTTTCTCAAATGAAAATGACACTGAGCCAAACTTTAAATACATAGTATATATATAAGAATTTTTCTCAAAGTTTAATGACATATTTAAGCCTTTTTCCATTAGAAATTAACTTTACATTATGATGTTCTATCATTATGTTTATTATAAACTTATATACATGATTTCAAACAATATATACATACTTTCTTGATTAGCGTGTTTGTATAGGTTGACTTACTTTTTAGCTCCTGTTTTTGAAAATATCCTGACATTAAACTATAATAAGTTAATCTTGCCAATAAAAGATATAATTAAGCCATAATTTTTTTAAAAAAAATACTTAAGTATGAGTTAGAGAGGAAATAACAACTCTTATTATTATTATTATTATTATTATTATTATTATACCTCTCCATTTCGGAAGCCGCTTCTATTTCTACATCTTTTTCTTCCTCACTTTCCACCCTTTCTTCTATAATCAAATTCTCTCAAAACTACACAAGGAAGCAAAGAGAAAACAATAAATCATTTTTAAAAAATCATGATTCATATCATGATGAACCCAAACAAATAATATTCAAATATAGTTGCAACATAAAAAAAATTATAATCATATTTGGTATATTAAATCATTTTACCTTATACAATCAAAATATGCAAATATATCTAACAATTTTCATTATAAATATCTCTATGATAATTTGCAACATCAAATAAAAAATTTATCCAAAAAGATAGAAGGTAAGAATAAAGAGAAAGGAAAATAGAATAATAGTCATATATAGTCAAAATATTTTTTTATTAATGTGATTTTTAAATGTCATAAATTTGTACATCAAATAATTGAGGATTATGATGAAATCAGAGGGGAAAAAATAACTAAAAAAATGAGAGAAAAGATCAAAAAAGAAAAAGAAATGAGAGAGTAATGAACATTACTAATACTCCTTTCGTTTTTATTTATATGTCGTCCTTGCTAAACTTAGATAGTCATGTATTTGTCATTTTACAAGACCAATGCATAAGTGGCATTATTCTTTCTACTTTATCCTTTGAAAGTTAAGTATTAACCTTAAAAATATAAGTTTGCCCAATAATTTAAAAAAAAAAAAAACTAAGTAATTAATTCATGTTTATTGGTCAAATTAGTTAATTAAAGTAAATAATTCATGTTGATTTATTGAAAACTTGACTTTAAAAAAATATTAAATTAGAGTACAATGATAAACTTATCTAGTTTTTCAAAGAGTGTGAAAACCTAAAATGATGGCAAATAGGAATGGAGGGAGTGTTACTTAAGAGTAGAATATGTGTAATTGAATGAATCAAGGAGATAATTTTATTATAATAAAATAATTGAAAGAAATTAGATAGAAACAAAAGAGAAAAATATATTTTTTGACCATAAAAAGATGTCACATCATCTTAGCTATATAACATTTATATTATGAGTAATGCTAAATGGCCAGAAAATTTGATTAGAATTTGGCCAGAAATTTTAAAAAACTATGATATCTTTTTTTATTTTAAAATAAATTGATTTTTTTTCCATTTTTTAGTTAAAATGAATTAAAGTTAAAAGAGTAAAAATGTTCAAAAAGGTAAAATAATATAGACAAAATACTATTCTGATTAAATTCTGGACAAATTTTCTGACCAAATGAATTTTTCCTTATATTATATATAGACTCTCACTTAATGATGAAGCTAAGGGTCACTTGAACATATGAAAAGAAATTACCTAATATGTTGCTTTTTATTGAAAATTTATTTTGAAATTTTATGATTCTCATTCACTTTTTTGTTCACTAAGTCACGATCTTAAATACAAAATAATCATCATTTTATGATTAGACGATTACATATTCTCGATTATATTATTTGTTAAAAAATGTAAGATAGCATTGCACACATAAATTTTAATATCGTTGTACACTTTTGAAATTCACACAAAACAGAAGTAATTTAGTCTCTAACTTTTAATGTGACGACAACAGTTTATGAACAATGAGTACAATAATTTTTTAGTAAAACAAAATAAGAAAGCAAGAGAGGTAACTATACCGCTTCAGCCAAAGGCAGCTGAATTACAAGCTGGCTCAAGCCTCTCTATTTTATTTTTGTTACTTTCTGATTTCTATGGGTTGGCACAAAATAATATAATCCACTACATATCTTTTATGTTTTTTTTAATTGGCACAAAAAAAGACAGAAAGATACACCTAATAAGGATACTTCTATATTTAATATAATTTAATTGAATTGCATGTTCTCTCATGCATGTAACTATACTCTCCAACGTGAGTTCTGTTGCAGTGGTGGGTTGCTTCACCCTTAATTAAAAGTTTCTGATTTGAGCTTTAGATATAAAGAAAATTTTGTTGGAAGCCTCACTCTTAAATGAACCCTATAGTGCGATCCAAATTTAATCAGGGCTCTAATGTAAACTTCGGACACTGAATAAGAAATAAATAAAAAACAAAAAAAAACCCAGTGTACTCTAGAATGCCCACATGGTTAATAATTATAATTAGAATAGCAACTTAATCAATAAAACACTCCACATGCAATTTGGGGAATAATTTTTGTTCATAAGTTCTATTAGGATAAATGTTTTTTCAATGGTTAAATTAATTTAACATTTCTCGCTAATAGATAAAAGAATCAACGAGTCTGATATATATAGCAGGTTCTAAGTACCGAATGCTTGAGAAATTCACATAATTTATTTTTATTGAAACTGTCTAATAAAAATATTTTATTATATTTTTTGATGCTCAATCAGAACACAATCATTCTGAAGAATTTAGCTATGGAGATTCAAAAATATGTATTAACGGTCCATTAATGGAGAAAGGAAAAAACTGTAACTTCTATTTCTCAAACACTGAATCTCATCTATACACAAATATCTAAACTCAGATATATATAGTGTGTACTAACTATGGCTATATGATCTAGTTAATCTAACTTAACCACAGTTTACTCTAACTAATATTGTAACAAACTCTGTAACTAACTTTTCAGTTCCTCATATTCACAACACCCCTCCTCAAGCTGATGGTTGAAGTATGTCTTTCAATCCCAGCTTGGACATTAGATGTGAGTGCGAAGCTTTCCATAAACCTTTTGTAAGTAAATTTGCCAGCTGCTCTCTTGTAGATACATGATGAGTCTTTATCATTCCTTTGAGTAGCTTTTCTTTAACAAAGTAACAATCAATGTCAAAGTGTTTAGTTCTCTCATGGAAGATGGGATGGGCTGCAATTCGTATTGCAGCTTTGCTGTCACAGAATAGATCAACTGGTTATTTGGTCTTCACTCCTAGTTCACTGTATAAGCCAATAAGCCAAGTAATCTCAGCCACAGTGGATGCCATACTCTTGAATTCAGCTTTTGCAGAGCTTTTAGCTACAGTCTCCTGTTTTTTTGATTTCCAGGACACAAGAGCATCACCAAACTTCATCAAGTATCCAGTAACAGATCTTTTTGTTTGCACACAAGTGCCCCAGTTTGAGTCATAGTAAACTGTCAATAACTCTAAACTTTGGGAGGGTATGAACAGGCCTAATCCAGGTGCTGACTTGATATACTTGACTACCCTAGCTTCCATGTGAGATTTATTAGGGGCATGCATATACTGGCTCAAAACTTGTACGGCAAAAGAAATATCCACCCTGGTCATAGTTAGATACAATAACCTACCTACAAGTCTTTGATATCTGTCAACATTTGCCAAAGGTTTATCTCTTTCTATAGTGTCTGGATCTTGTATATGTGAGTCATACTCAATAGATGTTAGTCTTATATTTGGATCTAGTGGTGTATAAACAAGTTTAACCCCACTTAATCCCATTTTTGAGATAAGCTCCAAAGCATATTTGCGCTGGTTCATGACATACCCCTCCTTGGTTCTGGCAAACTCAATTCCAAAGAAGAACTTCAATTCTCCTAGATCCTTCATCTTAAATTTAGTTTAAGGTCATTCCTGGTTTTCACTATCAAGTCACTGCAGCTTCCAGTTATCAGTAGATCATCCACATACACAAGAACAACTATCAAATCCTTACTCTCTCTTTTAGTAAATAGAGAGTAGTCATAGTGACTTTGAACAAATCCCAGCTGAAGTAATGCCTCAGTCAATTTAAGATTCCATTGTCTCGGTGCTTGCTTTAATCCATATAGTGACTTGTGCAACTTGCAGACCTTGCCAGACTCCCCCTGTCTGCCAAAACCAAGAGGAATGACCATATAAACATCCTCAAGGAGATCACCTTGAAGAAAGGCATTGTGGACATCTATTTGGAAAATAGGCCAGTGCCTGGCAGCTGCAATAGCCAAAACTGATCTCACTGTAACCATCTTAGCAACAGGGGAGAAAGTTTCAGAGTAGTCCAGGCCTTCCTGCTGATGAAAACTTTAAGTAACTAATCTGGCCTTGTTTCTCTCAATAGCCCCAGAGGCTAAATATTTCACCTTAAAAACCCATTTGCAACCAATAGGATGTTTGCCCGGAGGAAAGTCAGTAATACTCCAAGTATGATTTTCCTCCAAAGCTGTGATTTCAGCTTGCATGGCTTCCACCCAAAGAGGGTCAAGTGCAGCCTCATGAAAGGACTTAGGCTCAGGAGTGCTGGAATAGGCAGCTAAGGCTGCAGCATAAGGAACAAATAAACACTGATAGCTAACATGATTAGATATGGGATATTGACAAAAAGACTTTGGTTTGGAGGTAAGATAGTCATGATGTTAGATGGGAGGTTTGGAAGGTCTAGAGGATCTTCTTAATGGCAAAAGAACAGTAGAATCAGTAGGACTAGGAGACACAGTGGGATCTGGAAGTGTCAAGGACAATTATCTAGTAAGATAGAAGTAGCCGCAGGAAAGACAATATCAAAATGTATCTCAGCAGGAGATAGAGAAGAGTCTATGAACTGAACTACTGGAAACAAAGGGGAACAAGTAGAGGAGGTGTGAGGAAAAGGGAAAAACTCCTCCTTGAAGATGACATCCCTGCTCACAAAAAATTCCTTAGTGTGTAATGAAAAAAGTTTGTAGCCCTTCTGGAGAGTGGAATACCCAAGGAACATAGTAGGGACTGCTCTAGGAGCAAACTTGTCAACTTTCCTCACCTCAGTTGCAAAGGCCAAGCAACCAAAAACTCTAAGGTGTGTAAGGAAAGGAGATTTAAGAAACAACAGGTCATAAGGGGTCTTACCCTTGAGGACAGTAGAGGGTAATCTATTTATGAGATAGACACTAGTAAGGACACACTCACCCCAAAACCTAAGAGGCAAGCCAGATTGAAATCTGAGGGATCTAGCAACATCTAGAATATGCCTATGTTTTCTTTCAACAACATCATTTTGTTGAAGAGTGTAGATGCAAGAACTTTGGTGCAAGATACCTAAGGATTTGAGAAGTTCAGTGACTTGTGAATTAAAAAATTCACACCCATTATCAGTTCTGAGGACCTTGACTGATGTACTAAAGATATTGCCAATCATCACCAAGAACCTTTTTAGTGCTACTATAACTTCAGACTTGGATGTTAGTAAGATTAACCATGTGTATCTAGAATGATCATCTACCAAGGTTAAAAAATACCTCTTACCATCATGAGTAGGAACTCGATAAGGACCCCATACATCAGCATGTAATGTGTGGAAACAACAAAAAATAGTAGTATTACTTAGATGAAAAGATAGTCTTGATTGCTTAGCCAAAGGGCACACAGTACAAGGAATATCAATAAAATTATGTAGATGTGTAAAACAACCTAATTTTCTGAGAGTAGGAAAAAGAACATGGCCTAATCGTTTATGCCATACAGACAAACTTATTTTGGAAGGAATTAATGCAGATACAGAATAAGTCTTAGGGACTGGATTGGACAAAATCTGGAGTGCCTGCACTGAATTTCTCTTTGGCTGTAACTGACAGGCAATTGTAAGCACATACATGTCATTCTCCATCCTTCCAATCCCCCTCACTATCCCATTGAAGAGGTCCTGAAAAATGCAGAAGTCAGGATAAAAAGGGCAGTGCAGTTCAATTTCTTTGGGAGTTTAGACACAAACAACAAGTTATAGTGAAACTCGAGAATATGAAGAACATTTGGGATCTCAATCCCTCCTAGGATCTGAGATGAACCAATGTGTTTGACTGCAGCAAGATTACCAGTAGGCAAATAGACTCTTCCCTCCTGATTGGCAGATATTGGTTTGTAATATGTTAACATGTGCAAATTATGAACCATGTGCTTAGAAGCACATGAATCAATTATCCATTTATCAGTAGAAAGTTTACCTGTGGTTCGCACAGTGGAATCAATGTCAGTTTTTCCATGTCCAGAGTCTAGGAGATGTAATATCTGCATGTACTGTTGGTGAGAGAAGTGGTGATGTGGCTGTGGTTGTGCAAGTGGAGTATTAGTCATAAAAGCATGTGATACACCAGTAGTAGAGTTACCACCACCTGAAGGATCACCAGGACTGGTAGTGGAACCTACGAGATTAGCTGAGCTAGAGGAAGGCCTTCTCCTGCCCTTCCAATCACAGGATAGCCATGGAGCTTATAACACTGAGCTCGTATGTGACCTTTCCAATTGCAATAGTCACAGTACAGGTGGCTATTAGAATTTTTCCTAGGTCTGAAGTTAGAACCACCAATACCAGATCCTGATCCTGCTCCACCAGAGCTTAATCATCTTGTAGTAGAACCTGAGAAGCTCTGGTGTATATTATTCCCACTGAAGAAAGCTAATGCTTCATTCAAATTACCAGATGGAGGAGAAACATCACCAACAGAGTTAGCCTTGCCAAGTATCATCTGACTCTCCTCAGTAATTACTAAAGAATAGGCCTTGTTAACACTGGGTGCAGGATCCATCATCATAATCTGGCTCTTGCACTGATTGTAAGATTCATTCAAACTTAAAAAAAACTGCATCAAGCGTTGGTACTCAAAATGCACAGCATAAGCTTGTGATTCAGTACATGTACAACCAGGTACAAGCATGAGTGAATCAAATTCCATCCATAGCTCTTTAAGTCTGGAGTAATAGGTGGAAATAGATGAAATTCCCTGAGATAGTGTTGCAATTTCCTTGTGCAAGTAAAAAATCCGAGATCCATCCACTTTATCAAACCTTTCCTTCAGATCAATCCACACTTGCTGAGCACTGCTAGCATAGACTATACCACTAAGAAGTTCACGACTAACAGAGATCATGATCCATGAAAGAACAATAGCATTACGTTTCTCCTATAGAGCATGTAAAGAAGAAGGGAACTTATCTTTGGAACTAGTACCATCAACAAAGCCTATTTTCCCTTTTCCTAGCAGACCTATTTTCATTGATCTACTCCATAGAGAATAATTCTCAGATCCAGTAAGTTGAAGTGAGATTAGGGAGCTACCTGGAGTATCACTAGATTGTAGATACAATGGATGATGAGAGTCACAGATCACTTATCTACCTACAGCTGTAGAGGCATTATAATCAGAATTAACACCTTCACTGATCGCCATTGATGCAGATTTGAAGAAAAAAAAAAATTTGCGGAGAACTGCTTCTCGAACAATTTCAGCTACTCTTGAAGCAGCTACTACTGTAAGCAGATGATCCAAGCAACGAATCAATTAGTAGGTCACTGATGGCTCTGATACCATGAAGAATTTAGCTATAGAGATTCATAAATATGTATTAACAGTCCATTAATGGAGAAAGGAAAAAACTGTAACTTCTATTTCTCAAACAATGAATCTCATCTATACACAAATATCTAAACTCAGATATATATAGTGTGTACTAACTATGGCTATATGATCTAGTTCATCTAACTTAACCACAGTTACTCTAACTAATATTGTAACAAACTCTGTAACTAACTTTTCAGTTCCTCATATTCACAACACATTCGAGCTAGGCATGTCAATGCCTTTCCAAAAAATGACCGAATTAAATTGTATCGAATTGATTATTAGATTTATTTTAATAGAATTATAGATTCTTATATAAAGTTATACTTTTGCGACTAATAAAATTTTAAAAAATCTAATTTTATTTATATCAAATAAAATAATAAAAATTTATTATAATCCAAAAATATTATTTTTATAAAATAACCGACCGATCCCATAATATTATTTTTATAAAATAACCGACTGGTCCCATTTTTTAACCCCTCTAATTTGAATGTCTGAAAATCTATACCAAATAAATAAGCTGTTGAAATCGTTAGCCGAGTAGTAATGTGAAAGCACAATTTCTGTGGGTTCTCACTTCTCTCTGGTGGGGTCTTTTTTTTTCTTTTTCTAGTAGATATGAAAATTCATTTGTTCCAAAATTAAAAAAAAAAAAAAGAAAAAAAAAAAGTTGATTACTCATGTGTCACGTATAGTTTGAGATTTCAATCACCACATCACTTTCTGGTCAATTGGAATGTAGTAATAGGGATTTGATATACCAAAAGACGTGGTACAATTTTGAGACGATTTATTTTTTAATTAGATATTTTATATTTGAATTTTGGAACTGAATATGAAAAGAAATTTTGATAGGAGCGTTTTCTTCAGAGTGAGGCTTTAGATATCACAAATTCAAATATAGTCAGAGTTCAATACAGTTATGAGACATCAAATAGAAAATAAAAAAATAATTAGTGATTGGAGTTTATAATATACATTTTTCATGCTTAATTTGCAATTTTTAATGAATTTTATCCACTTGAGAATCCACAAGTAACTTAAATTTCTTTAGCCACAACAATTTTTATGGAGAAGATAAAACTAAAATTACGCATTGAAAGTTGTTTAATATCAATTTTATTCGTTAAGTTACTGTTTACGTTCATTAAATTTTCAATTCATATAAAATGATTCAGTGCAATCATTGTCAAATAAAATAAAACTTAATTAAAAAAATATTATCTACTGGACATTGCAAATTTGTTTTTGGAAAATAGAACAATCTTTTTAGAAATTAGATTAGATCAACAGAATATAACAACATATTTGTAATTCCTTAAATAGAATCTACAAAGAATATGTAGAGTGTATGTAGACCTTATTCATACCTCGTAGAGATAGAGATATAGTTAATTAGCACTTCCAAGAAGTCTGAGAAAAATATAAAAATAAGAACAATAACAATAACAAAAAAATGTGACATGGAGAGCAATACACAATATATAGAGGAAAGAACAACAATGACCACAAAATAATGAGATAACGAAAGTACAAAAAACACATGAGATAATTCAAATCGAAGAACAAGAAACTATGCGAATATTGCTAGTACCACTGGTAAGAAAGAAGGTTCAAGTACGACCACCAAGTGTATCCCGCAGGAAATCGAGATAACATTCAACTACCAACTAACATTTTATCCTAATTCACGACGTCCAAACTTTCTTATTTAAGGCCATGCTCTCGGTAAGCCCAAGACTTCTTCAGCATGACTCTACCTCTCCTATTGTAACGACCTGTTTTCATCGTGATATAAAAGCCAATGGGGAAAGACTTTGGATATTTTTGAGTAGTGACTTGGAAATTTCTAGCCTAGGCCAGACTTGGATGAAATCCGAGTTAGGTGAGGCTATGAAAATCTGCTAATGGACGGGGGATTTAGTTATGAGTTTGATCGCATGAGTGGATAGCCAAGATGTTTAGGAGCATGTACGGCTTTACGGGATAGAATTCGGGTGAGTAGAACTTCCGAAACTGATCTTAGCATGAAAGGGTAGTTTTAGAACGTCCAGGTTTGAAGGTGTGTTGCGAAATGGAAGCTTGAAACTCAAATTCTGAGTTTTTGTCTCTGTGCAAGCCGCCGGGGAGGGATTAATCCCGCCAAGGTGGGGCCGCTGTGGCGGGTTGAGGTCCGTTGTGGCGGGACAATTGCGACTTAAGTCAGGGAAAAATCCTAATTTCGTTATTTTTTGCAAAACTTCGTTCTTAAGAGCTAAGGGATGATCCAGGGCAGTTTCTTGATAGATTTCCACGACTTCTAGTGCTAAAGGTAAGTAAATTACTCCCCTAATCTATATTTTGATTCTTAGAGCTTAGAATCTTGGGTAATTATCGTTGGGGGAGGGTTTTGGCCTGAAGTTAATGGTGGGATAAACCCTAGTTGAACACTAGGATCATGGGTCTAATAAGTTTGTTATTATTCGGGTAAATCAGACCTTGTTTAGTGATCCTTGCATTAATTGCTTGTTTTAGATCAAGAACGAACTGAAAGACTCCGAAAAGAAAAGACTCACGTGTATTAGGAGTATTCAGGCTTGATTTCGAGGTAGATGATGGTTCGATTTCTTATTGTGTGATATATGCCGGTTAATTGCTTCATTGTATACATGCATGCATGTGAATAGGGAAATGTGAATCAATCTAATGAATGGATTATGTGTGAACAATTACATGCCATGAACCTATTACTTGATTGTATGACTATGAGCAGTGTTCATTATGGGTGTGATTGTGATTGTGGTTGTGCTGATTGGATCGAGTGTCATGTTTCGACACATATATTGACCGGGTGTCACGTTCCAACACATGTATACTGAATCGGGTGTCACGTTCCGACACACTAACAGTTTAAGTGTGGGTTCTACGAAAGGACCACTTGTGATTATTACATTCATATTTATCTGCCATTAATATTGGGAAATTGTATGTTGCTCCTAAGTGATAACTGAATTATGCATTCTGTATATGTGTGTTTACAGTGTTGTAATTATTTGCTTATGTTATTTTCGGGATTGCACCCCTTTTTACTTAGACTTGTTGGTTGAAAGAGTTTTGTTACAATGACTTTCAGGTTCTACGGGTTGAACTTCCGCAATGATTATGTTAGTTGTTTTGTTTAAACCTTCGGAGTTTATAGGAACTCCATTTTTAGTGCGTCATTTAAACCTGCTTTCGTATCTTTAAGTGGTTTAGTTCTTAAAATTGCTTAGTCGGGTTGTAGTAGTGGTTCTCCCACCGGAGGGTTTATGTAGGTGTCAATCATTATGGTCCGAGTCGTGACACCTATTTTCACATGCTCAAACCATCTTAACCTCGCTTACCTAATCTTGTCCACCATGGAGACCTCTCCTATCTTGTTGCAATATTTATTCATAATCTTATCTCTCCTAATATGTCTACACCTCTATCTAAACATCCTCGTCTCCACAACTTTCATCTTCTAATTTCTAAGCATGCGAATTCTTGATTGCCAACACTCCATTTCATACAACATAGACATTCTACCAACCACTATGAAAACTTACCTTTAAGTGTTGGTGTTATCTTCTTATCGTGGACGAGTAAGCTAAGTGCTACAAATATTTATCGTTGTTGGACTTCAATAAAAAAAATTAAGAAAATATTTATCATGAAAGAAAATCTAAAAATAAACCAGAAAATTGTGTCCAAAGAAGCTAATTTGCATGTGAAAAGTGGTTGATTTGCATGATTAAAAGGGTTGAAAATCAAGCTCAAGATTGACTACATTACACGTGAGAATCATGACCAAAGGGGGCTGATTCTCCTTGGATATTTTTGAGTTATTTTGTTAGCAAAAGAGTATTTTAAGTAAATAACGTAATGATAAAGATATTTTTTTAGACAAAAACATAACGAAATCAAATTCATAAAAAGTTTGTCATAAAATTTGTCCTCATAAAATGAGCACTTTTTGTGATTTGCTAAGAAGCTGTGTTTGTTTTTTTTCAAACCTCCAATCTGCTCTCGCTCACCGTTACTAACGAGGAATTTTTAACCTCGCCATGTAAACTAAGAGCCTAGGTACTTCCAACTAATATCTAATGATAAGGAAGGAAAAGAGAAAAAAAGTCTTCTGCATTGACTCTTTTTTCATCTATCTATTAAAAATAAAGGATGGTGCTCGTTTCACTAATTATGAAGCGTGACTTATGTTTCCGATATAAAATTATCAGATATCACAAAAGTATCATATTTCAATTTGAATTTTGAATTGAATAAAAAGTTGAAATGGGTCCTGCGGTGCATGATCCGAATTTAATCGAGACTCTAATGCGGGCTCCAAGCACCAAGTTAGAAACGAAAAAAAAAAAAAAAAAAGAGACATAGACAAAGAAAGATAACTCCTCGTTCAAAATGGATTATTAGTTTAAAGGGAAAGTTTGTAACTAACTATCGTATTGAACTAAACAGTGATAAAACATACTTAATCTGCTTTCTTTCTTTTAAATACTTCAAGTAGTTAGAAAAATAATAAAGACATCAAACCAACTTATATTTATTTATATAAGAAGAAGAAAAATTAGTTAGCTTGTCTTAGTGGCTTGAAACGACTATCCAACTTAACCTAATCGATAATCAAAGCTAACAACCGAAGGACTTAACTAATATGTATTAGTATATGCAAAAATTAACCGATATGAGTTGTGGTGAGATGGTTGAAATTCTTCAAATCTTAACTAGAGATCTTGGGTTCACACTTCTAAGAATAAAAAACCGTCCCTAAAAATGGTCTTGCAATACGCAAACCCACATCTTAACCGAACCCCAATATAGGTGCCTACAATACGCGAATCTCTGTCTAATCCAATTTAAATGTTGATATTGATATCGGGTGGGAAAAAAAAAGGGTTAAAAGTCGTTGGCTTGTAAAGGTCTTAGCCAGATTGTATTTAATGTTAGGAAATTAGTTGGGAAAAAAGGGACAATAATCAATTACTAAGTATAATAATCTTAAGAGGGATAGATGACAAATTAATGAAAGATTATTTTGTTTTTGGGTGCACGAAATTGAGTTAGGAAGGGATTAATTAATAAATCCATTTGGATAATTTCTCTAGATAATTATTGAAGCACACCGAATGTTTATGTCAAATGTTCAATTTTTTTTTTAAAAAAAAATAGGAGCCGGGGAAGGAGAAACATGAGAGGGGATTACAAGGTGGAGAAAATCAAAGTCTCACCGCTAAGGTGAAAGTTCAGGTAATCAACCAATCAACCAACTAAATTATGGAGAATAGGTTGTAGAGGTGTTAGAGTTAATTACTGGAGTAGTAAATATCCACAGTAGCTGTAATATTTTATAACACGTGTTTTTTCTTCTATTTATTTCATGATCACGATACACAAACTAACACATACATATTGAGAGAGACCTATCGACCATGACTTTTTTTTTTTTTTTTACTAATTATGCTGTCATAGTGTAGTTAGCACTTGAAAAAGTGTATACATTCTCTCTCTCTCTCTCTCTCTCTATATATATATATATATAAAAAAAAAAAAAAAAACTGTGACTTTATTGGAGTTTGGTGAATGAACCCTAGATTAAGTAATGTGTCTTGATCACAAATCATATCGTATCACTCTATTATAATTAATTTTGGGGTTATAATTTTGTGTTATTGCACTCTATTGATAAAAAATTACACCTAGGAGGATAACTGTCTATTCTAAATTTTGGCTGAACAGTAAAACGAAGTATATGAAATATAGGAAAGAACAAACGCTGCAAAGAAACCAGAAACTTACACTTGCACAAGAAGCATTTTGCTTTTTAAGTCGATGGTTTTAGAACGCCTGATCCAATGAAACTTCAATTTCTTGATCATATCCCATAACGAATCCAACTATAATTGTCAAGATATACATAAATCAAATGTTTCCTCAGAAAACTCAACCTCAACTGTTTCAAGGTGAATTATGTATACTTATCCCCTCGATCAGATGAAAACCTATCAATGCTTGGCTGAGCTCTTTCAAACTTAATTCGTTTAGGAAACTAACCAAAGAAGTTATCCAGTCATCTGAGCTGCCTTTATTATACATGCTAAACAGGGTAACAACAGCAAATACGATTAGTTCATGCAAAGTAGAAATGCAATGGGTACTCCAGCTTGGAGTCCTTTTCATGGTTGACCTGAAAGAAATAATAATAGAAGTAACCCGTTGTACAGCAAACCTGCTCGATAGTGATGTATCTATCAATGGAAATTATTCCCGGATCAAGGCATAACTACTTGGATTGCAACAAGATGAAAGAAGGGATAGTGTTGCAAGCATTGAAAATGTCATGTTAAATCACCAAAAAGCCATTCTTGAGTGCTTTTTGTAGGCAGCAGATAAACTGGACGTTTGATTGCTATAATGGATCACTGTTTCAAGTGCTAATAGTGGTGGCATAAGATTGCAGCAAGGTTAGTGCTTGCTCGGTGATAGCTCTGTTCCTAGCACGCTTAACCCAATCATCAACAACTGCTGCCGCGTGAGTGTCCTTTAAACCCTTCTCAAGGGCATCAGCGGCTTCTGATAGTTTTCCCTGAGCCAAGAAACTCTCAACTTTATTTATGAGGGATTCAATTCCATCACCAGACTGGCCAGCCTCCCTAACCTGACATCAGTACGCAAAATTATCGTATGGGGAAGAAATACGAATTCAGTAAACTTTACTTCAATAATCAGATAGTTTAACTCAAAGAAGGGTAAATGCAAAGAAACCTTTAACCAGGATGCAACACTAGCCAAAGAATGTGTCAATATCCCTCCACCACCTGGAGGAATCAGGCAAAAGTGCCGAAGTGTCCCCTTTAATGTATCGAACTGTTAAAATGAGAAGTAATTAGAAACAGAACCATCCATATTTCGCTCAGGTACAAGCATCAGATATGCAGACTTCAATGTAAGAGATGCAAATTCCAATAAAGAAATCCTGCTCTCAACAGACGCACAAGACTATAGACTTTAGGCAGAAGGAATAAAAGAAAAACAAATTCACATACCTAGCAGCAGAAATCAAGCATTCATAAGGAAAGAGTACTGTTGACATATTTGATCGCAAGAGAAGCAAATTTAAATACTGGGATAATTTAAACAGTGACCAAATCTTCCATCTTTTTTTTTTTTTTTGAATCTGGTAACTTCACCAAACTCTTCTATCAGTCTTACAAATTGTCTGGTAGTGACGATTCAACCAGGTCAGGAAATAAGGAACCAGACAAAGAGCCATTGAGTTTGCCCAAAAATATTAAATGTAGAAAAGGGAACATAGCAAATTTGCAATTAAAAGTTAAAATTACTAGAAATTCTTTTATAGCAGAGCATCTGCTTTCTCAAAAACTGGGGAAATTTTTTAGATTTAAATTTGACAACAAACCATGTGGAATCCCACCGTGACAAATAGTCTTTCTTCCAGAGAAATGGATCTTACACAATGGTCCAATGATTCTAGTGTAAGGATTTGAATTCTTGAAGCATAAACTGATTCAAACTCTGATATACCAAGAAGGACAACAATAAATATACAGTAGTGAAGCAGTCTAACGCCAGATATGAAGTACCTAATGGACTGAGCATATCATTACGCCTACATCATGCATTTGAGCCTCAGAAGGTTAAACTCGGCTTTTATAGACACTCAATGCATACTTGATGTGCAAGTAGGCAGACTTTTAATGTTTCCAAATACTGACAATGAGAACGCCTTCCACTCTATGTTGCCAAGGAAATTGAAGACTGGATAATCACATGGGAAACTAGAGGAATCTTCACCTACAACATGTATGGAATCAGCTCCAACAGGGTTGCTTAAAAGCTTTAGGGCCCAGGTGGACATTACTTACCATTCTATTTTTGCTCAGACTATTGAGAGTAACAGGACCTAGCAAGGCAGTCAATGGGATCCCTTACCAGAGTAGCAGTTATCCTTTCTACCAGCTCAAGGAAGTGCATGTGTATTGCAGATGGCAATAACGGATCAAACCAAACCTTAAAGCTTAAACATTACTGATCCTACACCAAGTTACAAACCACACTTTTCACGATCACCACAAAGATGAACCAAGATAGACCCAATCCAGAAATTTGTGCAAGGCATGTACCTCTCAAATGATTCAACTCTATGAACCATCACACTGTCTTGTTAGTCTTGCACCCCAAGGGCAGTGTGATATCAAATTTGGCCCCCTATCCAGAATGTTAGATTTTTGTGGCCCTTACTCATTCTCTTTGCATTATAATTCTTAACACCCAATCATGGCACCTTCAAAACAATTATCAGATCTAAACTGGTTGCAATTTTTTGTCATAGCTCTATCACCCATATATTTGGTATTGAAAAAATTCAACATCTAATATCCAATCCTTGGAACATTTTAGAAATGAATTGAAGTTAACCAAAAACTTCAACACAGTCTCGTCCATGGAGTACCATATTGAAACTTCCTAGAGGTTCATACTAGTGCAGGTCCTACATGGAGTTCTAAATCTTGGAAACTGAAGAAAATTAACATAAATATAACTTGGAGGTCCCAAATTAGATTAGGTCTTCCTGACAGCTGTTCTCAGGATAATACTAATCTTTGGATGGTCAACAAAAAGAACCAGAGTTACAGCTCATCAAACACTTCAAATAAAGATAAATGAAGAAAAGACATCACTACTTAAAAACTGTAAACTAAATTATCCTGTTCCTTTGCAATCAGGATCATTGCTTTACCAATGTATCACCTCCTCTACCATTCCATTTCTAAGGATTTCTTTTTCACCAACATGGAGAGATAGTTACAGTATCAGGTTCTTCTTTTTCGAACTTGGCATGAAATTCAGAAGACAAATGAATGCAGTGGGGAAATGAAGATTTCTCCAGCTGTAGTAGTAAGAACGTAGTGAAAAGGAAACAGCAATGCATCACATGGAAAGGCTAAAGAAAAAAGGAGAAAAATATCCCTTTTCGTTTTCTTTTGTGAAGGAGAGAGAAGTTACTACATGGATATCCCATCTAGGCATTATAATAGCGGTAAAACATAGATCGCAAACAGCTAGCAAGAAACTGATCTATAAGCAAAGGAACTGTTCAGCCCTAAATCACAGTACAAAGCATAATTCTACAGTATTTCAGATGCTTGCCTTATTATTCAGTTGTAACACAGTATCTGAACCATATCTCTGTGTTTCTTCTGGAAGAGAAGATAGAACCAAATCCAGCAGTGAGTTGTTATCTATCCCTTCAAGAGAAGTGTGAAGAACTTCTATTTCTTTTTGAATTGGTAACCCTCTGGACAGTGCATCTTCCAGAGCAAGCACCCCCTGCAACAATGAATAATCAAAGGATCCCATCAGTAGAGCTTAAACACTTGACACAGGTTTTAATAGCTGGTAGGTTAGCATTGTTTGTACCCAATCATTCCCTTCTAATACCCTTGCCTGGGAATACAATTGTGGAAAAATAACTGTTTTTACAGCTTAACAAACAAAGAACAAATCAGTATAAGATCACTCCTGTTCTTACTTCTTCATCAGCAACAACCACTGTGCTATTCTTTTGGTTGGATGCATTACATTACTTCTATATTAAATGGATAATGTGTTTATGTTCTAAAAGTTAATAGCCTTTATTGACAGTATGGTTTTTAACTTCCAACTTCAGAATGAGTAAGATATCACCTTGTTAAATTACAACATGAATTTCTTTCTCTTATTATACAATTTTTTATAGTTTTTTCTCTTAATATACATAATCTTTGGGAAGATGTAGACTTCATGAAGCATGAAAGCCAACGGCCATTTTTTTCTGATTAGAACATGAGAGAGCTAAGACTTGAGCTATAGCAAGAGTTCTAACCTTGAGTTTCAGAAGTTATTTAGCAATAGCTTAAATGAAAAATGGTGTTACTGGAATGGTGATTACCAGAAATAAGTGAGATGGTTACATTAGAAATTATTTAGCATAGATTTAGGAAAGCTGCAATTGTTCCAAACAGAATTCAAGATCATATTTCACAGAGAAGTAGGAGCTGTTAGCCAAATTATTTTGTATGTGTTGATGGTATTTCAGGAAAACAAAAAAATGGCAACGTTAGTTGTACATTGGGTTTACCAGCTAATGTGGCCGTTAGCTGGTCATTAGGAAGGGAAGATGGTTACTGTTGATAAAATTTTGGCAGAGTTTGTGGAAACTACGAGTTTCCAAATGATATTCAACACCGTTTTTGGTTGGAAAAGGGGATCTGTTTAGACATGTTACCAAATTGTGCAACTTTCTCTTTTATGTGTTAGGAGGGGGAAAAAGGCTTACAGTTATAACTTATCACATTCAAGCAGGAGATTCTCCCTCCCTCCTTCCCTCTCTCTCTCTCTCTTTCACACACACACACACACACATGTACACATAACAGGTCCTCAATTTTGCCTTCTTTGAACATTAAAAGACAAAGGACTGAAAACAAAAACAATCAGAACACCACCACATTTTTTTTTGTGATAACCGAAAATCCGTTTGTCCGCCCTTTGGACCAATCACAGCCTTCTAAACTCGGAGGATAATGGGCCAACCCCTCTACCCTTCTCCAATTAAATACTGGGCTTCGTTTTGCATCGTGTGGGGCTTGAACCTGCGACCTAAGCCACAAATCCTCCACCTTTAGCATTGGTTGTTATACTAGAAGGTGTCATTAGACGGATATTAGCGCGTTTAATAAATCTCCTTACTAGGGCATGGCTAAAGCGAGTTCAGTAGCACCCACCTCCATCATGCAGTGTTTAGTAAACAGAAGTGAACTAAACATCAGCTGAGAAAAGGATGGAATGGAGGTTATCAACAATTAGAATGGTTGATTTATGGTTTTCAACTCTTCATGGTGTTTGTAGATGAGCCGAAATTGATTTTCTGGAAATTCCAATTGAATTTAAAAGTTTGGTTTAGACCATTTGGACATGATATCAGATGTTCCCAAATTCTAGCAGGGCAGTCATATACATAAAGAAAGGACTATATATACGTAGTTTTGCAGTAGCATCATATATGTGGAGAAGCAAATATAGCAAGCATACACACTAACAATGTGCAGAAGGCAATATAGCAACCATATGTGATAATATTCTGTTAGTAGTTCAACAACCTCAGTTTCATAGCAACATAGCACTAAAGGTGGTTAATGGTTTGAAGATGGATTTTTGGGGGGAACTTGGGATAGGAGAGGAGAGTTTAAAAACTCAATTTCCTGATTTGTTCATCCTTAGTCAACAGAATAGAGCCACAATAGCCCAGGTGTGGAGCCCACAAGGCTGGAATTTAGTATTCAGAAGAGCCTTATATGACTGAGAAATTGATAGAGTTTTGATAGAGTTGCAAGTCTTCTGTTGATACTAAACAACTTCCCTGGATTGTCTGATGTAGCTGATAGAACAATATGGAAGCTTCACAACAAGGGCATGTTCACTATGGAAACCCAAGATTCCCCTAAAAATCTCTTGTTTTGTATGGTTAGTGTGTAGGAAAGCTTGCCTAACTCATGAAGTATTACAGAGAAAAGGTAGACAAATTTGCTCAAGATGTTTTATGTGTACATTAGATGCAGAAGTAAATAGTCATTTGTTTCTTCACTGCAAAATAGCTGCAAATCTATGGAACATGTTCTTCTGTTTGCTTAGAGTGCACTGGATGATTCCAAAAACTACTAGAGGAATGCTTAACAGTTGGAAAGGAATTGGAAGAAGAGAATCAAAGGAGGATTGGTGGGAAATGATACCTGCATGTATTTGGTGGACCTTATGGAAGGAAAGAAATGCAAGAGGTTTTGAACAACATGCATAAGATCAAGATGAATTGTCTCAGTCTTCTTCATTTTTGGTGTAAACAGGATAGAGAGGGGGATATAGAACTTTTTGTTGATTTCATAGGGAAATTGTAAAGCCACTTAGTCTAGTTTTGATTTTTTTGCTGGAATGGTGCTCTCTGGGTTGTAAGTGACTGTCCTCATTATCCTTGATGATGAGTACTTTGTGAATACACAGTTACCTTTTCTCAAAAATACTCTGGACTAAAGATTGGTTTCATCCCTGATGGCAAGATTCTTCAGAATGAAAGAATTTATGTATACATTGTCTCACACCCACCCTTAAAATAAAGAAGTTCTTTCAAAAAGGAAGGAGAATAGAAAAACAAAAAGAGAAGTACAGCAGTAGCATAGTCACCAGAGCAAGCTTGTGAACAGAATGAGTCTGGCGAACCTCTTCAGATCGTGCATAAAATGCCATGCACAGAGCATTTATCTGTAAAACAACAAGAACTCAAATCAAATCATCAACCATAGAAAATGCCAAGCACTTAAACAACTGAGCTATGAAGAAACACTCCAGAGAGTAGTGTTTTAAGATAAGCAGAGGTAAGAATATATGAACTGCAAATTTAGCTAGCATAAAAAGATATCTAGGTTATGCTCCAAAAGAATGGTATATATGAAGATATAACACACTGAGTTGGAAAAAAAATGTATGGAAAAGAGGAATGTTGCTGGAGTGATTGTACTGTAGGAGGATACCTACCAAAGTGATGGTTAGTTTTTTCCTGGATGCAAAATTTGGTTTTAGATATTAAACTATTGCCTGTTCTCAGTCAGTTGCTCAGAAATTCTTTGTATAAAGTGGTAAATCTATTAAGAATTTAGCTGCAGTGCGATTTTCTATATGTTTGTTGTGGTAAATATTGAAAGTTGTGTTCTTATGTGCATTTTATGTGAGAATCCTGAATGATTTAGGAAAAGGCTACATTACTTTAAGTTCTTGACTTTTGGTAAGATGAATTTCGTTGTCCACAAGGAGGATATTTCTAGATTACAAACCCTTTTGCATAAGATGTGCTTAGTGAGCTTCCACCTATCCCAAACAAGCTCCTTTTTCTCTTGGGAACTCAATTTTGGGAAATTAGCCAATTTTAGAAGAACATCTTTTCTGGTTAGAATTGTCCCGTTTCCGGTGAGTTTCACTTCTCCACTATGGAGGGAAGAGCCTATTTCTCAGCCGGTCTCAACCGGAGATTAGTCTTTTAAATTAATTAACATTAGCAAAGAAAGAGCAAGATGGTTTTACTTACTTTACGAGGGCAATAGAAGGCTCATTAGCAAAATCAGAACTGGCAAAAACAGTTTGTGATGGGCATGACTGCGTTGAAAGAGGCTTCACTGGAAGAGGGGAATCTTTGCCAGAGATGCGGTAGGAAAATAGAGGCCTACCTATACCTATTACCTAGTGTATCAGAATTTTAACAGTTATGGTTGGTAGGTATGTTCAAATTTAGGCATAGGTGGGTGATATGAAATTATCGGTGATCATTTGAGAAGTTATTGATGATGGAGGATGGTATGAAAGTGTAGACAATCCTGTGGAGACCACAACAACCAACGACAAGAACTCTAGAGTTAGGCAAGACCATATTTTGAAGATGAACGGTGCTGTGGCAGTTAAAAAAAAATCAAAATCAACCAGAGACCAAAGCAAATAATGCTTGCCAAATGCAAAATTGGGAAATTTAATGATCCTTTCAACATATCTCCCAATCAAGAACAACAACAACAGCAGCAGCAGCATAC
The DNA here is from genome assembly GCA_037074985.1 of Solanum bulbocastanum. Lineage (NCBI taxonomy): Eukaryota > Viridiplantae > Streptophyta > Magnoliopsida > Solanales > Solanaceae > Solanum > Solanum bulbocastanum. The sequence continues at coordinate 46,413,840 of CM073600.1, forward strand.
CCAGTGAAATTCCATAAGTGGGTTATGGGACGGTAGAATGTACGCAAATCTTACCACTACTTTATGGAAAGACAAGTTAAAAGACATTTCACCCTGAAAAAGCCCATCACATTCTCACATACCATTAAGCCCCCTAGCATTCCAGGCTACAATCTTGACTTTCATTGGATATTCAAAGGCAAAGTCCTCCCACTTCTCCTAGGTTCACCTTCTTTGAACTTCATATCAATGTCAAAGAACAAATTCTTGAGCTCCTTTTGAGTATTAACTGTGTTGGTACAACAAATTCTTGAGCTCCTTTGGAGTATTAACTGTGTTGGTACAACTGTGCTTCCCTTGCTCTATTCTGATCCACCTTCGAGAAAAGGAAGGCCTCATTTTCGCAACCCTTGATAGCTACTCCAAACTTCTGGGTAAGTTTGATCACGTTAAAGTTTACCTATAGAGTAGTATTCTCCCTAATGAGACCTTCACAGTTTGAGTCATCAATTTATAGAGGCCTTGATTCGGAATAACAACTCAGTTGATCATGAGAATATTCTAGAGTCTCCTCAGCATCCTTTCTTATTACAGAGCATGATCGCAAACCTCATTGGTGATAGAGAAAGAGAATTCTGTAATGATTTATCTCCCAACACTTGATCGCTTTCAAGGATAAAGTCATGTTTTGGAGTCTCCTTCATCTTCATGAAGTCCCCAAATCTCCCAGGATCGATGTGAATTCTGATGGTAAAATAGATGGGCCTTGGATTATATTTAGGAGCTCAATAAATGGTTCTAAGGGGGTTAAATGAATAGGCCAAAAAGGAATTTATGGTTGGTCCGTCTCTGCGAGCAAAGTGGAATTTAAAAGAATTGGGTTGGGCCCACACTCTTTTAAATTCAAATTCAAACATTCAACATCGCACTGGCGCCACCTGCCGCGTGTCAGGCCCCACAAAATCTATTGGGTAAAGACCTACAACCTCTTTACCTTTTTCATGAAAGTCTTCTCATACTTCCCACAACCCAGAACTACTTTTGTTTCTCCTTTACTAGCTATAGTCGCCTGTCTAGGGTTAGTAACTATCTTTTTTTCTTGTAAATCACCGGCGAGTCTACCCATATCAGCAGAGAGAAGATTAAATTCCCATCATCGACACCAATTGGTCAGCAATATTGTCTCCCTCAGACCCTTAATCCGAACGTGAGCCCATAGCAGGGGGTTCTTAAGTTCTGTTTCTTCTTCATTTTCCAACCAACTCCACATCTATCACCTATCTCCTTCACAACTCCCATGGACCAAAGGGGTAGAGGAAGACCATTTACTCTGATCCAAAACCAATCAAACTTGGTTTGGATCGGAAAGGAACCCTTCATCGGAGACCATGAATCGATTGTTAAGTTGACCGCATATCTCCTCTAGTCACCCATAAGAATGTGTTCATCTGCTTTCCTTGATTGGAACTCGAAGAGAAACTGAAAGCCATTCATGTCATACACTTGAATATTCTGAGTCCCTTTTTTGGGTCTGTTGAGCCTATCTTCTCACATCATTGCGAGTCGGAAGTTCATCCCCACCATTGAATTGACCAACTAGACATCTCTGCAGAAGATCTGTATCACCCTCTTTAGTTTTCAAAGAAAGTTGGTTCTTCTCAACCGCAACCTCAGCTTCCTTTAAAGTCCACTTGCTCTAATGAAGAACATCTTTGAAGTTGCCCGTGTCCTTTAATAGTTGTTTATTGTACTTCCATTCGTAATAAATGCAGCAGGATGCTAGTTTTCACTGTAATAAATTTCTCAATCTTTGTAGCCACCAACCCCCAATCCCTCATTAAAAGAAATTTTCTGGAATGATGATCACAACTCTGTTGTGTCCCTTAACTGTAATAACGGAAAGGAACCTCCCATACTTATTAACTTTTGAGAACAATAATATTAAGTGGAGAGATCTCTGCATCTCCACAATTTAATGTTCTTCCCCCTGTTTTCTGATGCATCCCTCATTCTTCTGCAAAGCCAGAGTAAGGCTCCTTTACTCAGAGTTAACCTTCTAATAGAATTCCTCGCATTCTCCACCCATTTGAACCTAAATACTAATTCTGAATCTGATGAATACATAGAAATGTCACAAGATTTCCCCCCAGATCTAAAATAAAGTATGTTATCCATTGAGCCAGAGCAACTGGAGAGATGCATGAGAGTTTAAAAAGGTGGGAAAAGTGGGTGCAGGTGATCGGATATAGCCGGAAAAGGGTAAAAGAGGACCAAAAGGGACCTCTAAGAAACACCTAGGGATATGTGCCTGAGAGAGAAAGAAGAGATATTTGTGGCTGTAACTGTTATTATTGTTGTATAAGATTAAGATATAGAACGTTCAGCAGAAATTCAGCAATAGGACAATCCTGCTATATACCTTCTTGGCAAGTAGTAAGATTCCTTATTGGAACAAAAGAAAGAAGAAACATACGGTTGAGCAATCCATGAACGTCCAATGCTAAAATACATGACAAAGAATGTAATTTGTCCTCCCACCCATCATTTTTTTTGAGAATGGTGAACTTTACTTCTATATATCCACAGGTATACCATAACAAAGTATAGTCCCCCATCACAAAAGTTGTCTCTTCACAAAATCCTTATATATCTAATTACAGCCAATCAATTGCATTAAAAACATCTTCTATGCTGTCTATAACTACTTGTTTACACCAAAAAAAGTAAAGGCTGTCCTCCCACCCATCATACAAAGCATCTTCTGTTTCCTTAGACATTATTATATTTACAGGTATGTGAAATCTAATATCATACGCATAGACAAAGTAAGAACTGAAGCCATACATACAGCAATATAAACTCATGAAAAAATGAAGAAAAAACTGCAGTCAATTACATCAGTTATTTCCCAATGCACGACAAACAAACATTGTGCTTGCAATTACATCAGTTATTTCCCAATGCACGTCAAACAAACATTGTACTTGCATCCCACAAACAAAATAGAATCAAAATAAGACCTTCGCTTGCCAACACTACTTTAATGGAGCAGTCATGCTGGAGTAAGTATTTTCCATTTACTAAAGAATAGGATGCAGGTGTTGGTCTAAACAGATTTTTTTTTTGAGAAAGGGAACTGTAGTCTAAACAGAATTTAGGATAGCAAATTATCTGATTCCCTTATCTGTAGTTCCAAAATATCCTCCTATAGATGTTTCAAGGCAGAGACAGTTTCTAACCCACAGTTGAATAGGAATGTGCATAATAATTTAAAGATTGGTGTAAAATCAAATGAAAAAAGAAACTTCTATACGTGGAAAACTAATATCTGGGAAGCTTTACATGGAGATTGGCTTCAGCCATTTTTTCAATTTGAGATGCTTTCTCACTTGCAATAGCTGCATCTAATTGTGCTTTGCCCAACTCCTGGGCTTTCTTCAACTTCAGTTCTGCTTCAGCTTCCTACAATTACGAATCTGCATAAGTCTGCTGGCCAGAAAATATAGTATATTTTTTAGTCTTAAGAGAGTATAGCACCTTTTCCTCAAGCTCCATCTTGTGTTCTTCTTCTAATTTTTCTTTAAGTGATTTCAAAGCTGCGATGGCTTTTGCTCTTTCTTTTTTCAGTTCCTAATGAAGTTTTCACCATTAATCAGTCCAACAAAGAGAGTAGGATAATGAAAGACAATGACAAATCATCAACTAAGATGACCCTCCACACATGTGATCCTAAGAAAGAAGTGAAATGTGGCAATGAATAGTTTAAGAACTGGAGTTATCATACACTGCAGCAGCCTGTATGAGGCTAAAATAGGTAACTAATAACAAACATGCTACAACCTTATCTAATAAGGCCTCTCGTTCCGCATACATAAGTTCCCTGGCCCTGGCATCCTTCAGCTCCTTTTCATATCTCTCCTAAATCATGAGAGCAGAAAAATCTTAAAATACTATTAATAACAATAATAATAATAACAACGACAACAAGCAGCAACACAATTAAAAGCAAATCATGTGGAAGAACTACCACAAAGAGTGAAGTATCACAATAATACTATAACATCCTCTTTTCAAAATTGTAAAGAATTGTTATAGGTCTCACACCTTCATATATTTCTTTTCTTCAGCAAATAAACGAGCATCTAGCTCTGCTTGTCTACTCTCAGCTTCATGAATAACCTGTAAGACATCAAGCACCAATTTTCCATCCTTTGATATGTAGGAATCACCCAGATCTTCAACAACCTACAGTTTCATAATGCAAAGATTAAGGAAAACCAACTAGGAGATTCTCTCTCTCCCTCCCTCTCTCAATCCTTCTGTCTTTTCATTCTTTCATTTTTTTAGGGGGTGGGGAGTGGGATAAGGAAGGAGAATATACCATTTGCTTGTCAGATGAGGTTGTAGGGGTAGCTCCACCCCCATTTCTTAAATAGTATTCATCAAGGAGGGAACTAGGTTTTTCCTCATGCTGAGGAGCATCCTTCAAAAAGTAGCTGTTCAGAGAACCATGACAAATTTGTAACTCGCAAGATAAAATTGTCAGCACAAATTGGTTTATACCTCCATCTTGGCTCGACTGGTTACATGCTCTGGAGACATGGCACTAGCCTCATTTTCCTTCTGAAGTGTATCAGCCTGTGTGGGAGTTGGAGTGATTTCAATTTCCTTAGACTGCACTGCATCAGTAGATACCTCTGGGCTCTTCATGTCCGAAGTGTCCTCAGGTGATTGAGTAGAAGTAAGTCTTGTTTCATCAGGTGAAACATTTTCCCGATGGGAGCTGGGTGATAACTCTTTTACTTCAGTATAGTTGGCTTCTCCACCAGTAATATCTGATGAATCATTTACCTGAAATTGACTTTCTGATCCAGTTGCTCTTGGCTCTTCTGATCCAGAGAGATCTTGTCGAGTTCCAATGCTCTCATCAGTTTGCTCCAGACTATCAGACCCTACAAATTTAGAATCAGCATCTGGTCTTCCTAAAGTTTCACTGTCTTGTGAAACTTCACTACTTTCCTTTAGCTCCTTCACACCTTGAATGTCAGTTCCTTCCCTGGCTAATTCAGGGCTAGAATGGGGCTCTTTAATGAGATACTTATCTAAATATCCAGTTTGATAAGCAGCAAAAAATCCAGCACTTAAAGCAACAGATCCAATAATGAATCTCGGCAAGAGACTCACTGTTTCTTCGGGCTTCCCAGTTGAACCTGGCCCCCCTGGTGGCCCATTTTGTTTGGGTGAGACTGAGAACTCTCTTCTGGAAAAAAGATAGAAAGGTACCTGAAACCATACACCGGAAAACAAATCGGTAAACAAGAATTCAATCCTAGTTACTGTAAGACATAACACTAGTATTCAAAGAAAATGCGGGGACAGTTTTTTTTTTTTTTTTCTTTATTTTTCTTGTGGTAAAAGTAAAAAGGGAAAAAACAAGCAGATGATAATCAAGATTTAAAATAAAGATTCTGAGCATTGCCAGGAAGGGTCCAGTTATGCCAGTCGTCGTATTTCTCTCCAGTTCAATGGCATTAGATTTGTTCTACCTACATTGATGCATCATAATTTACAACGATGCACCAACTCATTTTGATCACACTTATCAAAAGAGTTTCTCCAATCCTTGCCCTTTCTTTCTTACTTTTCTTTTTTGATATGGTAAGCTAAACCTACTTTACCACAACCCCTTCACATGAGCAATCTAAGATAACACATCGCTCAGATTGTTGAAACTTGCAGCAACAACAATCTCCTTGTTAAAAAACAGCTGCCCTCACCACTTTTGCTTCCTCAGGGACTCAAACCATAACCTCATCTTAGTTGCGCGGACTCTTCACTTTTGATGCCGGACCCGTGTTGGATTCTCCAAAAATACACTACTTTTGGCGAATCTGACATGCACCTGTTGACATTTTTGAAGAATCCGAGCAACATACAACCTCATGGTTAAACGATCTTGTTTTACTCTCTTCAAAAATCATATTTACTCTTTCTTTATGAAGATACTGATGTAACAGAAGCACAAAAATCACGACAACATCCAAACTTCTGAAAAGTTCCACTTTTTACTTCTCCACCATGAGGCCCCCAAGAAATTCAAGTTTGTCCATGCCAGGGCTAATAAAAATGGTTCTTTCTTCTTCTTGTCATAAAAGGCACAATAAACAATAAGAAGGAGCAGATTTCTTCAAACTTTGCCAGACCGATATCTACTTTATTGTATTTTATTTTTTGATGATCACAGTGCCCAGACTAGCATTTACACACCTCAACTAATTCCACGGGATACCTGCCACCTCCCACCACTAGGTAACTATGTCCCCCAAGACTACAACATATGGGAAGAATCACCTAAAGCTTTTTTTGTATTTTGTTTTTCCAAAATTGGAGGTTGGGGAAGGGGATTACAATATGGAGAATCGAACCCTCACCTGTGGGAGTTCAGGTAGCCAACTAAGCTACTAAGATTCCCCACCTTCTGTTTTTTGTTTATCTATTTTAACGATATTCTAAAAAGTACCTGTGTTGTGACCTCTACTGGAATTCTTTTCACTGATTGACCAGCCAAAAGTCGCAGGATGGACCTGCAAAGAAAAAAATATATAGTAGAAGATATCAAATTAGTTCAAACACTCGATTTTCATTCAACAAAATTCATTTCAACCCTAATTCTTTTCATTGAAATTAATTCTAGAGAGTAAAATCAACAATAAAATCGACATTGACAAACTACCTATCCAATGTATCACAACGTAATGAATGAACAAAAGCTACGGAATATGAGAGTATTTATATATCGATAACTGTAGAAATTGAGATTTTGGTTTAGGGTTACCTTCGCAACATGGTGAGAGGATTGGTTGGCGCCAAAAAAAACTGATATTGAGTTGATCTGTAGCTTGTCTGAGATGAAGCTCGCGCCAATGGCGGAGAGTTTTTGTGCTTTCAGCACGGCGATTTCATTTGCTTCTCTCTACACTCCGATTTTCTTTATTTCTGCATCCCAAACTTCTTCTTTTTTTCCTTTTATTTTTCTTAAATTAAATTATTACTAATTTGACCTTTTGTATTTCGATTTTTACTGCATTATTAATTTGAGACAATCACAATATTTTTCATTACCTTAAAACAAGCAACTATTTATATTTCAATTTCTAGAGTACACTTACCAAAAAATCTTAAAATTGCATGACATTAACCAAAAAAAATCATAAACTTGCAAGCGTAATAATAAAATATAAATGGCAAAACAAGAGAGCTTGACAACAGGTGCAAGCATACAAATCCTACATTCAACGCCCAACAATTCATTACTTTTCGAGAGTTTATTAGACTAATTTTAAAAGTTAAATTAAATTATATTAATTCAATATTTAAAATAAAATTTAGATATTCAATTGCAATTTTTTTCAAATCAATATGATGGAAGATACATTTCAAAATGTTAGTTAAAATTATTTGACTTTTAAAAAGGAAACTATGACAAGTAGAAAAAAACAAAGAGAATTATAATTAGTGATATTTAATCAATTTGTATTTTGGACCTCTTCAATTTTGTAAATATATCCAACCAAATTAAAATAAGAAAATCATAATAATTTTAATAATTGAATTTGCAAACCAAATTCGAATGGTATAATTCAAACTGTATCATCCAAATTTGAATTGGTTTGAAAATTCAAAGTGAACCAATATATGCACCGTATAGACAATGGATGTTTAGTCGAGAATTGCTATTTATATACACATTTATATTACATATGTGTATATTTCCTTTGTTTCAATTTGTTTGTTGTAGTTTTGACTTGACATGAAATTTAAGAAAGTAAAGAAACTTTTGAATTTTGTGGTCTTAAACTTTAAATATGTATAATTTACCAAAATACCTTTTAATATCATGGTCTTAAACATGTCAAGTGGAATGTTGAAATTAAAATGCTGTCAAATTAGAAAAGAGACATTCTTTTTGAAACCGACCAAAAAAGAAAAGTACAATTAGAACAAACAAATTGAAACAGAAGGGAGTATATAAAAAAAAAAATAGGGAATTGCATTTTTAGAGAGTGAGTTGACCTGTTTATCGTTCAGCAACACTGTATTCTGAATATTGCATCTGTAATGTCTGTTTTATTTGTAGGCTCTGTTTGTTCTCCATTTTCTGCCTTTTCTTTCGAACTTGAAGGGCATACCATTTTCTGAGCTCCCTTCATTTCTTAAGAGTGGTGTTGATTGCTTCTTCAACATAGGAAACTAGGGCTGTTCAAAATCAAACCGAAACCAATAATCCGAACCGACAAAAAAGTTATTGGTTTATAGTATTAGGTTATTGGTTTAGCGGTTTTGATAATGGTTTTGATTTTTTTTAGTTATCGGGTTATCGGTCCTTAACGGTTTGAAGTTTTTTCTTAACGGGTTAACCGATAACCCGATAGTATATTAAATAATTATATTTATACCATTTTGTAAATAAAGTCCTTGATTTAGAGTTTGATTTCCTACTTTTATTTTTGGTCGTCTCAAACACTTGGTTATTCTACAATGTAAAAGTGTTTGCTTTTGAGCAAGATGTAACTTGTGAACTCATGTGCATGGTTTATTTGGTTTGTCACCTTGTTTCAAATTGATTTTCAATGTTTTATTTTTGTGTTAAATCTTAACGGTTAAACCGATAACAATCAAAAACCGATAAATCAATAACCGATAAGTCAATATCTTAATGGTTCTATAACGGTTTAGCATTTCTATAAACCGATAACCAATAAGCCAACCTGATAAACTTCAAAATCGAACCGAACCGACCGATACGCAGCCCTATAGGAAACAATGTTTTAGGTGCAATCTCTGTTCTCTTGGATTTGTGTGTGGCTTGCATAAAAGGTCAATGTGCATAATTTCAGCATTTGTAAAGTGAGTTGGTGAAGGTCATGATCTTCTAGAATTGACATATTTTCTTTTAAATTCTACATCTTTTATTCACAATTATAAGAAGCTCCCCATTTCTTCCCAAATATGGGTTCTGCAATCCTGATGAGTTCGAGTTTGATGAGGACTTTGATTTTATTTTGGGGGGAACTAGTGGGAGAAAAGACCTAAACCTAGAATATTTTGGCAGGAAATTAGAAGCTACAATATGCTCCTGCTTTCCTCGGTCATTCACATAGAGGTTTCAAGGATATATTTGCGCCTATCGGAAAAAAGGGTGGAGATATTTTGGATAGTATGAATATATGTACTCGTTAATTGTAAGTAGGTTGCTTTACTTACGTATTATACTATCCATAGACCTTGGGGTACTGAAATAATAAAAACTAAGCATAGAAACTGATTTTAAAAATTTACTATTGGTTGCAACTCAATTAGTAAGTGTCTCTTAGGATTTGGTCCAAAGCTGTACTTTATAAGTGGAAATCTCAACAAGAATGAAATCACAATTTTTTGACAATTTCTCAAATGAGGTCATATATTGCTGGTTTAATGTTCATTTCACGAGCAAATATTAGTTTCAACAGTTAAGATGTAATCATCACAGAAGTTAAGTATCCAAACAAAATTTTAGTTGTCTTTTCCCATAATAGATGTGAAGACATGATATTTTTATTTTTTATTTTTTTGTCAATAAATGATTATCAAGTTAAAAGTATTTTTCCTAAGGTAATGTATTGATGAATCTGCTTGTCCTTATGGCATCTTTTATTGGTCAGGTTGTGATGGAGCACCGATGCTACCCCTTCTTTACATATTTACAAATATTGCTTTCAACATATCAGCTCTCAATCTTATGAAGATTTCATCTGCTATAATTTCATCCTTTGTTGTGATGTCATCAAGTTTTCTCTCGCACTCTTGCAGGCACTCTGCACACGGTGCTTAGAGGTGTCGATTACATTTGAATTTTATGTAGTCCCATGACCAACCAGATTTTTTTTCCTTTTTTCTTATGTAGTGCCTTTGTCAATGTATCTTCTCTCCATGCCATTGTCATATCTCCCATAAGGTTCAAGTTTGAGCCCTTTCTTCCTTCTCAGCAGTGTTGTCCTTCTCATTAGTCTTATCCTTTATAAAATTCCATGGACTCAGAAGAAAGACACAAAATTATGACTCACTTGAATCATTGCAACTGATGTTCTTCTATGGAGATTCTGGATATATGTTAGTCATGAACTCAGAAAGGCATGGGGTCCAGAAGAGTCTATAATCTCCATTACAAAGATCCATTCTTCCCTGGTCATACAGTATGGCATTCCGCTAAATGGATCTAATAATATCATGGTAACTTGACTAATCCTTCCACTGGTTGTCATCATAGACTAACGCGATTTTCAGATGTACTTGCAATGTTAAGACAGTCTTAGCGTAACAAGTGAATTTTACAATACCGAAGGGCACTTGCTATGACATGTCTTAGATGGGTTAAAGAAAATTAAATTTTGGTGTATATGTTACTGAGGTTTGCATGCACAAAACAGTTGGTCATTTTTTTGGTAGACAGAAGATTCAGTAATTAAACTTCCATATAGTCATATTTTGATTGCAAAAAAGCCTTTAGGCTTATGAAATAGTGAAATAAGTTTATGTAATTACAGTTCTATTATATTCTTTCAGTTGATGTTTCACCAGACGAAGAAAGTTATGTAAAGCAAACATCTACATCCTGCGTGGTAAACATTGAACAGTTTTAATTTTTTACGAAATGGTAAGAAAGTCTATTTTTCATAATATCATATTTCAAGCACCCAAGATTTATGGGATCTAAATTTGTCACTTGACTCATAGTTGGTTGTAGTTACTGAATTTGCAATTAAATACTTGTACATTTTATTGAATTTTTTGTTTAAGCAAAAGCTTTTGGGTTTGGTTGAAACCATAAATACTATTGTAGCTCCACCCACGCTATGAACACTGAACAGTTCACTTAGCATTTTAACTTAAGTGTGAGCAATACCAATCAGGAACTTTTTGCTTTACATCCAATTAATGTAGGCTAGAAAAGAATCCTCAATTCTCTTTTCTTGATTCATGGATAATCCGGCGATATGCATTAATAATGTTGGGATTAGTTATGTTGAATTTATTTCTTTATCATGTTAAATTTGTTGTATTGAATTAATAGGGTATGCTAGAATAAGAATAGTACCCCACATTGTTGATGTTATGGTTTGCTATGCATAAAAATTGTGTTTATCAGTGGTGGTATACAATCGGTATAGTGCTCACTCTATTTCATTTTGTTTGTCTTTTTTTTTTTTTAGTCCGTTAAAAAATGTCTATCTCTTTTTTCAATAACTCTTTAATTCTAATTTTTCATCTAACATGTTTAAAACAACAAGATTAAAAAAAAATATTTTGATAAGTACATTTACTTTAAGACCACAAAATTCAAAAATCATCCTTAATCTTTCTTAAATTTCGTGTCAAATCAAAACCTAAAAAAGAGAGTTAAAGTGCATAGCTAATACATGTATTAATTATGCATTGTCTAAAAACACGATCAAACAAGGAAATACCTCCTACCAAACAATGCATCTTGTTAAAGTGCATAGCTAATACATGTATTAATTATGCATTGATTGAAAACACAATCAAACAAGGGAATACCTTCTACCAAACGATGCGTCTTGTTAAGTTTAGTCTATAGGTTTGAATTGTTTTGTGAAAGAATATAGATTATTGCCATTAAACACTTCGAATGCCAACATGATTAATGATTATGACCAAAGATATAGAACCTTAATAACATCCATCTGGACATATTGATATTCGTTCATGCCTTAGCTTTTGTATTTCTACATCTCCAAGCATTTTTTTAAAAACCAACCAAATTACTGTGGGAAACTAGTTCTTGAATTTAAGCAGTATAGAATTTTCTTTTCTTTTATAATGTTTTCAGTAAACCTTTTACCTATAATTGTACGTGCACAGAAAATACTAGTATCTTCAAATTACCACTGAGAATAATCGTGGGAAGAAATGATTCAGACCTTGATAATGCAAAGAACTAAGATATTGAATCTCATTGTAATGGAGCTAAATCTCACTTTTGTAAAAGAAAGAAAATCATGATTTATCACTAAACTGAGTTTTTCACGTCATTAGCAGCTTACACCATAGTTGAAGCCCAAAATTGGGAAAAATTTTATTATGTGTGAGGTACAACTAGTACTAGTTGTATGAGGAGATTATTTTATTGATATCATATTATGATGTATGAAACCCATGCTTTATTTTCCTTTTTGGTCTTTCTTTCTCTTTCCTCTTTATTCTCAATTTGTGTTTTCTCTAAATCTAATTTTAATCGATTTTAATTATTCCATCAGTTTGTATAGTGAAAAATAATTTTTTTTCACTTATTTATTTTAACTGAAAATATTTATAAAAATTATTAATTTTATCATTAAATAATTACATAATATATTAATAATAAAATTTAAATTTAAAATTTAAAAATCATATATACATATATATATATATATATATATAAATGAGAACCTTAGGCCAATCTACGTGACGCCGCCACAAACTAGAATTCCATTTTAATTTATTTATTTACAAAACTAGCCTCTTCTTTTCATAAAAAGTTGTGACTTTATGAAACGTTGCGACTTTAATGAAGAGTTGCGACTTTTGTGAAAAGTTGTGACCTTTATGAAAAGTTGTGACTTTTATGAAAAGTTGCGACTTTAATGAAGAGTTGCGACTTTTATGAAAAGTTGTGACCTTTTCGAAGTGTTACAACTTTTTCAAATAGTTGTAACCTTTCCGATAAGACACAATAATCATTTGTTTACACTACCCTTTGTTGTCTATAAATAGAGGAATTTCCTCTTATTTTAAAACAACAAAAATTCTGAACCTATTCTTCTTCTTCACAATTAAATATTTGTGTACTTTTCTTATGTTGAGTGGCTCACCAACACCATTGCTTATATTACACATCCTGATATGTATTTTTACAGTCATTAATTTATGCTTATGTTATTAAGGATAAATGATAAGATGTATTTTCATTTTGCTTTACATTATTAATGTTTGTTACTACTTAATCTTGTATGTAAGATAATAAAGTGTTGTAGTTTTAGTGATGAGTTGCGACTTTTATGAAAAGTTGTGACTTTTATGAAAAATTGTGACTTTTATTAAAAGTTGTGACTTTTATGAAAAGTTGCGACTTTCATGAAAAATTGCTACTTTCACGAAAAGTTGTGACTTTTATGAAGAGTCGCGACTTTTATGAAAAGTTGCGACTTTTATGAAAAGTTGTGACTTTTATAAAAGGTTGTGACCTTTTCGAAGGGTTGTAACTTTTCCAAAGAGTTGTGACCTTACCAATAAAACACAATAAACATTTGTTTATACTACCCTTTGTTGTTTATAAATAGAGGAATTTCCTCTCATTTTAAAACAATGAAAATTTTGTTCTTCTTCTTCTTCTGGACAATTTAATATTTGTGTATTTTGTTCCTGTTGAATGACTCATTGACACCATTGTTTTTGTATCAATACATCGGCAAATAGAATTGTTCTATCCTTGGAGGATCTATTCCTTTAAACCTCGGATACTAGAGGAGAATAATTTCCTTAAGGGGACAATGTACATTCAATGGACTCGATTTTTTTCATTTTGTTTCATTCTATTATTACAGATCCTGGTATATTTTTTTACATTCTTTAATTTATGCTTATATTATTAATTGTTATTTTTGAGTACATGCTTCAAAATTTGTTGTTTATGTTTTTGCAAAATTATTGTTATAAATATTTGTTAGTACAAATTAAATAACAAACATTAATTGAGTATTCAAACAAGTTTTCTCTACTGAAATTGTTGAAGGTACAATAAAAAAAACCATTACAAATCCCTAATTTCTTCATCAACAACGTCATTCCTTCACATACAAGGATGAAATTTTGTGTTCTTTAGAAAATCCTTTGAGAGTTAATAACTTTGCATGCCAATATTTTTTTGTTTTTATGTTGTTGTAATCGATTTTTACTAAAGTTTATCAGTGGATATTACGAGTACTTTAAAGATTGAAAGTTGATTGAAGTGTTAGTCAATTTTTTGAGGTATGTTATTTCAAAAATGAGAACTTTTCTAGTTAAATGATTTGTTTTCATCATTGAATATCTCATAGTTTACTCCCTTTAATGTATGTTTTTTCTCGATGTTTTGTCGTCTCCTTAAAATTGTATTGATTATTTTTCGTTTGGTATGTATATGATCTCACTTGACAAAGATTTTGTCCTTTTAATGTGTTTCTTTTATTCCTTCTCAATCGGCTCTTCTAAATATTTTTCGTGTGAGTGATGACTATTTACGGCAAACTTAATTTAAAGGATATGAAACAAAATCTGCTCTAAATAAAATTAATATCTTAAGCTACAAAAGATATGTCTATTAACATAGATTTGTTGTCCTTCATGTCCCAAGTCATTGCTGAGCATTTGAGTTGTCTAGGTTAGACACATTTTTAATCTTTTAATATTTGAGAATATTTCTTCAACATGAGTCTAGAATCAAACATTTTGATCTACTTGTACTTTCATAATGCAACAATTATACATATATATTTTTGAAAAAGTCGTAAAGTTGCATTGATGAAGCATCTAGAAGAGCCTTCAGAGCAGCAGTTTAATGAAGAATGAATTTCTATAAGGGTCAACAATATTATTTTGCTATTGTTTCAAATTTATTTTTCTTGTTCTATAAATTTTGTTAAAGTAATAAAGTAACAATAACGAAAAGTGTAGAACGTTTGACCTCAAACAAGTAGATTGTCTCTAAAAAATGTTGTTGTGATGTACATTTTTAACGGTCTTAACTTATTTATAACTAATATTGATTATCAAAAACTTTCACGTAATTTTTTTCACAATGAGTTATTCTAACAATAAAATTATTAGTTTTTATATTTGTCCTGTACAAAAAATAGAAAAAAATGATGTTTGATTGCTACATAAAAACATCACTTAGTTTTAACAAGACAATTATATCATCAAACATATACTATGATAAATTATGTAAAAGATAAAAATGATTAGATATGATGATATTTTTAATCATTCATTATATATTTACAATTCTTGAGATATATGATAATATCAAATCATTTAATTTATGTTGAAATGTTAATAAAACCTACTAAAATTTACTCTTTTTTTTCTTATAACAATTGATCATTGGAAAAGTTTTTCAAAAGCTTAGAAGATTATTTATGTCCACGCAAAGTGCGGGTAATTACCTAGTATAATTAAGGGATAAGGGTCTAAAAAATACTCCAACTTTGGTTGAATTTGTTGTTGCGATACTAAACTTTCATGAGGACCTATTACCTCCCTAGACTATTTAATACCGTATTTTAAACATATATATTTGCCCATGTGGACATAAAAAATAATGCAAAATTATAAATAGTAATGTATCCACGTTGACACATATATACCTTTTAAATACACTATTAAATAGTTTAGGGGGTAAAAAATACAGTATTAAATAATCTAGAGAGGTAATAGGTTCTCATGAAAGTTTAGTATCGCTACAGCAAATTCAATCAAAGTTGGGGTATTTTTCAGACCCTTATCCCTATAATTAATAAAACTAGTTTAGTAAAATGAATTTCTAATACAAATACAATTGAATATATTACACATTAAATATTTAGAAGTTATCAACATCAAAAGCATGGTTATGGTTATTATTATTATTAGGCATTTGACTATAGAATTCATATATATATATATATATATATATATATATATATATATATATATATATATATATATATATTGCAAATAGAATTATGTTTTTTTTTCAAAAAAATATTCAAAATAATGTTCATGTTAAACTTAAATAACATTTCAAGAGTGAAAAGTAAGTTAGAAAAAACACAATATACCAATATATTTCCAAATTTAAAATATACCTTCAAAAAGAAAATGTGGTGTTTCAAATTTTCATGGTCAAAAATCAATTTCAAATAAAGTGAAAATTATTTTATAAATTAATAAATAAACAAATAATTATTTATGTTTAAATGAGTCCTAAAAGTAGAGTTAAAAAAACAATGAAATATGAAGGCAAATTTTTTTAAAGTACAATAAATGAAAAATGGGAGCAAAAGAAACAAAATAATTTTAGTGGTCAATTTTTATGGGATAAGTGACCATCCAAAGAATTAACTTGAATATTTTTATGCTCATAGCCTTTAATTATAGAATAATAAAAATTATAATTTAAAAAACATTTTCTGTTAAAACAAATAAGTAAAAAAATAATTATTATTTTCATTCAAACAAACTAAGATAGTAATTAAAGTGATTTCCGAATAGAACTTAAAAAAAAAAACTAAAAACAAGGAGGAAAGAGAGTAGGCAAGAGAAACAAAAGGCAAAGAAGGACTATAAAGCACGAGTCCCACAAATAAGAATATAATAGCAATAAAATAACCCCTCATACAACTAATACTAGTTGTACCTCATACATAGTAATTTTTTTCCAAAATTGGTGCTCACCTTGAAAATATATGCTCAAACCGTCCAAAAAGAGCTGGTTACCTTATCGACAAGAATTGTACAATTTCCTTTTGATTTGCGAAGATGATAATACAACTACCATAAGAGGCTTCATTTTACATATCAGCTGACCCTTACTTTTCAAGAAATAAGATACGAATCAAACCACAGCCACCATAGCACTTCAGCCTTGCAGCAAGTAACTTTCAATTATCCATCTAGGCTTCAGTCATCACTGCGGACAACAATAATGAATTCGATGCAATATTTTAGAGTGATAAAAGCCCCAAAAATTAACATCATGAAAAACTTGTACATGTTACATGAGACCAAGGAACATCTAACCATTCCAACCTTAAAGCCTCTAAATTGATGGATATTCATGTACTCACACCAGCAGTCATATCAATTCCTCCTCTGCAATACCACATATATTAACAGTTATTTTTAGCAAGTTTCCCTACACAAAATAAAACTCATGTCCATGTACAAAGGGATATAGATCAAAAGATAAACCACTACTACGGATAAGCTCTATTCTAATTGACTAAGATTGTGTTCATTATACACGCTATACTCGGAAGAAGCAGAGGGTTGTGAAGCATTGGAAATAACCACATAACTCATAAGCCAACAATTTTCTTCGAATTAAATCATTGAGCTGAGTAACAAACAAGATAATATAAGTGTCCATACCAGAATATCAACATTTTATGCATGAACTAGATTGCTTGTCACCTAAACGGGAATGCACAATATTTCTATATGTCTAGGACAATTCCTACATCATAGCTAATGCAAGATTTCATATATAATACTCTAAAGCAGAACCACACTTCAGATTTTGAAAGAAAACAAACCGAGGAGTAATGCAATCTCCCTAAACAATTACCTTACACTTCTTCTGTTGTTTGATTCTAGTGCCGCCATTCTCAAAGTTTCCTGATTGTTCAGAAACAGATTCCCCACTTCAGATTTTGAAAGAAAACAAACCAAGGAGTAATGCAATCTCCCTAAACAATTACCTTACACTTCTTCTGTTGTTTGATTCTAGTGCCGCCATTCTCAAAGTTTCCTGATTGTTCAGAAACAGATTCCCCTAAAGGCAAACATTTTATCTCATCATAAAAACTATCTGTCAGCCCAAGAAACCTAGCATAATAAAAGAAAGGAGATTAGCCTCCAGTTAGTCCATTTTAAAAAAGAAATCAGAGCTCCACCTAATCTTCCAGTACTTTCCAAACTATAGATTAAGTTCATATCTGAAATGATCAAAAGACTGACCATAAATTGACTCTTTTTATATTAAGTAAGATCAACCACACAGTTCCTACTGAACTTACCCATTTCTTGACTTCTTCAGATGTTTCATTTTCTTTTTCTCCAATTTTGTAAGTGGGGCACAATCAAATGCCTCCTCTTCTCTTTTTGCACGTTCTTCCATTTTAGCCATGTAGTTTGTGAGTTCTCTACTTTCAGATCCAACAACTTCTCTTACCTGTATTTTTCACCGTGATCAATAGTCAATACAGGATGGCTCAGTGAAGTAAGTTAGTATAAATAGTCAGATAGAGAACTACCACTTCGGGTCTTCCTTCAAGATCATTCAACAAATCTATCATATACGGGCTTTGTTTAGCATTTCGCAATCTCTCTTTTTCTCTCCTCAATTTATTTCTCTCTTGCTTCGACATCTTCTTCTCGCCCATAGAAGCAGGTGCAAATTTAGGGGGTCGATATACATTAGCACCATCCTGTAGGTCAAGACAAAAAACTTTCAACTATCTCTTTACTTTAAGAAATCATATGGGAGACTGAGTGAGTTAAATCAAAACTTCAACTTTTAAAATTGCGAAAGATCGAGCTAACACTTTTTGAACAGGAGGAGAAAGGAACTAAAATGTTCATTTCATTGTCATGTACTAAACACCAACCTCTGCAGTATTACTTGTTTTACGAACAAGCATATCAGGTTTCGGACGATAGTTTAATAGGTCCTCCTTCTGAGTATCTGTTCCCTTCTCATTTATAACTGACTTCTCAAAAACTGTGTCGCTATCTCTTGTGAGCTTCTGAATTTGATACTGTAGTTTCTTGTCAATGGGGCGAATCTGCACAGAGCATGACAGTAAGGATGCTGCAATTAAGGGCAGAAAATCACCCAAGAGAAGCTGGAGAGACAGCTTTAACATACCTTCTCCAAAAACAATCTCATCTTCACCAGACTCCGAACTACTGGATGCCCTTCAATTGAGAGTCCTTTTGCCTTGCAGAGGAAATAATAGACAAGTGATTGACAATAATTCAGAAGTAGCAGTTGCTTCGTTTCAAGGTAACTTATTCCATCTGCTGTTGAAAAGTGATCCGCTTTTACCTGCAGACAAATTGCATGGGAATTTAGGAGAAGAAATAGGCATGTCATGCTGATATAGTGCTATTTTCATTCTTTCCTACACAGATGACATGTAAAAAATCCAAGGCACATTCAACTGAAATTGATCCAATAGTTCACTATTTTCTGTGACCGAGTTACAGGAGTGCCCAACTAAAAGCATTAATTTTATGGATTACTAACATGGGGGTGGGGGGTGGGGCGGGGTGGGGTCAGATATATATCCTTTAAAGACAAGCATGTATTTCAATATAGCATAGACTTGGACTTTCTCATACTGGCTGTTTGGGATGAGATTAGATATCAACGAAAAGTAACAGGAACCCAACGTGGATACTAAGTGAGAAGATCATGTATTATTGATCCTAACATCTGTCGCGTGGATAACCAAAATAATTGGAGGATCTAACATATTAGTTCAAAGATAATTGCATAAATGGGAGAATATTAGATTACTGGCACCTAAAAGACTATTGTTTTAAAAAATGTTTTACAAAATGAAACCATTTACTAATTCTTCAATGTTCAATTGTACATAAGGTAAAATGTAACCTCATAATTTCTCAAAGAAAGAACTTGAACCTCATTGAGGTGATGGGTAGAGGCATGGGAAAGACAACCCGGGGTGATTATGGGTAGCACATATATATTAAAGTTTATCTTCTTTATTTTGTTTGTAGGAAAACATGTTAAGATATTGATAGAAGAAGGTGACCGATCAATCAATTAACTATGCCTTTATCCTAAGCTAGTTATAGTCGGTTTAATGAATCCTCTGCATCCATTCCATGTTTTAAGTCCATTTAAATCAAATAATAAATAAGGTAAACTAACTAAAAGATCTCTAATTTCACACTTATCCAAATGATACACATGTCTTTTTAGCAAGAATACAAAGAATCTAGATAAACACTAAACCAAATGAAAGTGTATCAGTTGATTTTAAAGATAGTAGTAAGAAGGTGTTTCAAATACAATGGGAATCATATTTTGCAGATAAAAGCTGATAGTCTACGACAGATTATCTTTTGGTGCAATTTAGAGCTAGTAAATGATGTTGAGACATTGGAAGACTTTATTAGTTCCCTGTAGTTTTTGGATTACAACACCAATTTACTGCTGGTTTCATCAATAAAACTTACCTTTTGCTAAAAGAATGTACCAGTAATTATTGGCAACAACTAATTAAACATGATTATTTGGTATCTAATATAGATTTCTTTTTTGTGTGGGGCGGCTAATACTGGTGTCCAGCCAACTTTTCGGCACCTCCATTGCTGCACCAAGTATTTTCCACCAGCACAGGCATTGGGTAACCAATAATTGATGGGAAAGGTTTCACCACATCCCAAAAACACAGCGTGTAACCTTACAATTTCTTTCTAACTACATAAATTGTTATTCTTCTAATTAACCGAGTATCAATATTTAATAATCAACTATATTCATGAACAATCATAGAATTAAAAAAATAAAAAACTGACCTTTACAGTTAAAGCTTGTACTGTTAAGCTCACTGTATCCAATCCTGCTTTCATCTCCTTCAATACTGTAACTAGTTGCGGAGCTTGCCTGCATATTCATTCACATCCAAAAATATCAATATTATTATGTATGTTCCGTGATTTTCAGAACCTTAAAAGACCAAAAAAACAAAGAACTTGCCTGCTTATTCTTTGACTCGTTTCAAGTGATGCCATATTTTACTACTGATATCGCTGAGAGTGAAGAAGATACTCCGTTGCTGTCAATGGCGGCTTCCTCCCTGTCTACTTTGAGGCAGAAGCTGTAGGAGGTTTGATTTTTTTATTTTTCAAGAAAATAGAAGGATAGAAAAAGGAGGAGTGGGTTATGGTTTGGGTTTTATATGGGCTTATATGCAAAGGTCCATCTTTGAACCTTGAGAGCAAGGGAGAGCTATCTGGTCAGCGGTTTATTCGAATCTTTTTGACAAAAAATATAGTACTTATATATATGATTAAAATAATATATATATATATATATATATTTAGAAAGAGATAGACATATAGTATAGATGTCGAATTCTTTGACTAATTTATGTGTCTATTTTCTTCAAATTTTAAACTCCTTGACAAAAATCATAACTTTGCCACTTGAAAGAATACCTAATATTTAACATTTCTTAATTCTAAATTAGTGACATAATTTGTGTTAAACTAGTGTTGGGTACTTATGTTTAATAAACACATTATTCCGAAATTAAAGCTTAATATCAACACTAGATGGAAACAAATTGATTTTGCAAAAAAATTAATTTTTTCATCAATAGGATAAAGTAGTTTTGGTACTTATGCCTAACACACACTTTATTCCTAAATTAAAGCTTAGTATCAACACTAGATGGACACAAATCAATCTTGCAAGAAAATCAATTTTGTCATTAATAGGATCAACTAGTGTTGGTACTTATGCTTAACAAATATATTATTTCTAAATTTAAATCTAAGTGTCAAGAAAATCAATTTTGTCGTCAATAGGATCAACTAGTGTTGGTACTTATACTAAACAAATACATTATCACCTAATTTAAAGCTAAGCCAACCCTCGATGGACACAAACAAATTATCATAAAATTAAAGCTAAGTATCAAAACTAGATGGACACACACATTATAGAAAACAATTGTACTTGAACTTTAGAAATTTAAACACATTATAGATAACTAATACTGTCTTATTGATTAAAGGTCTCTTTTTTATGGGAGCATGTTGAAATTAGTTTCTGAAATGTTGTGTGCTTGAGGAGGTCAGAGGTTGAGTCCTCATCTATGTGCGCATGTTAGTGGTTTCCATACTTCAAAGGTAAAATGGTTTGACTTGATGCTACTACTTCATGCAGCTTTTCTATTTTCATATGTGCATACATAACATTGGCATGAGTGACTGAAAGTTCTTGCTTCTGCCTTGTTGACTTGAATGGTTCTCCAATAGGACATGACTATTTATACCTAAGCTCTACTTGTTAATTCTAAGGTTTCTTGTTTGATTTATCCGGTGGTGTGTTTGTATATCTTTCAAACAAAGACAGTCTTTACGTAAAATAAATGCATAAGAGTGCTCACTAACTTCCATACAACTGACTCTTGGGTAAGATGACTGATGAATGTCACAAAGTACTTGGGAATCAGTATGTTTTCTTGTTTCCATACAAAGATTGTTGGAATGAACTCTATTGTTTCAGAGTGTCAGTTTCATATTGAGATAAAGGCTCAAGTAAGTCAAGAGTTAATTTTTCTCTAGAGAGTCTAGACTCCTCATAAATCTACATTCACGGACATTGTTTCTCCTTCCATCCCAAATTTGATTATCTAGTTTTGCCAGTCTCATATAACTAGAGCTTAAATAAATTTGAATAGTTTTAGAGTTCTAATATTAGAGTTATTTACAGACGTGTTTGAGAAATTGTTGGACCATGTAAAAGTCCAGGTAAACTTCAATTTAGCTTTATTATAAGTACTGTTATGTATGTATTATGATTAATCAAATACCTGGATTACTAGAACTTTGCCGAAAAGGAGAGGAATGGAGATGCGAGGGTCTCGCTGTTGTTGTTGTCGTCTTCGATGGGGTTTGCCGGTGATTACCTTGCCTTCGCCAGATTTGGCTGCTCAACGCTCACTGGTCAGAGTAGCTGGAGCTGCTGTTTGTTGTTTTCGTCCTCACTGGAGTGAAGGAGAAGAGAGAAAGAGGCTCGCCGATCGGAGCTAGTCCTCGCTGCTTCTGGCCGGCGCGTCCTTCGCTTGTTGGGGAGAAGAACGGATCGGAGGCGGCGCCCGGTTGCTGGCTGGTTTTCGCGGCTGCTCGCTGGCTGGCGCCGTTCGCTACTTCGCCTGAGCTGTTAGGAGAATATAGGAGAGGGAAAGATGAGGAGGAGGAGATGAGAGGAAGATGAAGAAGGAAAGATGGCTTAGGGTTTTGGTTCTTTTGGTGTAAAATAGATAAGAATGAAGGTTTGATCTCAGCCTTTGGTTTGAATGATATGGATGATCAAGATTTGATCTTGTAGTTGATTTGGATGAACGAATGGCTGAGATTAAAGGATGGGCTTTGCGGTTTTAATCGGGTATAAGAGCGCCCTGTGCAACTCATAACGGACTTTGGACCACAGCAGGCTAGACGGAGTCACAAAGACAACGTCAATAACGTATTGCATCAAATCTGACTGTACCACCATTTCGGAACCAAGTCAAGAAACCATATTCAAATTTATTTATATTTAGATAAAGTCTAAATCTTTTATGGTAGATACAAAAATGAAGTTAGATATCCGATATAGATATAATTCTTTTAGTCGGACATAGTCACGACTCTAGATCGGAGAAATAAAAAGTAAAAGAAAGGAAGAATTGAAAGTACCTTGTAACAAGGGCCAACACCAGGGCCTGTGCGAACTATACAATCTTTATTAACAACTCCGGTAAGTATCCGACAAACTTTAAATACAAAAGCCAAAGAGGCAAAGAGAGAACTTTTACAAAAGAAGAGAGAGGGGGTTTCACCTTGGTCTTGCACTACATTTTATATCAATAATGCTGCTGAAAAAGAACGAGGTGTCCTAAGTTGGTGATAAATTATAAACCATTGAATAAATATTTAAAATGGATTAGATATCCTATTCCGAACAAAAAAAAATTTACTATCAAGATTATATGATGCTATTATCTTTTCTAAATTTGATTTAAAATCAGGTTATTGGCAGATACAAATATTTAAAGAACATTCTTATAAAATTGTTTTTAACGTTCCATTTGGACAATATGAATGAAATGTTATGCCATTTGGATTAAACAACGCTCCTTCTGAATTTCAGAAAATCATGAATGATATTTTCAATTCTTATTTGGAGTTTATCATTGTTTGTATTGATGACATTTTGGTCTACTCAAAAACTCTTGAAATGCATATTAAACATTTAGATATTTTCAAGAAAATTGTTATACAAAATGGTTTGGTGATTTCTAAACCAAAAGATGAGTTTATTTCAAACTAATATAAGATTTTTAGGGCATCTTATTTGTCAAGAGAAGATTACCCCTATTCAAAGATCGATTGATTTTTTTTCTAAGTTTCTGATGTGATTACTGACAGGACTCAATTACAAAGATTCTTGGGAAGTTTGAATTATATTTCTCCCTTTTACAAGAATTTATCTAGAGATTTAGCCCCGTTATATGACAGGTTAAAAAAGGATAATAAGACACTTGGGTTGGATAGTCATACTGATTTAGTAAAGAAAATTAAATTAAGAGTGCAATCTTTGCCCTGCTTAACTCTTGTTAATCCTGCATGGCAAAAAATTATAGAGACAGATGCGTCTAATATTAGTTATAGAGGAATACTGAAACAAATCAATCATCATCATAAAATCGAAAATTTAATTAGATTTCATTTCAAAAAATGGAGCGATGCTCAGAAAAAATATGTTACGGTTGCTCATGAAATGTTAACCATCATTAAATGTGTATTAAAATTTCAAGATGATTTATATAATAAAAAATATTTGATAAAAACTGATGCATAATCAGTAAAATATATGTTTGACAAAGATTTTAAACATGATGCATCAAAATTAATATTTGCTAGGTGGCAAGCCCAGCTAGCTCCTTTTTATTTTGAAATTCATTATAAGAAGGATAGTGATAACTCTCTTCCGGATTTCTTATTCAGAGAATACTTATCTTCATAATGAGTTTGTTATGTCCATTCCTTATAGATAAAACTGTGATTACAATCTTAAAGGCAATTCCTCTCAATAGAGACGTGCAAGGAATAATTATATGAAAGATGATAGATGATATGATTAGAGATATCATCACAGATATTTGCTTTTGTGAAGAAATCATCGATTTTTACGTTGAAAATTATTATTATGATAATTACTATGCATTTGAATAAAACTATATGTTTTGTTTGTAGGATGGATCCTACTTGGGTGACCAAGGTCAGGGGAAAAGGTGGTTATACCAAAGGAGGAGGAAAATCATCCTCAATCTCATCAAGATCGTCATACGGATCCTCTTCATCCAGTTCCCCAATTATACAAAGAGGAGGAATGAGTTTGGTAAACCTTAGGAGCTCTCAAAAGGAAGCTTCTATACATCTGGAAGATATTCCATAAAATAATCCATTATATGCACAATTACAAGAGTATCTCTCCCAGAAGAAAGGTGATACCTTTGCTTCCATTGCGAAAGACGACATTGATAATATCAAATCGTATGAAAATGTAGAAAAGAAAGAAATGATATTTCTTTTAGAAAACTCTGGGATTTAGAGAAAAAAAGAACCTTGGAAGATATTTCAATGTTATTTGATTAATGAATTATATTTCCCGGGTGAGTCATACAAAACTCGTTACTATTATGAGACTATGTTGATGAATATCGATAGTGTTGAATTTTAGCACTTCTCAGGATATAATACCAGCGAGAGTATTTATAACTTCTCAAAAATTATTATAAAACTGATTATATCTATAGAATATTGGGGTATTTCCTCAATGAAAGAACGACAGATAAGCCTGAACAAGATCCCTACCAATTTCATTTATTGGGATTATATTAATGCTTTTAATAAAGTCCTTTACTACAATTGTGAGAGGCATAAGTATACTTGGTTCATTAAGATTTGCACAAAGATATTTGCCAAGCCAATTCCTAATTGGTTTTTAAACTGGTGGTCATATCACGGCCCAACAATAAAGATTTTGCCGGATCCTTTTTTAAAATTATACAGAGAATGGGTTAAGGTTTCTCCAGATCTTAATAATCTATACCATATAGATCATATATGTTATATGGAAAGAATTGAACAAATTTATTTTTTCATAGAATTCTCTATTCATAAATGGACCCCGGAAGTAGGTTTTACAGAAGAATAAATTCCGTGCTTATATCACACTTATTATAACAATTTTTGGGACAAATTGACGAAGAAAGATCCCAAAACAAAGTCTTTATACGGACAAGAACTTCTGGACGGTATTTCAGGAAAAATCCAGGAATATAGTGCTTCTCCGCACAAAGGAATAATTGCAAATAGTTCCATTAAGCACATGGCTAGGAGAATCTCCAATCAAGATGGAAATCAAGAAGAAATGATTAATAAATATTTAGATGAAGTTAAATGGAGTCTACTCCTTAACATCACCAATTATGCAAAATCCGACACTTATATGAGAAGTGAAACCAGTGATGATCTTCGAGATGATATTCAGGAAGTTCAACCATGTGAGGAAGAAAACCCAGCTTCAAAAGATGTGCTGACAGAGGCAAAAGATTTCCTCTGACAACTAAAGAAAAAGAAAAAAGTGTAAAGATTATCAAGAATAAGAAAAGGCATTATCAACAGTAGATACACTGTTGATCTAAAGTAAATATACTGTATATGGGACCCATTGATAAGGACCCATTACTGTAGATAGATTTTTTTTCGTTTTCTATATATACATTTCATTTGTAGTCTTTTAGAGGCAGGTTTTAGAAATCCTCTCTCTCTTCTTTTGTAAAAGTTCTCTCTTTGCCTCTTTGACTTTTGTATTTAAAGTTTGTCGAATACTTACCGGAGCTGTTAATAAAGATTATATAGTTCGCACATGCCCTAGTGTTGGCCCTTGTTACAAGGTACTTTCAATTCTTCCTTTCTTTTACTTTTTATTTCTCTGATCTAGTTGTGACTATGTCCGACCAAAAGAATCATATCTATGTCGGATATCTAACTTCGCTTTTGTATCTACCCTGAAAGATTTAGACTTTATCTAAATATAAATAAATTTAAATATGGTTTCTTGACTTGGTTCCGAGATGGTGGTACAGTCATATTTGACGCAATACGTTATTAGCTTTGTCTTTGTGACTTCGTCTAGCCAGCCGTTATGAGTTGAAAAGGGAGCTCTTATACTCGGTTAGAACCACTATAAGAAGTATTAGTCTAATTCCAATCTCGTTCCTCTATAAGCACATATTGAGGAGTTAATTTGGAATAATAATGAGTTTGCATGCTAGATTTATGTGCAAATTTAGTATTACCATTATTCTTCTTGGGATAACCTTGAAGTTTATTAAATTCTAAAGAAAAATGATTTATAAAATCAAAAGTATTTTCTATTTCATCAGCAAAACTTTTAGAAAAATCTATAGGACTTGCCCTAAATTCAGAAAACTTTTTATCAAGAAGTTATTCCAAATCATAGACTGATTTAAATTTAAATTTAAATTCTGAGATCTCAGGAGGTCTCAGCACAGGAGTAGCAGTAGTCTGTGCTTCAGTAGGTGTTTTAGAAGTAGATGCTTTATTACAGATCTTTATATCATTTTTAATATGAATAACTAAAGTAGTTAATTCATTTAATTTTTTTTTATCAAGAAAACCAATATGTTCACCTAAAACTTTCACATAAAGTTCCAAATAATTATTTTGAAAAATCAAATTATTAATTTAATTAATGCTTACTGCCGCAACATCATCTTTAACAAATTTTTAAAAAGCAGTAAAAGTAATTCCAGTATTATTTGGTAACACAAATGATGACTGAGGTGGGTAAACATCCTTGATATTATTACCAGTTCCATCTTTATAAGATTGTTCCAGAACGTTGATGAACAAATGTAAATAAGTGGTTATAAACCAAGGTACAAAACACATACTTTGATTATGCAAAGCACAAGTATCATAAAACTCTAGAGAAATTTTATTTAAATCATCGATACTGTAAGTGTCAAATAACCAAGTTTAAACTGATTCCATTTATCACTTAAAAATTCATTCTGAATGTACTTTCGTGCCAGGGAACCTGGACTAAAATCAATTTGGTGTACATTCATCATTAAGTATTATTTAAATCAAAATCCATTTCGGATTGAGAAGGAATATCCTTATCAGAAATATCTGAAGTAATATCATTTGCTTGAACAATATTTAGTCGAGGATTAATTTTAATTTTATTAACAAATCTATCACTTTGATCTACAGATATAACCGATGGTAAAATATATAAAGAAGCAATACGATTACGAGTTGGACCATAGACAGGATCAATAGGAGAAATACGATGCGTATTAGACAATCTTCTAGTAGAAGAAAATGCATGTCTACTAAAAGGAATATCATTAAATTGCATACAAATCTTACCATCAGGATTTTGAGTGATATGAGAATATTTAGAATTAGTGACTGCATCCGCCATCTGGTTTTGAGGAATAACAGATTCTAAAGTCCAAGTAGTAGGAAAATTAATCTCTTCCCATTTTATAGGTTGTCTAGCAATGACCTTAGATTTAGCAAAATTAGTTTCTACTAGAATAGTTTCAGCAGATGTATCATATAACTTACATCTTGGATTTAACGTAGAAAACAATTTAAAATAGATTCTATAAGATAAGCTGATTAATTTAAAACTAGGTGCATAATTATAACCATACGTTTTAACATTCAAAGTTAAAACATCAAGAATATTAACATCAGTTAATGATAACTGTAAATTCGATTGAGTATTAAAATAGACTGGACCATAAGCCACAATAGATTCTATCGAACCCATTAAAGATTGTCTAAAATTCAAATTTATAGCATCACGTACAACGGCTAAAGATGTCTCAGGCAACCCTTCAAAAGTCAAAGGCTTAAAAGCAATTTGTATCATGCCAATATGCAATAAATTATATTGAAGTTTATATAAGTCAATATCTCGTTTATTTAACAAACGATAGTCTGTTTTGACGAATTCAACGCCAAATATTGTTCATTAGTTTTAATCAACTGTTTATTCAAAATTTTATCAAACCAACCATAATTATAAATGGTTTTTATATTAATTTTAGGAATAGTCCATTTGTTTAACAAATCAAGGTTTTGAGGTATATCTACCTCTTCCAATCTGGTACTTTTAGTACTAGTATCTCCAAGATCCATGAAGACAAAGATCATATCTATGTCGTATACTTCATACCAATCTTATTTTTATCATTAAAGTTCCTAGACTCTGATACCAATGAAACAGGATCTCCGAAGACGGGCGGTAGTCCGTGCAGTCATCTTCAATCTAGCTTGTTAACATTCGAATTCAAGGAAGAAATCCTAATCAAAATGTATACAAATTTTTGTATTGTTTAATGACTGTATGGAAGGATCTAATCCTTTTACCCAAGCAAAGGGTCTGTCGAGATTCAAATACGTATTGTTATTAAGCCCATGTGTCTAGCGGTTCTAACCCGGTATAAGAGCGCCCTTTTCAATTTTTTGAAAATTATAAAATTTTATAAGTTCATGTATAACAATTAATGATAAATTATTAAGAAAATTTCAATTACTACATTTATAATAATAAATACATAATCATTTATATTTATATGTATAAAAAATAACATTGAATAATTTGAGCTTTTACTTTTTTAGACCTAAAACCACGGCATTTTATCTTACGGCAAAATCCTCTTTCTTTTCCGATCAGCTCCTCGGCCAACGCCAGTTTTAGGGCTGAGCCGCCCCTCTTTTTTTCGATAGCTTGCAGAAACTACCGCCGGTGAGGAGATGAGTTGCGCTACCAAAAACGCCTGCAATTTCAATGCTTCCTTTCCATCACTCACTGCTCCCAAAAGGATTTTAAAACTGACAACATTATCTTCAACTTTTGTGGGTATAAAACTCCCGAAAAATGCAAAAGTAGGTGTATCCAGAGAGTAGCAGCAGTGCACAACTGTATGCTTATTTGGTGGTGGAAAGGGGAAATCAAGCAATGACAATGAGGTGACAATCTTTTGCAACATCATTCATTCTGTATTTATGTGTGTCAAACAATTTTAATATCTTTCGTCGGAGTGATGAACAAAAAAACCATGAAATGTCCCAAATTGTCCGAAACAATCCCAAGCAAAGTGCCCACTAATTGATTTTTTTTTTTTGAAACTTATGAAATGCTTTAAGTTTGTTTTATTAGTAAACAAAAACCACCACGCCTTGATTTCAAGCTAGTTAGTGTAAGCTATATGGATCTTCATTATGCATTTCGCTCTATTTGAACGTGTTTCATTGCAATGTCAATAAATATGAATTCTTGGAATTTGGAGTTCTCTACATTCTTTTTAATAAGAAAATAACTCCTAACAAATATCTGACCAAATAAAAGCTTATGGACATGAGAACGTTAATACCGAGTACTTCCTCCGTCCATCTTTACTTGTCCTATATACTAGAAAGTAGTTGTCCAACTTTTGGAAAACCAAGAGATAATTTACCATTTTATTTCTATTTTATCCTTGCTTTTAAACACTATTCATTTTTCAATATTTAGATAATTTATAATTAAGGGTGATGTAGTAAAATTACCCCTCTATTTATTGTTTCTTAAGGAGTGTGCCAAGTCAAACAGGGGTTACCACCATCACGAGGACCATTTGATCACAAGATACCTCTAGAGGCTGGAAGTAACCCTATGAACTTGAGGCCTTACGTGTATTCATCAGCACATAAAGATGTTATTGAGAAGTTGATAGCAGAAATGCTAGCACAAGGTATTATTCAGCCTAGTTCCAGTCCATTGCTTCACCTGTGGTGCTGGTTGGCAAGGAAGATGGGAGTTGAAGGTTGTGTGTGGATTATAGAGGGATCAATAAGTCAACAGTTAACGACAAATTTCCAATTCCTATTATGGAAGAGTTGTTGGAAGAACTAGGGGGCTCTAACATCTATTCTAAGATAGATTTAAAAGCAGGTTATAATCAAATAAGGATGGTCAAGGAGGACATTGTTAAGACAACTTTCAGAACATATGCATGCCATTATGAGTATCTGGTCATGCCCTTTGGGCTAACCAATGTTCCATGCTGCTTCCAAAGTTTGATGAATCATGTGTTTAAAGAGCACCTCAGAAAGTTCATATTAGTTTTCTTTGATGATATTCTAGTGTTCAACAAAAGTTTGACTAAGCACTTGGTTCATCTTAGAATGACCTTTGAATTACTGATGAAACACAAGTTGTGTGTGAGATAAACCAAATGCTCTTTTGGGGCCAGTAGGGTTGAGTACATAGGGCATGTTATATCTGCTAAAGGGGTGGCAACTGATCCCAAGAAGATCATTGTTGTCAAAAATTGGCCTTTACCTAAGAATTTGAGGGAACTTAAGGGGTTCCTAGGACTGACAATTTATTACTGGAGGTTCATTAAACACTATGGAGTGATCAACAAGCCTTTACTAACCTACTGAAGAAAGATGGGTTCAAATAGTTTGAAGGGGAAACTCAGGCTTTTGAAAAGCTGAAGAAAGCACTAATTTCAGCACCTGTCTTAGCATTACCAAATAAATCTACTATGTTCATGAAAC
Source organism: Solanum bulbocastanum (assembly GCA_037074985.1). Classification (NCBI taxonomy): domain Eukaryota; kingdom Viridiplantae; phylum Streptophyta; class Magnoliopsida; order Solanales; family Solanaceae; genus Solanum; species Solanum bulbocastanum. The sequence continues at coordinate 46,445,058 of CM073600.1, forward strand.
AGATGCATGTGACTATGGTATTGGAGCTGTGTTGATGCAAGAAGGGCATCCAATAGCTTTTCTCAGCAAAAGGGTTATCTAGGAGGCACCAAGGACTATTTGTGTATGATAAGGAACTATTGGATTTGGTCCTTGGTGGGGAAGAAGTTCATTGTGAGAACTGATCGAAGGCATTGAAGTTCTTACTAGACCAAAAGCTACATACAGGTTCTCAGAAGAAATGGATTGCTAAGTTGATGCAGTTCCACTTTGAGATTGAGTATAAGAAGGGGAGAGGGAACAATGCAGCTGATTCCTTATCTAGGGAGAGAGGTGAAAGCCATGGTTGTCATTCTTGGAATGATTGAAATATTTGACAGAATCAAGAGTAGTTGGGCTGAAGTTCCTACTATCAAGGATCTTTTGATTAGGGTCCAATCTCAAGAAGAAAGGGTCAAGGATTTTACTTTTGTGAATCAACAATTCAGAAGGAAGGGAAAGTTGGTTGTGGGTACAAATCTAGTGTTGAGAGAAGAGATCCTCAAAATCTAGTATGAGAAACCTATTAGGGGCACTCTGGTATTGAGAACACCTACAAAAGAGTTTCTAGCTTGTTCTACTGGCCAAGACTAAAAGAAGATATGACCAAGATGGTAAAGAGTTGTGCCACTTGCCAGAGGAGCAAGTATGACAGTGCTGCCTATCCAGGTCTTCTCCAACCTCTGAAAATACCAGTTTTTTCTTAGGCTAGTGTGAGCAGGATTTCATAGATGGGTTGCCTAAGTCAATGGGTAAAACTACTATCTTAGTGGTGGTGGATAGACTTACAAAGTATGGGCATTTCATAGCAATTAGCCACCTATATACAACTAATTCTGTGGCTCAAGTATACTTGGATCAGGTTTACAAACTCCATGGGATGCTATAAAATATCATCAGTGACAGGGATTCGATATTCATGAGTAAGGTGTGGCAGGATCTCTTTGCAATGCAATGTGTGACCTTGAGTACCTCTACTGCATACCATCCTCAAACAGATGGTCAGACAGAGGAACTCAATATAATATTAGATACTTATTTAAGTTGCTTTTATGCTGATAGCCAAAAAGATTGGGCCAAATTCTTGTCACTGGCAGAATGGTGATATAATACCACTTTCCATTTAGCAATCTAAACTACTCATTTTGAAGCTTTATATGGTCAAACCCCACCTATCCATCTTCCTTATGTTCCGGGAGATTCAACAGAAGAAGAGGTAGACATGAGACTTATCACTAGAGAATTCAAGATTGAATTACTCAAATTCCAGATCTCTAGAGCTCAACAGAGAATGGTATCCATGGCTATCTTACATAGGACTGATAGACAGTTTGAAGAAGGAGAAAGGGTATATCTGAAGATTCAACCATACGGACAACTCACCATCTCCAACCAGACTTTTTCTAAACTGTCAGCTAAGTATTATGGTCCTTATCAGATTCTGCAGAAGGTTGGACATGTTGCCTACAAATTATCACTTTCTCCTCATGTGGCTGTCCACCACACTTTTCATGTGTCACAACTGAAGCCGTGCTATGCAATACCTACTTACTTTAATCATCCTCCAACAGTAAATGTGTCTTCTCCAAATTGTGTACAGCCTAAAGAGATTCTAGAAAGGAGAATGATCAAGAGAGGAAACAAAGCCATTCCACAGATACTTGTTCAATGGGATCAGATGTTAGTAGAGGATGTAATATTGGAAGATTATGCCACACTAAAGCTGAGGTTCCCTAAATTCTTTTCTTGAGGACAAGAAAGCTTTTAAGGAATATGGAATGATGCAAGAATGGATTCAGAAGCTTAGGCAGAGTGTACTGTGCGTTGGAAGGGTTGCACCTAGCAGTTAAGTTGTTTAGGTTTTATTTTAAAAGAGTAGTTTCATATTGTTCAGTTCAGCCCAATATGTTTTTAAAGTTGTTTATATTATTATCAAAATTGCTTGATATGTTTGAGGATTGGATACTTTAGGTCTAATTGCTGGGCACTTATGCTTTGTACTATCCACAAGGAATGCTTGGGCTGTTTAAGTATTGTATTTGTCTTTGTTGAAGTTTATGCAAAGAATTGTTTAGCTAAATAGAGCATAACTTGTTTCTTACTCTTTTCCTTTTCCTTTCTTTTCTTTTCTTAGCTTCTTACTCTTCCATTATTGTTTTATTACTTTTCAATGTTGTCCTTAAACTTAATTGTATGAGGGAATCATCGATGGAGAAGAAGAAGAATAAGGGTAGAAGCGATGGGAAATAAGGTTCAACAGAGAAGAAGAATGAGGGTGGGAGGTGGGGTAGGTGATACGATAATTCAAAAATAACTTCGTGTTTTCTTAAAATACCTTTCAGATTATTCTAAAAGAGTTTCAAAAAGATTCAGTTTAATCGTCATGTGTCATAATTTCATTGGTCCATTTGCCATATATATGCGTTTGAGATACACGCATTTTTTGTCTTTCTATTGATTGTCATTTTGTGTCTAATAGGTATATATTTGTCAAGATTAAAGTGTTCAATAGGTACAAGTGTAAATTAAGGTGTCTAAATGAAATATACAGACAACTTTAAGGGGCAGCATATGACTTAAGCCTTATTTTACTGAGAGATCTTGGAACATTGTTTTATTTAACTAAAGTTTTATGAATATCTGACAAGAGAGAGTGTACGATAGACTATCATCCCAACTTTTTGACCAATTTGTAAAATATATACATACACTACATGAGCATGTGTTACCTGGTTGATTTTGTGGCTCTGTAGGAATGGAACACTTGCTCGAGTGGCATGTTCCCTTCCTATATGAGCATGAAGTTCGTGAGTTCTACTATCGCATTGAGATTCATAAAGATGGCAACATTGACACTCATGTTCGTGATGTGGATGTTCACTTGAGTGAAGAAATTTTGAGCATTAACCTAGATGTTCCATGCGTGGGATTAGATCAGTGCAAAGATACGTATATTAGAAACGTACGTAAAAAATGCAACCAAAATGGAGGGTCTTAAGTGCTCTGGAGTTCCCAAGAAGTATCTTAAAGGATAGCATTAATTGTACTTTGAGTTTGTCAACAAAGTGCGCACACTGAGAAAAGGATTGTTGCCTCATCTGCCGTTTTGTTCCTCATGGAGACCCTTGAAAAATACAAAGCTATCAACCTTCCATGTGTCATGCTAGAGCACATGAACAGATTCATGACAACAAAGGATGGGCACCATAGCATGGCTTATGGGTATTTGCTGAACCGTGTCTTCAATTATTTCAATGTGTCCTTGGAAGGGGAGTTGCAGGAACTATTAAGCAAGCCTTCTTAATATCAACTCTCATCGAGTGTGAGTATGTAGACGTAAAAGTCAAGTCCAAGTCTCAAATCTCAGACCTTCTTGAGCAACATGAGCTACTCAAGAGAGAAATGGCGATCACTCGACTTAAGACGTTGCTTCAAAAGGGAAATTCTCAGGTACCTAGTCCCAGTGTTGACCTGCAGGGGGAATTGGATGATCAGAAAGCACAAAATGCATATATACTTGACTTGAATGCTAACTTAGCCGAGGAAGTGAAGAATTTAATGAAATAAGTGCTACAGGCTTATGAGGATGCCAATAATCGCATGAACATAATCCTGAAATCCTTTGCTCATCCCCCTTCCATCCTGAAATTTCCTTTTCCCTTGTTATTTTCCTTCTATCTCAGTATGCAGTGGCATTGTGTCGGTTCATTTTATAACAGACTGTTCGGTGGGTATCTACCTGGTTTTGATGATAACTTGCTCTGTTTGTTGCTTTGTTCCCTCCCTAATTGCTCGCATGCTTATGTTCTATGTCGCGACATGGCTCTGAATTCATCATATATTTCCTTGACATCTTGCTTATGTTTATTTCACTTACTTTTTTATGATGTCAAAAGGGGCGGATGTATAGTTTGTGGGGAAGTACTGCTAACAGGGATAATGTTATGGATAAGTGTTGACACCTAATTTTGACCCTCCATGATACTAATTAGTTGCCGAACTTATTAATGTTCAAACAATTTAGAATAATTAGTATATGGAATTCAAATATTTTTTAAATTATTTTAAAAGTAATTTTTATCATTTTTAGTAATTTTTGATAAGTTTAAATATTAAATATGTATATTATACAAATGCGTATATAATTATGTCATTTTATGAATATCCAAAAACTATTTCAAAGGATTTTAGTTTTACTTAAATACTTTATTAACTTAATTTTGTGTAAATTGTTAGTTTATATTTTGAGTCTTTAGTTTTATTTAGCTAATTATTTGTTTCTTTAAAATGAAGAAGCTCCTTAGTTATTTATATCAATTTGTCTTATTTGAATTACTTGCCGAACTTATCCTAATTAACTCAATTTGGCTACATCTTTGATCCCTGATTGGCTATAATTTAAATCATGTGGCCAAATCTTAATGTAATTCCCACCAATTTGATACCCTTGACCCATCTTAATGACCATGTTGGATTTTATTTTGGCATTTTCAGCAAGCCCCCCAGCCCACACTTTATACCATATTTCAGCCTACTTCTATTATTTCTAGCCGACCTAATTTTCAGCCCAATCCTTTTCCCATATGATCCGGCCCAACTCTCTACCTCTTTTTAAAAAAAGAGACCCACAACATTAGCAATATGTACAACAGTATGAAACAAATGACTCCCCCATACTCTTCGTTCTTAGTCTCCAGTAGCAACGCGTGCAACCCAACCCCAAACCCCTGCACGCGTCTCCTTCTCCCTCACGCGTTAACAATGACATTTCCATCAACAAGTTCACAGCATGAACTTGAAGACATCAACAAATACACATCGATTCCAAACGACGGTAGCAAGCGGTGTCAATATGCGTGAATCGATACGCGTACAGGCAGTACTCTGCTCCTCTTGTTGTCTTTTTCCTTCTGTCCCTGTCGCAGTAGGAAAGAAAGTCGTGTCTCAGTCCTTGGGGATGTGGGATCGATTCATGTCGCACCTAGGGATGAGTGATTCGATCCCACCCGTCCGTCCCTCTTTTCTCTTTCGAAATGTGACGAATTTTTAGAGAAAAATGTGTCATCTCAAAATGGTGAAAATTTTTGAAGTTTGAATTCGGATTGGGCCTTATTCTAATCCAATTTCTCACCTTTTTTCCCCCCAAACGAACCCTAATTTCCCCCTATAAGTACCTCATCCTCTTCACTGTGAAAGTGATTGGAAATTTTGGGTTTTAGAGAAAATTATTGGGAAAAATATTAGAGAAATTAGGTAAAATTTGAGAGGAAGCACGACAAACTACTAGCTATAAACATTTACATATAAACATTTGGGAAGACTTTGCTCGAGTCTTTTGCTTACTTCTTTGTTCACCGAAACTATTTGACTTTATATTTTTCAAGTTAAATTCAAAGCCATGATTTTGTTGTTCCACCATCTTTCATTTATTTGTTGCTTGGCCTTAGTCTTTATTTGGTTGGAGTCATGATTTTCAAAGCTATCATGTCTGGTCACCTCTGTATACATTTTATTTACTATTAGTAGGCCTTAAAGTTTGTTAGCATAATAATTATTATGGTTAAATGCCAAATGTTTGTTGATTGATGCATGATTGTTTAGCCTAGTTTGTTTAAGAGTCTTTTCTCCTTTATATATATATATATATATTTTTTTTTTTTTATTTATTTTGTGATTTTAACAGTGATCTTGGGTAATGTTTTGATCTTTGAAATTTTCTAAATGACTTTTATCTTGCTGTACTTTGTTCCATTTGTTTTTTTTGCTTATTTTAGAAAAATGATAATTTTCTTCTTTTGTTGTATGCAACCTTTTGAGTCCATGACAAACTTCTCTTCCTTGCATTTTCGATTTGAGCCATAAAGACCCTATTTTATCATTCAGGTCAGCCAGCAGGAAATTGAAATACAGGTTTTTGGAGGTTTAACATTGCTAGAATTTAGATTTTTGGTGTCCGAAAAGTTCAAAAACAGGCTGATATATCTTCTGTATACATCGATATACAGTTAGAAAATTTAATATACAGGTTAAAACGTAAAAATGAAAATTGAAAAATGCAGAAATACAGAGCTCGAATAAAATTACTGATCCAGGAGTTCAAGAACTAGCGGCGTACATGGTGTATACATTAAATATACACTTGGTGTGTATCATGACAAGTGAGAAAGAAAAAGGGCTAAAGGCCCAAGGAAATTTTAGCAGATACAAAAGAGTTAATGGGTTGACCCATGATTGTTAGGAAAGTGGTAGACTTAGGATAGGTGGGCCAAAGGGCCAATTTAATTGGATTTGGGCCAAAACCCAAATCTAATTATTTCATTTCCCTCTCTTATTATTTATATTGTATTATTAGACTAACTTTGTTTATTTTATGGTTTAATTTAACTAAATTCCCATAGATTGCCATTTCATTTTATATCATATTCAAATTAGAATATTTATATTTTATACTTAGCTAATTTTTATTATTAATCTTGTCACTTAAATTATTCCCCTTTAGAAAAATTACCCTTTAGTTTATTTCCTCTTAAGATAATTAAAATGACAATAATAATAATAATAATAAAAATATTAATAACTAGATAAATAAAAAATAGTAATAAAAATGAGTTTTCTTACTTAGTTAATATTTTCTAAAAAATTAGTCGAAGTCATTTTAGTCAAATCGCCGGTCAACCTCAAGTTAGCGGACATTTCGAGGGCCTAACACCTTCTCGGAATATACATTGAACTCGAACCCTATTTCAATTGATTTGATTTGTTTAAGTCTTTTGAAAATTGTAAGTTTTTTCTTTATTTTTACAAAAAATTAAGTGGCGATTCTGTTCTTTTGAAAATTCGATTTCTTTTAAACTGTGAGTTCAATCGATTTTTTCGTAAACTTAGTCATTTTTATGTTATTTATATTTTTGAGTAAAATAGAAATGACGACTCCGCTAGGGATTTAATTAAGTTTTAACCATAAGATTTGACTTATTTTACTAATTGTTATAAATTGTTGAATTGTTTATATGCGGTTAACATGTTTAATTTTTTACAACTTCCATTGCATTTCATGACATATTCTCTTGTATGTATAGTATATTAAAGGACAGCTTTGCGGAACCACAACCGGACTTTTTTATACTCAACCCTTTTTCGAAAGGATCGATAATTTATTGGTTCGTCATGCTTCCAATGATTGTCGTGAGTCCCAACCTAAGTTGTCCGCTTGGGTTTTCGATCTTTCAAAAGGCACTCTTAGACAACTAGTGTAGAGCGAAACAAAATCCTGACTTTTAGCGCATTTTGAAATAAGTTGACCCAACAACCAAGGCGTGTTGGGCCCAATAGAAGGCCACCTTATGTCTATTTGGCCCATTTGCCAATAAAAGATAATCATGCTTATGTGTTTAATTGAAGGATGTGTAAGTCATTTTTAAACAAATCAATTATCTACCGGAGTGGGGGTAACTTACCTTTGTTTGTTTTCTAGTAGGATGAATCCAACACATGAGCCTCTGAGAACCCGAATGGTGACCATACCAGATCCTTATCTCAAAATCTGGTGGAAGTTCATGAACAATGGAGACAAGATAAAGGTTCAAAGACACATAGACCATCTCCTTTCACTAATGGAAATGGTGGCTTGGCCTAATTTAATTAAACAGTGGTAAAGTTTTGGGACAACAACAATATGATATTTTAGTTCGGGGAAGTGGAAATGACGCCGACTATTGAACAAGACCTTGCAAGTTATGAGAGTGTCAACATGTGCAACAAGAGGAAGCATAAGCCTGATACAAATCTTCTTTTCCCAAAACATGGGATTTTGCTGAAATTAAAGAAAAACTGTCACTCGTCAAAGCCGAATGGATGGACAAGCTTCCCGTACCAAACATTTCGCTTAGAAAGCTCTATTATTGATTTGGACGTGCAAGAGCTTACGAGAAATTTAAAGAAGAGTTTGTCTCAAAATAAAAATGAAAGGAGACACACCCACTTGCCTTTGCAGTATGCCTAATTAGGACGATGGTATTTCCCCATAGACCAAACTACACTATCCATCCAAGTGTAATAATGGTCACTCATTATATCTTTTGTGGAGTGGGCTACGGGTCGGCAACCAAGTACTACACTTTGGCGCCCATGATTTTGGGCGACAATTATAGGGCTTTGGACAAGTGTCAAAGCGAAGAACATTTCTTTCAGGGATGCAACTTGATACTTTAATGGTGGATGATGAGACTCTTGATCAAAACCCATAATCCAAAAAAACCAAATCCGTTAAGACGATTGGACGAACTTGCAGGTCATGATTGGTGAATGTACCATAATCATTGCAACAAAATTGGAGGTCTAAAATTCTGGTATCCAAGGCTTCGAGGGCTAAGAGAAGAAAACATGCGGTAGTCGATAGAAAGTCTGGTGGTGACAAAGAGAATGGTGATTCGAGTGAAAAAGGTCCCTTACTTGATATTTGCCGAATTAAGAGTGTCTAGATCATATGCTCCCGGTCGAGTCCTTAGACAATTGGGAGGGAACCATGAGATTCCCTAAATCGCGGACATGAGGAAATTTGTAATTGATCATGAAAATGGATGAATATCTTAGCTGAAGACATACGTAGAACATGGAAGACTTGAATGATATTGGGTGAGCCGGTACCGAATAGGTTTCATCCTAAATGTTCTAAGGATTACAAGGAATGGTTAAAGAAGAGCCTTGCAGGAACTATCGTGGTCCAAACGTTCCCCATATTATTGCAAATGTTGGGGCCAAGCATCAAATTCGTCTTCATCGACTCCAAGAGAAGTTTATAAGAGTGAGTTGGATCATAAATGCCAATATTCGAAAGACGCCAATGTAATAGCTCAATTGAAGAAAGAGTTACGATGAGCCAGGCAATGCATGTCAGAATTGGATGATAGCATGGATTAACAGATTCAGTCGGTCGAGAGGTTCAGACATTAAAAAGGGGATCTGTTGGAAAAAGATCACCTATGGGCGAACAAATATGCTATGAGGAAAGAGGTCAGCATCGCTAAGAGGACCAGACTTGGTGAAGGATCAGGATGAGCTTGAAGTTTGTTATCGTCCCCTGCGTGGGATTGCTTTTTTTGTACTTTACTTTGTAGTTTACTTTCCAAACTCATTTCCCAAATTTTATGTTAGTTAAACATTTTTAAATGCTATTAATGAAATATTTTGGGGGATAATGAATTGGCTTAAAAAGACATATACATCCTTCAATTCGCTAGGTCTACCCTTGACACAAAAAGGTTATATGCATATTTAGGACACAATATTTGTTTGTTTACTTGTGTGCTTTAATTGTTTATGTGGTACGTTGCTTTGAATGAGGACATTTTTAGTCCACTCCTTTTCAAAAATTTTCGAAAATCTCTACAATACTGAATACAAGTCACTACCCCAAAATGTCCGACCAAAATTTCCTGAGTCTTGAGTTTCTCAGCCAAAAATAAAATATCACTACCAAATTCTAAAACATTACTCTGTCATCTCAGAAAAGGTAAAATTGCTCGAGGTGAAGATGACTGAGGAGAGTCTAAGGATGAAATTGCGTAGATTCAAACAAGAGATTCGAGAAATGGGAGAAAGAAAAATAGAAATAGAACTAGCCATGGAAGTTGAGCAAGCCAAAAATGTAGCACTATACGCAGATTTAGCGGCTAAGATGGCAAGATGTGCTATCATGTACGAGGAGACAGTTTCTATGCGGAAGGAACATGATGTCTTCAACAATGATATAAGCTTGAGGGTTCAGAAGATACGCGGAAAATGCTTTTTCTTCAATCAAGAGCCAATAGTGGTATCGAAGACACTCACCTTGGAGATACTGAAAAAAATACCGATGAGGAAATCATCTATATGCTTCCCTTTCTGGGACGTCTGCAAAAATGAGACAAAAAGATCACTCTCCCAGCTTATGAGCGGACACATAGCGTAGGGGTAAGAGTCGTCCTGTGTTCTCTCATTTAAGAGCACCTTAAGGCTTCACGCATGCTGATGCTTCTCGAAGGAACCATTTTTGAGTTTGGGCATGAAAGCTCTAGAAAGACATGTGCCTACCACCCGAACCAAAGGGGACACACTATAGAAGAATATGTGGAGCTTAGGGCAGCAATCCGTGACCTGATCAACGTTGGAAAGATCCCGTATATGTGCGGTGAGAACACCGTCCTTACATGTGACCAATTAGAGCCCAGTATACTGGTCACTGAGCACACTTTGTTTTATTGTCACTACTTTACGCCTTTTAAGAAAATGTTGTTGGATATCTACAGTCAGTTGATTCAAAAAGATGTCTTAGCCTCTATCAGAGAGGATGATGAAGAAATCGATCCTGTTGGAATTGAAATCTGAAAACCCAGCCCTTATATGACGCCATAGATCACAACATTGGAAGGCGCCTCGGGTTTTGCTATGACGTGGAATCCCTCATCAACATGGGAAAATTCAAGTTGAGTTTGCCCCCCGTGATTAATGCAACAGTCAGAAGAATAAGCTTTGATGAAGGCACCATCTATCTTTTTGGAGCTTTATTGTATGTTTTTTTTTTTTGTAACCTTCCTTGTAATCTTCAAGAAATGAATGAATGAAAATGATAATTTCCTTTTGTTTTCGAACTACATAGGGCCTGAATTCTCCTTTAGAGATATGTAGGCAGCCTTTCAAGGCCCGACCCCTATATTTTTAAAATTTTCTTTTCCCCTTTTTTCTTTCTACAAGGAAACATTGAATTCACGTTAGCAAGAATACCTTAGCTCAATGCAATTTAACCTTTCTGAGTCACTAACCTCAAAGTAAAATGAGCAAATTCCTGCTTGGTCAAAAATTAGTGCCCATCATTTGTCGGTTAACATGTCCTCAAATAAAGCAACTCTTACGTGTTCATATGCTTTCTATGTGATATTTTGCATTACTTGCCCTGAACTAAAACTAATAAATTTTCCTTTAAGTTGTTTTTCTTTCACAGGTAGTTAGAACTGATCTGTGTTGATAAGCTAGTTGAATGCCCTTATTTTACAAGATCATAAGGCCCTACAGATTCCTTCTCCAGTCAAAGTTCTCGGAAGGGCAAGTAAACAATGGGCGATAACGTTGAGGATACTGGCTCAATAGATATTTTTGTAGCTTAACCTGTTATTGCTGATCAGAATATACTAATTATGCAGTTGATGCAACAGATCACCGAGATGAGGGTCAAAATGCATATAAGGAAGATATGCCTAATCTGGTTTATGCTTTCAATGCTCCAGCAGATGGAAGACCTCCACTTGACTTTCCTCCTTTGAACGTGGAACAGGCTCAAAACCCACCCTTCGGTCTTGCTCAGAATCCCTTTGTCATCAACTTAACCATCCAAAATCCCCATTATGTCTCCGCCTCTTACCGAACACCACCTCCTCCTTAAAGTACCAAGCCCTAAGCGCCACTCCCTCCTCAAAATGCCAACTTTCAAGCTTGTCCGCCCCTTCAAAACCAAAATGCTAACCACCTGCACACTTCCCTCCGCCACCAAAATCACTATACCCCCCAAACTTTCCATCAAAACTATCAAGCCCCTCACTATGCCCAGAGTCCCTCAATTGCTCCACCCCTACCTCCAAAGACCACTTTCAAAATCCCGATTCCCAATGAGCATGGCGCCAATGGTTCTGAGCTCGACCACTATGAGGAGCGAGAGAGAGAGAGTGGAGGTCAAAGGAAGAGGCCGCTAAGTTGGATATGAAGGAAGAGATCCAAAAGGCCATGAAAGAGTTGCAGTGTATTCCTAAATTTGCCGGTTTGAATTATGAGGATTTATACATTCATCCGAATTTAGACCTCTCGAAAGGGTTCAAAGTGCCAAAATTTGATATTTTTGAAGGAATAGGGAACCTATTAGCGCACCTGAGGGCCTATTGTGACCAGCTTGTGGGAGTTATAAGAGATGAAACTTTACTGATGCGGCTTTTTAGTCGAAGTCTGAGTGGAGAGGCTTTGGAATGGTTTACATCTCATGAAACAAGACAGTGGCCTAGCTGGAATGCTTTAGCTAAGGACTTTATCGAACGATTCTCCTACAACGTGAAGATCGGTCCTGATCGCTATTTCTTAGTAAAAATGAAGTAGAAATCAAATGAAAGTTAAAGAGAATTTGCATACAGATGGAGAAATAAGGCAGCTAGAGTTCGGCCTCCTATGTCTGAGAAGGAAATTATCGAAGTATTTATGAGGCTTCAAGAGCCCAAATATTATGATAGAATTATGTTGCTCGTTGGAGCAAAGTTTGCTGAGATAGTCAAAGTAGGTGAGACTATCAAAGACAGATTAAGAATAGAGAAGATTGCCCGTGTTGCAGCCTCATCAGGATCCTTGGGTTTATTGTAGATAAAAAGAGAAGATGGTCTTTTATCTCTTCTGAGGGGAAGAAGACCCCAAGGAAATCCTCATCACACCATGGTCATTCTCGACCTTCGCAGAGTTCGTACCCAGCTTCTTATACACAGGCGGATTACCAAAATACCCCTCCTCCCAGTAATCAAAATACTCCTACTCCTAGCTACCAAACTCCCCCTCCAGTTTTCCAGACTTCATCTCACCACTATCAAAATGCCACCCCTAACTGTGCCAACATTCAGAAAAATTACCAAACGCCTCCCCCAATGTACCAAACCCCTGCTCCTCTTTACCAAAATACCCCTTCAAACTACCAAGCTCCACAACTAAATTACCAAACCAACTCATATCCAATATATCAAGCCCCTCGTCCAAACATTCCAAATTATCGTCAAATGCCTCCTCCTCAACAAGGCAACTATGATCCCCTCATCCTAGATTTGAGAATAATCCTACTAGAATTTTCACTCCGCTCATTGAAAGCAGAACAAGTTGTTTGAGCAATTAACTGTGGCAGGATATATTCATCCAGTTGGGCCCAAGCCATGTTGACACTAGCTCAAAGTTTTACAGACCTGAATAGAGGTGCACATATCACTGCAACGATGTTGTACATGATGCCGAGGATTATATCAACCTGAAGCACAAGATCCATGACCTGATTGACCAGAATGTGGTCTCTCTTCAGACGATTGGGCCAAATGTCAATAGCAATCCTTTGCCAAATCATGGAGGCATCACTATCAATATGATAGAGACAGATGTTGATTGCTGCGTGACAAAGGCAATAGTTTCGATTGTTCCTGATGAACTAGAAAGGGTAGTAGCCTCGTTGAGCATTAGAGAGAAGAAAGAGTTTATGATTCTGACACCCAAGAAGGTTGTTGCCTTGGTGCCAAGAGAAAATCTTGTTCGTCCAATGTTTGTGATTGAAACGGCTGCCACTCAAGGCATAACCAGATCCTATAGATGTTACACACCGAAGGAGTTGGCTCAAGGAGGACAGAAGAAGGACCAAACAAAAATACCGATCAGTGAAGCCGAGGTCGAGGAGTTCTAGAGAAAAATGCAGCCGAAAGATTATTCGATTATGAAGCATTTAGAGAAGACATCAGCTCAGATTTCTGTATGGGCGTTGTTGATGAGTTCGCAAATGCGTAAGTAGGCTCTAACGATGGCCTTGGATGATACTTATGTGCCTATGGGTACTAACAGTGACAATCTAGCAACCATGGCAAACTAGGTCATTCGAGGACACCGAATCAGTTTTGTGACGAAGAGTTGCCCTTTGAAGGTAGGATGCACAACAAAGCTCTGCACGTTACCATCAAATGCCGGGATAGAATTATAAATCATGTTTTGGTCGACGATGGGTCCAAACTCAATAAATGCCCGCTTTCGACTCTCAAGCAGCTGAAATTTGACTTGGGAAAGGTTCAACAAGACCAGGTCAATGTGAGAGCCTTCGATTGAGTGCAAAGAGACGTGATAGGGGAAGTAAACTTGGGAGTTCAGATGGGTCCTGCAGATTTTAAAGTAGAGTTATTGGTGTTGGATATCAACACTAGTTACAACCTGTCTCTAGGAAGACCGTTTATCCATATGGCTAGGGTTGTGCCGTCTACCCTTCACCAACTGATAAAATTTATTTGGAAGGACCAGGAATTGGTCATTCATGGTGAGGGGAGCTATTCCGACGGGTACGCATCGATCGCTGATGAGGTCTCCCGAGGTTGCAGTTTCTACACGGTGGAACTGGTGAATGCCATTGGTGATGATTTGGCTCCGCAACCTCGTATGCCTTCTGTGTACAAGATGATTGCTACTGTTATGCTTCGGAGAGGTTTCAGACCAAGTTTCGAATTAGGGAAACATTTTCAAGAAATTGTCGAGCCTATCCAAATCTCCGCCAAAGGAGCAAAATTCGGTTTGGGGTATATCCCAAAAAATGATGAATCAGAAATGAAGAATAAGAGTGTTGATCAATCACTGGGTAGGGAAATTCCTCATTTGTACCAATGGTTTCCAATATGAGAGTATGTAGACGATGGTGGTCTCGAGGAAGGAATCTAGGGCTTTTTTGAGGAGATTGATGCGGTCATTGAGAAAGAGGCTGGGACATCGAGCATCCGTGATGTAGAACCCTGAGAAGCAATTGCCAAGTTGGACCTCCACACCGCTCCTGATTTCATGTGTAGCTTGGTAGAAAAGACATGTGTTTGTGTTTGTTTTTAAAATTAGTGGTAGTTCGAAAGAGGCCCGAGACTCATATTTTATGCAGTTTTTTACTTAGTTTGAAGTTTTTAATTCCCCCGTGATGTTTAAAAAGGTGAAATGGCCCTCAACCTTGACCAAAGTTTTCAATTTAAATGAAAGCCTCTTTTATCAAAAATTTGTTTACTGATCTGTTTATATTTTTCTTTCCTAACTTTGCTTGTTTATGATTTTAGTAATATTAATTTAAAACCTGTCAATGTCATGTGATGTGATGTCATGTCATGAGTTGAGTGAACGAAATGAGGCAGGTGATGACAAATCCGAGGAATATGAAGAAGAAAATGTGGTACCTAAACATGTTGATTAGTTTAAACAATTTGAGAATCAACACAAGCCGAATTTGGAAGAAACTGAGATTGTGAATCTAGGGGACGGAGATTGTGTTAAAGAAGTAAGAATCAACGTCCATCTGACTGAAGCTCAAAGAAGGGACCTGATCCGCCTGCTTAGAGAATACATTGATGCTTTTGCGTGGTCTTACAAAGATATCTCAGGGCTGAGTACGAATATGGTGTCCCACAAGTTGCCGACTATTCCAGATTTTAGTCCAGTAAAACAAAAGACTCAGAAGTTCAAGCCCGAGTTGAGTTTAAAGATCAAATAGAAGATTACCAAACAGATCGAGTCCCATATAGTGGAAGTGATGCAATATCCGACTTGGTTAGCCAACGTTGTTTCGGTTGCCAAGAAAGGCGAAAGAATCAAAATTTGTGTTGAATACAGAGATCTCAACAAAGCTAGCCCGAAAGATAATTTTCCATTGCTAAATAGTCACATTCTCATTGACAACTATGCCAAGCCTGAGATTCAGTCATTTGTGGATTGCTATGCGGGTTATCATCAGATCCTGATGGACGAAAAACATGCAGAGAAGACAACTTTCATCACGCCCTTGGGTGTATATCATTATCGGGTGATGACTTTTGGTCTCAAGAACGTGGGTGCTACTTATATGAGGGCAATGAAAACCATCTTTCATGATGTAATTCATAAAGAGATCGAGATGTATATAGATGATTTTATAATCAAATCTTATGAGAGTTCAAATCACTTGACTCATCTGAGGAAGTTTTTTTATCGCCTGTGTCGATACAATTTGAAGCTAAATCCCGCTAAATATGCTTTTGGTGTGCCAGCTGGAGAGTTGTTGGGATTCATAGTTAGTAAAGAAGGAATTGAGCTTAATCCTTCCAAAATCAAAGCGATTCGAAAGTTACCTCCTTCGAAGACCAAGAAATAGGTGATGAGTTTCTTGGGAAGGCTGAACTACATGAGCCGATTCATAGCTCAATCCACCGTGGTATGTGAGCCCATCTTCAAGTTGTTGAAAAAAATGCATTGACCAAGTGGATCGGAGAATGTCAAACTGCTTTTGATGCCATCAAGAACTATTTGTCCAATTCAGCGGTGTTGGTTCCTCCACGGGAAGGAAGTCCTTTGTTGTTATATCAATCTGTCTCAGATAATGCATTTGGATGCGTGATTGGTCAAAATGATGAAACTAGGAAGAAGGAGCGAGCCACTTATTTTTTGAGCAAGAAATTCTCTCCATATGAGGCTCATTATACTCTTTTGGGAAGAACATGTTGTACTTTTACTTTGATTTCTCAGAAGTTCATACATTATTTGACTTCTTATACCATATACCTTATTTCTAGAATAGACCCGTTAAAGTATATTTTGTAGAAAACAATGCTGACAGGGAAGTTGGCTAAATGGAAAATGCTTTTGAGTGAGTTTGACATTGTGTACGTGACGCAGAAGGCGATAAAAACATAAGCTTTGGCTGATCATCTTACAGAGAATCCAGTTTATGAGGAGTATGAACCACACAAGAATTATTTTTCCCGATGAAGAAGTTGCATTTATGGGTGAAGATATTTCTAAAGCATACCCGGGTTAGAGAGTGTTCTTGATGAAGCGGTGAATCACCAAGGGAAAGGTATTAGAGCGGTCTTAGTGTCAGATATCGGTCAACACTATCCTATGGCAGCTAAACTCTGATTTGATTGTACAAACAACATGGCTGAGTGTGAAGCTTGTATCCTCGATCTGAAGATGACGATTGATATGAACGTTCAGGAGCTGTTGGTTATTGGAGATTTAGATCTGCTAATTCACCAGGTTCAAGGAGAATTAGCCATGAATAACCCAAAAATCACACCGTACGTGTAGTATATATAGATGTTGTGCAAAAGGTTCCGCAAGATTGAGTTCAGACACACTCCCAGGACACAGAATGAGTTGTTCGATGCTCTAGCCACCATTGCCTCGATAAATAAACATCCATGTACAAGTTATATTGATCCCTTGGATATAGAGGTAAAAGAGCTGCCTATCCATTGTTCACATGTTGAAGTAGAACCAGATGGTTTGCCTTGGCATTTTGACATGAATATGTATTTAGAGATCGAAACTTATCTTGAGAATGCAACGTTCAATCAAAAGAAGTCGATACCATATGACCCTTGATTTCTTTGCAAGTAGGGAAATCCTTTATAAGAGGACTCCAGATTTAGGTCTCCTCAGATGTGTTGATGCTAGTGAAACTGCAAAGCTTTTAGAATAAATGCATGCCGGAGTTTGTGGTAATCACATGAATGGGCTCACTTTGGCTAGGAAGATCCTCCGAGTCGGTTATTTTTAGATGACTATGGAGTATGACTTTGTAAGTTTGTGCAAAAATGTCATAAATGTCAAGTGCATGGTGATTTGATTCAAGTTCCACCTCATGAACTTAATGCTATAAGTTTACCTTGGCCATTTGTAGCTTAGGGCATGGATGTCATTGGTCCGATAGAGCCAACCGCCTCTAACAGACACATATTCATTTTGGTCACCATTGACTACTTCACCAAGTGGGTGGAAACAGCTTTGTATAAGTCGGTAACCAAGAAGGTTGTAGCTGATTTCGTTCGCAACAATTTGATATGTAGGTTTGGAGTGCCAGAATCCATCATTAATGATAATGGAGCGAATCTCAACAGTCACTTGATGAGAGAGATATGTGAACAATTCAAGATTACTCATCGGAACTCAATCGCCTATCGTCCCCAAATGAATGGAGCTGTAAAATCCGCCAACAAAAACATGAAGAAGATTCTGAGAAAAATGATTGACAATCACAGAGGTTGGCACGAGATGTTGCCATATGCTTTGTTAGATTACATAACGACTGTCAGAACGACAATTGGAGCTACTCCATACTTGTTAGTATATGGAATAGAAGCAGTTATACCTGTCGAAGTTGAGATACCTTTATTGAGAATCATCCAAGATGCTGATTGGATTCGCAAGCGAATTGATCAGTTAACATCGATTGATGAGAAAAGAATGGTTGCTGTTTGTCATGGTCAATTGTATCGACAAAGAATGATTCGTGCTTTCCACAAGAAAGCAAGAGCCAGGATATTTGAAATCGGCCAATTAGTTCTCAAACGCATTTTCTCTCATTAGGATGAGTACAAAGGGAAATTTGTACTAAATTGGCAAGGACTTTACATGGTTCGCAAAGTATTATCTGGAGGTGTTTTGGACTTGTTGGAGATAGATGACACCGAATGTCTGAAACTCATCAACTCAGATGCTGTCAAGAGATACTATGCGTGAAGTTTCAGTTTGTATTCCTGTCATTTCCTTGTAATCGTTTCATTTGCTTGTAATCGCTTCGTTTAAAATTTTATCCCTTTTTTAATGAACTACGTCTAACCTGAATTTTCAAGAATGAGATACGTAGGCGGCCTATGTCGGCCTCGATCATCCTTTTATTCCTTTTTAATGTTTCCTTTTGTACTTGAACTACGTATGACCTGAATTCTCAAGAATGAGATACGTAAGCAGCCTATGTCGGCCTCGGTCGGTTTCTTTGTAATTTTTTTTCTTTTTTTTTTGTTAATCCTCTAGAAAGGGGAACTACGTTTGACCTGATTTCTACCTCAACAGGATATATAAGCGCCACAATGGCTTGGTCATATTTTCCGTAAGATTTCTATTTCTCTTTACAATAGAAACTAGGACAAAATTTTTGAAAGAAACTAAAAAATTATCAAGAAGAAGATCTCTCCAACAAAGTCAAGACTGAAGTCACATTGAGAATTGTAACTGGGACAAAATTTTTGAGAAGATCTCAAAAGTTCCATGATTTGTTCATCGACAATTCAAGATACACCGAGACAACCAACTGAGACAGAAATTTTTGACGATGACCACAAAAATTTCATTAGGGTTCCTTGGAGGTTTTGGAACAATTTTGAATACTTTCTAGTAAGTAATCAGATAGATCTCAAAGCATCAACTTCAAAGACGTTCATTGAGCTTGGCGTGACATGACACTTGGCAGGGACCTTTTCAAGTATTACTTTTTGAAAATCTAGCTTTTTTAAAAATTTTATTTCCTGTTCCAATTTTTTGTATAAAAATATGTTGTCCTATCTATCAAGAAACGGGAGGTCGGAGAATTCAACCGGAGATAGTCAAACAAGGAGTAGGCAACTGAAGAGATCGACATAGATCAGTTCATTTTAAACTAACAATTTTTCTGTGGATGCAGAAAAAATTTTATGCTTCTTATACTGAAGATTTGGGAATATGATTAGCATTATTTCATTCAAATTCTCAGCAAAGCGATGATCATAATGAACATTGCAACTATGTTCAGAGATGGAACAAACGAAAACCACGAAGAGAGCAATATTATTATTTTCCAGAAACTAAAGATACCTGTAAAACATTTATCTGCATTATATTATGAGATATGATAGTATTCTTACCCTAAAGGTTATTTATATTGTATTGTCGAATGAGACGATACTATTACCTAGAGAGTCATGCATATCGTATTGTCAAATGAGATGATTCCACTAATCCGAGGGTCATTTTTATTTATATTGTCAATTGAGACGATACCGCCGTCCAAAAGATACTTATAAGATCAACTATGTTACTCGGTGAAGCATTATCACCGTTCGGAATCAGGGAGGCATCATCAAAAGATTCATGCATTGCAAGAGAAAGGAGCCAGACATTGCAAGAGAAAGAAGGCATGCATAGCAAGAGGAAGAAGTCATGCATAGCAAGCGAAAGAAGTCACGCATAGTGAGAGAAAGAAGTCATGCATTGAAAGAGAAGAAAGTCATACATCGCAAGAGAAAGATTCATGCATAGTAAGAGGAAGAAGTTAAGTATTGCAAGAGAAGGAAATCATGCACAGCAAGAGAAATCGATCATGCATCGCAGAGAAGTCACGCATAGCAAGAGAAGAAAGTTATGCACCACAAGAGAAAGATTCGTTCATAGCAAAAGAAAGAGTCATGCATCTCAAGAGAAGGATTCATGCATAACAATAGAAGGAGTTGTGCAATGCAAGATAAAGATTCATGCATCACAGGGAAAGAAAACCATGCGTCACAAGGAAATCAACAACGACTGCATCATTTTCATTTATAAGAACAATATCAAAAGAACTATCAACCTATTTTATTACTTGGACATTAGAGAAAGAGTACATTGAAAATTATATTGCAAATATAATCTACAAGCTTTATTTGCTTTATGTCAAACCCGATGAAGTTGACATTAAATGTTCAAGGAGAGAAATTAAGTGTCAACACGGTAAAAGACACTGTATCCTTTTTGAATTGCATATTTTATGCTAATGAGTTTTATCTCAGTCTCTGTTGAGAGCATCCAAAAGGATGAATTCTTTGAAACAAACCACAGGTGCGGATGACATCAAAAGGATGCAACACAACGTGAAACTTTTTATTAGCAGCGAATTGGGACATAGTCCAAAGAGGAGTGCCAAACTCTTAGGACGCGAGCAGAGGAGTGACTTCTACCACAATCAAACCACACCCCTATCAAAAGGCATGTGGTTTTTTTCTAAAATTTGTTAGTTCTAGCTTCCCATCCGGAAAATTTTGGGTTCATCGGAAGCAACTTTCCAATCTAAGTGATAATGCTCCAAGAGCTTTGGAGATTATGTCCGTGTAAGTTTTTGATTATGGATGTGAAGCGCGCCACATTCATGACTAAGAGGTTGCAAGCCTCCTTTTCATACTCGACTTACTTTGTCGCTTTCCCAAAACGAAAGGTGATCTAGCATAATAGATTTCCTTTTCACCCGATTGAGTCAAACTACAAGCAGACTGATTCCCTAAGTGGAGGGATATGTTGGGGGGACCAGTGTTGAAAACTCGGCCATATTTTCAACATTCTCTCTTAAATCTTATTCTCGAGCATTTTGATGCTTTCATAATTCGATGTTGGGATAGCTTTTGAATTATTTCAAATCGTACGTTAAATAAAGCGTATCGAACTACAAGTGGTCTTAATTCTCATATAGTCTGAGATATGTAGGAAATTCATTTTTGGGGTTCGGCTATAATTCCTAAAGTCCGTACCAAATCCCTTTACAGAAAAGATGAAGAGGTGGTCGGTCAAAATTGGATTAGTCAATTTGATTTTACTCAAATTTCTCACATCAATCCAAGTAAAATGAGGGACAGTTGTTGACACTCAATTTTGACCCTTCACGGTACAAATTAGTTGCCGAACTTATTAATTTTCAAACGATTTAGAATAATTAGTATATAGAATTCAAATATTTTTTAAAAGTAATTTTTATCAGTTTTAGTAATTTTTGATAAGTTTAAATATTAAATATGTATATTTTACAAACGTGTATATAATTATGTCATTTTATGAATATCCAAAAAATCGTCTCAAAGGATTTTAGTTTTACTTAAATACTTTATTAACTTAATTTTGTGTAAATTGTTAGTCTATATTTTGAGTCTTTAGTTTTATTTAGCTAATTATTTTGTTTCGTTAAAATTAAGAAGCTCCTTAGTTATTTATATCAATTCGTCTTATTTGAATTACTTGCCGAACTTATCCTAATTAACTCAATTTGGCTACATCTTTGATCCCCGATTAGCTATAATTTAAATCATGTGGCCAAATCTTAATTTAATTCCCACCAATTTGATACCCTTGACCCATCTTAATGACCATGTTGGATTTTATTTTGTCATTTCCAGCAAATTCCCCAGCCCACACTTTATACCATATTTCAGCCCACTTCTATTAGTCCCAACCAACCTAAATTTCAGCTCAATCCTTTCCCCCTCTGACACGACCCAACTCTCTTCTCCTTAAAAAAAAAACCCACAACATCAGCTAAACGTACAACAGTACGATACAAATGACCCCCCTATACTCTTCGTTCTTTGTCTCCAGCAGCAACGCGTG
Organism: Solanum bulbocastanum; assembly: GCA_037074985.1. Classification (NCBI taxonomy): domain Eukaryota; kingdom Viridiplantae; phylum Streptophyta; class Magnoliopsida; order Solanales; family Solanaceae; genus Solanum; species Solanum bulbocastanum. The sequence goes on from CM073600.1 coordinate 46,466,988, forward strand.
CAACCCAGCCCCAGACCCCTACACGCAGATCCTTCTCCCTCACACGTCAAAAACAACATTTCCATCAACAAGTTCACGACGTGAACTCGAAGACATCAACAAATACACAACGATTCCAAACGACAGTGGCAAGCGGCGTCAATACGCGTGAATCGATACATGTACAGGCAGTACTCTGCTCCTCTTGTTGTCTTCTTCCTCTCGTCCCTGTTGCAACAGCAAAGCAAGCTGCGTCTCAGTCCTTGGGGCTGTGGGATCGGTCCACATCGCACCCAAGGATGAGTGATTCGATCCCACCCATCCGTCCCTCTTTCCTCTTTCGAAATGGGATGAATTTTCAGAGAAACATGTGTCGTCCCAAAATGGTGAAAATTTTTGAAGTTTGAATTCGAATTGGGCCTTATTTTAATCCAATTTCTCACCTCTTTTCCCCCCAAACGAACCCTAATTTCCCCCCTATAAGTACCTCATCCTCTTCACTGTGAAAGTGGTTGGAAATTTTGGGTTTTAGAGAAAATTGTTGGGAAAAATATTCGAGAAATTAGCTAAAATTTGAGAGAAAGCACGAGAAACTACTAGCTATAAATATTTACATATAAACATTTGGGAAGGCTTTGCTTGAGTCTTTTGTTTGCTTCTTTGTTCACCGAAATCTCTCGGAGTCGTCGGAAGTCGCTGCCCTCTAAGCTTATCAGCCGTCCCAATTTAGCTGCACCTCGAAAGATAATACTCATTTTCGGTTCAAACTTTTTTTTTCTACTCTTAATGTGTTGCTGTTAGATTCTTGACTATGTGATGTTAATGCTTGGGGATACTATTGACTCACTGTTGATCGTAAATTAGTGTGGTTGGTTCGTTTGCTTCGGAATATTGATAAGAGTTGAGGTTCTTCGTCTTTTTTTGTCTACCATTTTATCTGTTAGTTTCTGGGGAGTTTCTCTTCTCTTTCGGCATGTAATGAAGTCATTTCGCTCTTTTATCCCTCTGTAGCGGCTTGGAATTAGAGGTTATTGTCTCGAGCTTGTATTAGAACTATCATATGTCCGTTCCTAAGTTTTGTTTAGGGTAGTGAATCACCATTTTTGTCCTGTTTATCTTCGATAATATATGTTTTAGCATGAAGTTTGCTTTTCTTAGTATATTAGGTCCCTTTCATTGTGAATTGTAGTCTTTCATGACATATGTATGTTGTGTATCCTTCATGATTATTTCAATTTCTCATGGTCTGCATAAGTTTGTTTCCCCATGATCAATAATGTAGAATTTTGTCCATTTAAGTTTAGCTTCAAACAATTATTTGTCTTTATATTTTACAAGTTAAATTCAAAGCCATGATTGTCTTGTTCCACCATCTTTCATTTATTTGTTGCTTGGCTTTAGTCTTTATTTGGTTAGAGTCATGGTTTTCGAAGCTATCATGTCTGGTCACCTCTGTATACATTTTATTTACTACGAGTAGGCCTTAATGTTTGTTAGCATAATTCTTATTATGGCTAAATGCCAAATGTTTGGTGATTGATGCATGATGGTTTAGCCTAGTTTACTTAAGAGTTTTTTCTCCTTATATATATATATATATATATATATATATATATATATTTTATAATTATTTTGTGATTTTAACAGTGATCTTGGGTAAAGGCCCTATTTTATCGTTCGGGTCATCCAACAGGAAACTGAAATACAGGTTCCCGGAGGTTTAACACAGCTGGAATTTGGATTTTTGATGTTCGAAAAGCTCGAAAACAGGACGATATATCTGCTGTATACACTGATATACAGTCAGAAAATATAATATACAGGTCAAAACGTGAAAAATGCAGATTGAAAAATGCAAAAATACAGAGTTCGAATAAAATTACAAATTCAGGAGTTCGAGAACTAGCGGTATACATGGTGTATACATCAAATATACACTTGGTGTATATCATGACAAGTGTGAAAGAAAAAGGGCTAAAGGCCCATGGAAATTTTAGCAGGTCCAAAGGAGTTAATGGGCTGACCCATGATTGTTAGCAAAGTGGTAGACTTAGGACAGGGGTGCCAAAGGGCCAATTTAATTGGATTTGGGCCAAAGCCCAAGTCTAATTATTTCCTTTCCCTCTCTTATTATTTATATTGTATTATTTGACTAACTTTGTTTATTTTATGGTTTAATACAATTGAATTCCCATAGATAGCCATTTCATTTTTTATCATATTCAAATTAAAATATTTATATTTTATACTTAGCTCTATTTTTATTATTAGTCTTGTCACTTAAATTATTCCCCTTTAGAAAAATTACCCTTTAGTTCATTTCCCCTTAAGATAATTAAAATGACAATAGTAATAATAATAAAATAAAATAATAATAAATAGATAAATAAAAATGAGTTTTCTTACTTAGTTAATATATTCTAAAAAATTAGTCAAAATCTTTTTAGTCAAACCGCCGGTCAACCACAAGTTAGCGGACATTCCGAGGGCCTAACACCTACTCGGAATGTACATTGAACTCAAATCCTTTTTCAATTGATTTTATCTGTTTAAGTCTTTTGAAAACCTTCAGTTTTGTCTTTATTTTTACTAAAAATTAAGTGGCGACTCTGTTATTTTGAAAATTTGATTTCTCTTAAATCGTAAGTTTAATAGATTTTTCGAAAACTTAGTTATTTTTCTTTTATTTATATTTTCGAGTAAGACATTAAGTACTGGTGACACGCGGAATAAGTGGGGGACATGCTAATACTAGCTACAGCTAGTGATTGCCTGTGAGTTGGGTGTTTGTTTGTCATCATCAATGTCACGCTCTGAGCCTACGCCCTGGATGTTGCCGGCACTCGAGAACCATTGCTGGCTTCAAGCGAACCCTTGGCCTAGCTTACTTACTCAGCGGAAGACTTTAAACATTAAGAAAAGAACTCAAATGCAAGATAACTCAACTGTCTCAAACTTAACTCATAATGTTTTAGAAATAAACATTTAACTTAGCTAAAATGGCAACTCAAATCTGAATATAAGCCAATAACAAAATGATGACGAATGAACTAACATCTGATTAATTGTATACGAAGCCTCTAAAACAACTGAGATGGATGTCGGGACTGGCCCACGACATCCTAATGAACTGAAATGATAAAGTAATAAAAAGGGGGATCCTTCGGAATGCAAGGAGGCTCACCAACAACTCTAAAGCTCAATTGGATCAACGATGCGCTGGATGCTGATCCTGGCTACCTGCGTCTGCATCATAAGACGATGCAGGCCAACTGGTATCAGTACATTGAATGTACGAGTATGCGAGTTAGAATGCTAAACACAACTTAAGCTTGAAGAGAATTTGAAAGAAACTGAAGAACTCACCTGGCTCAATTCAACTCAACGTGACTAAACTCATTTCAATATAAAGCAGTTTAAAACAAGTGTAATATAAAGAAAAGCTCTTTAAAACATGATGTAAACTTTGTGTATTTAGAAATACAATAATAACTCTGTATGTATGCAAAGATACAATATGAACTCTGTTTGTATATATAAAATACAAATATTTCTGATGTATATAAAAATACAAAATAGTGTTGTGGGAGTTTCTCTAACCGACAACTATCACTTAAGAGCTATAGTGATGATACAACTCTTTACCTCATGCTCCCAAGGACCATCCTATACCTTACGGGGGGTATAGGACCTAACTCACTAAGTGGATCCACTAGTCTATGCTAAAAGCATCTTAAGGAGTCATCTAGAAAGTATGATCCTTTACTACCCATAATGACTACATAGTTTATGGAGACGTGAGTTATTTGAACTCAAGCTCGTCCCCATATCGGTGTTCAATACTACTCCCAAAATATACTTTAGCTCATATGTTTGTAAAAAACAAAACTCTTTCTTTGGTTTGAGATAATTACTCAAAACTTAGCTTAAAGGCTTTTTTGAAAATCTCAGTTTCCTCTTTACTAAAAAAAAAACTATCACAACAACTCCTTTTGAAATCTCAATTTCCTTTCTTGTTTAAATGTGAAAACATTTAATCTTTGGGAAAACATAGTCCTGATATACTCTTTTGAAGAAATGACTTCAATCTTTACTCTTTACTGAACTCAAAACTTATGTCTTAAGATAAAGTAAAAACATTTGTAAAAGACTTTTGAAAACTTTATGAACTTCTCTTGACTTAACTCTTAACTTCTCTTGACTTGACTCATAACTTTTCTTGAATTGAATTATGGATTCAAGGATTGTGATTTGTGATAGGAAGGATCTCATGATGTTTAGGAATTATTTTAGATAGCTAAACATGAGAAAAGTCACGAAATCACCGTCTTGGAACAAGTAACGCAGAGATATTTCTAAATGAATGGTCGCAAAATTTTATTTTGAGACAGAGGAGTCTGCGTCCTAACCGCGACGCGGAGAAACTTTTTGTTCTGTGGGGGAGCAAGTCCACAACGCGGACTTGCGTGCCAGATCATGCTTGACTTTTTTCTTCCTCGTTTTACAACCCCAATTCGCCTAAACTCGACTATTGATCTCAAATTAATTTTAGATTTCGATACCCAACATATTTACTCAAGAACCTAACTTAAAACAACTCTAAAACTCAACGTTAAGATCTCCGAAACTCCTCAATTCATCCCAATTCAAGAACAACATTCAAATTCAAGAATACATGTCAAGAACATCAACTTTCAAACTCTTTTAGGACAAAGTTCACTGAACTAAACATATTTGGCGCGTGTGTGAATGAACCTAACGCTATGAGAGACTCAACATACCTCGTAGGGATCACCGCTTGTCGAAGTCCACAAGCTAAACCTTCAAGATCGACGAACTTTGCTCTTTCTCCTCTTTTCTCCTTTTGCGTTCTTTCTCCAAAAACCCTAGTGTAAATCTCCAATTGCCTAAACTGAACCAATTCAGTTTTGACCCTTAATTAATTCACCAAAAACGAATTAAAATAATAGGGTATGGAAAAAACCAAAACACCATTTAAAAGTCCGAATTAGACTTTCCTTAATCGCACAGCCCAACTTCCAAAGGGCAACTCACTCATACAAACTCGGAATCGCACAAACTCGGCGGCGTTGGAAAGATCATTCTAAGAGCTTTCCAACAATATCTTGAAGTACACCTAACTCATCCCTATCTAGGAGTTATGACCGTTTGAAGTTGACTAAAACTCAACTTTTCCTAACTTAAACAAATTTCCAGATTTTCATTCTTTCCAAAAATGACTATTTCCAATTATAAGCTTCTTCCTAGTTATTTCAAATTGCGAGATTTTACAATCAAAAAGAGCAAAAATGTTGTAACCTAGTGTTTTGATGATATTCACAAACACTATGGCTCCTGGTCCCCAAAGTTGAGCATGTCCCTATGGTCAAATGGTAAAGCTGCCACACTGACGCGGTTGGTGAGCATGAGAAAAGAGAGCTTTGTACTTGACCAATGGGAGAACACTAGGTTGTTTTGTTTAGAGGATAATACATCCTCATTGACATGAAACAACGTAGTTAAGACATAAAACTACAATTGAAAAGGTGTATTTGTCTTTGTAAGAACACAAGCCTTAAAGAACTTTAAGGGACCTCAAAGAGTTACCAACTGCGTCTTTTGTTGTTGCATCAAAAGCTTGTGTCGTGTGTTTGAATTTGTTAGATACGTTTCTAATCTATTTTGGAACGGATCGTTCCATCATTATTTAATCAAACATGAGCATGATTAGTGTTAACTGCGTAGGGTGTGATTGAAGACTATATTAATTAGATTTAATTAATATAGTGGGCAATAGAGGTATTGCTTTGGCTCTTTTTGTAATAGAGTTATTACCTGGGGTAGGATTAAGAGTTTAATCTATGTAATCACTTGTTGCTTGAAGATAGTGAAACAGGTTGTGGTTTTCTCCCTTGAGCAAAGAGGTTTCCACGTAAAAACTCCTTCTTGTTTTAGTTTTCATTTTAGTCTCCTCAAGTGCATTTAAGTATATTACTGACCAGGTCTCTCAGTACGTGGTGGACTCGTGTAGCTCATCACTGTGGCCAACAAGTACTCCCCCTCCAGATGGTTTGTAAAGCATCACTTGGTAAATAAATTAAAGTTAGTTACCAAAAAAGAAAAATAATGAAAGTTGGTGGTAAGTGCTCCTCCTTCTTTAACCAAAAGTCTCTAGTTTGAGCCCTAAGAATGCAGTCACCTTTACCCTCTAAAGTAGACTTCCCACCCTAATCCAGATTATTCGGGTCCCAAATCAAGTATAGGACACTAGAAAAAAACATGGCTGGTAACAAGTAATGTTGTCTAGAGTAGAGTCCAGGGGAATGGACTGGAAACAAGCAACACTGGTATTTTGTGACACAATATTTGTGAAGGATTCTAACAAAGTGAGACGAATTCAGGATTTAGAATAAGTGAGTTGAGAACATGCATGACTGTTATATGTACTTGAGCACGTCGAACTGATGCGATTTTCACATTATTCAAGCAGATTGTCAGTTTAAACACATTTTTATTTCGAGTTTAAGTTTACCAAACGAACCAATGATGCCACACATTTTAACATTCAATAACACAATAACTACAGAGAGTAGACCATAAATAAACGAAGCTAAGGAGTAGCGCTATCATCTGATGTAACTTTTTGTTTATAAACTAACATCTTATCGAAGTTATTGTGAATGCCACATGTTTCACACCAACAATTCCTAATGTTAACAAAAATCAATTTTTTACGACAGCAAAAGAACAATTTGCTGCCTGATTCAGAGTACAGGGCTAAATTTTGAGAGAATGCTCATCTTGGCTGCATCTTTAAAATTAAGGTAAGAGACAATTTTTACAATGAGACATTCAGGTAATATGTCAGCTATGGCTCTCCTCATCATGGAAATTTCTACCGTACAAATTTCTATATGAAAATAAACCCTAATATTCTTATAAAAAAAAAAAAAAACCTAGTGCAGTGTTTGTTACAAGCCGCACGTCTAAAATTAACATATTTAGGGAATTACCAATTTATTATTATAAAAATATTTTTCTCTAATGGTATATAATTTTTTTTTTTAATATTGTTAATTCAAAAATTCCAATACGTGTTATTTTACTTTGTACTTAAGAATATAGTATTTTAGAAAGTAAATTATTTTAATTAATATAACATACATTTATCACTGATTAGCTATTTATATTTCTTTCTGGATCAATTAAATTGACTAACATAAATCAAGAAAGATATTTTGTGATTTTATTTTTGCCTCTTTGTTAGTTTTGCTTCCACGTATGTCTTAGTATTTTCACTAACAATATTGTTGGTGATGTTTTGAACATTTAGGTTTTGGAGAACACATCTAATAGGTTGAATGTTTGGATCATCCTATGAAAAAAGATTAAAGAAGGCTTTAGATTTCACAAAATGTATTTTAAAATTTCGGATATTAGAAAAAAGTTAAATTCTAATAAGGTTCTTCATACATGCAAAGCGCGGACAAGTTCAATAATAATAATAATAATAATAATAATAAGGAATAAATGGTGCAACACACATTTTCAGAGCTAGTGTACTTACTATACTAAAAAGAAAATAATATTTCATGGAAAAAGAAAAAGGCCAAAGAAGAGAGCTCAGAGACGACAGAATTAATGGAAGATTGAGAGGGCCAACTTGTCTTTGCCTAGTTCTGTGTTTATCTTTTTAATTTAAATTTTCGGTTTGTTGTTTGTTTATGTATGTTTGATAGAAACATAATTATATTGTGTTATTTTAGTATCAAATGGCTATTCAAGTTAAGTTAATCTGTTTCTGTGGAATTTGTCTAACAACTCGTTGAATCGCACAATACCGTCTTGGTTGTTTAGCATCCCTTTGGTATATCCGTTGAAGCTCCATCATAATCAATTCAGTGGAGTAGTGGATGAGCTCAAAATGAACCCAACATTAAAGGATTTGAATTTAAGTCATAATCAGCTCATTGGTCCTGTTCCTCCATCACTTGCAAATCTCATAAACCTTGATTTAGGAATAGATCTAATTCTTTTCGACTATGCAAAGACTTGATTATATTGATCTTTCCTACAGTCATAACGGTACCAAATTCACTCTTCCTTGCCTAGAAGTTTTGTTGTTTTCATCTTGTGAACTAAAGGAGTTTCCACACTTCTTGAGAGGTATAAAGACCATACGGCTCTTAGATCTTTCTAATAATAAGATTCATGGCCCAATCCCTAACTGGTTTAGCAACATGAGATGGGACTCATTGTCGCACCTAAACATTTCACATAATTCACTTACAGAACACCCAGAAGAACTACATTTCTATAATCTAAAGTCTGTTGATCTTAAGTTTAACTTTCTTCATGGTCCACTGCCTTCATCCATTTGTAACATGAGCAGCGTTAGCTTTCTAGATTTATCACACAACTACTTTAATGACTCGGTTCCACATTGTTTGGGAAACATGGATATAGTCTATTTGTGCTGGACTTGAGAAGCAATAGTTTCAGTGGGAGTCTTCCACCGTTATGTAGTTGGACCACTTCACATTTGAGGACCATTGTCTCGAATGGTAATCAATTTGAAGGACCTGTCCCGATGTCATTGCTCAACTGTAATTCCTTATAAATCCTTGATGTAGGAAATAACACTATAAATGGTACATTTCCAACTTGGTTAGGAACTCTTCAACAGCTGCAGGTCCTTATATTAAAGTCAAACAAGTTCCATGGACCTATAAGTGCCTGCTAGACTGAATTTTGCTTTCCCATGTTGCGGATCCTTGATGTTTCTCATAACAAATTCAATGGTTTATTGCTTCAACAAGTTTTTAAAAACTTTAGAGCAATGATCAAATTTGATGACACGAACAAAGGTACTATCAAATATATGGAACTAGATCTTGACGTGAACATAAGGTATATAGATTCAATGAAGTCGGTGATCAAAGGCCAGGATATTGATCTAGAAAGAATCATGACAGTTATAGATCTCTCAAGCAACCATTTTGATGGCATGATTCCCAAAGCGTTAAAAGATTTTAGCTCACTTTGGCTACTCAATTTATCCCATAATGATCTCCGAGGAGATATTCCAATGGAACTGGGACAAATGAATACGCTTCAAGTGTTAGATCTCTCATGGAATTGGCTCACTGGAAAGATTCCAAGGGAACTGACAAGACTAAAATTCCTGGCAGTCTTCAACCTCTCTCAGAATGTTCTCATCGGACCGATTCCTCAAGGTTCACAGTTCATGTTAAATTTATGGGTTCGAGTCACCAACAACTATAAGATAGTACATTTTTCATGTTACAAATTTATTTTTCCTTTGTGCTATGCATAGAGTGGAACCATTGAATGATCAGTATTTTGAAATTTTGATGGAATCCTCCTAGTTTAATCTGCTGTTGAGTAATAGTACTAAGATTGTTACGATACAGGCTTTTTTCCTTCTTCTGAGATGCTCCTACACAGGCTCTTTGCATGAAATTAATAGTTTGTGGCGGCAAACAAACTATTATATGTACTTGAGCACGTCGAACTGATGCTTTTTTCACATTATTCAAGCAGATTGTCAGTTTAACACGTTTTTATTTTGAGTTTAAGTATACCATACGAATCAATGATGTCAACATTCAATACAATAAACATAACAACTACAGAGAGTAGCTATCAATGCCATCTTATAAGAATTCTGGTCCTCCAATGGCAGCTCAGACCGGAAAATTAGCTGTATACCATTTCTTTTCACAGTTATTGTGAATGCCACATGTTTCACACCAACAACTCCTAATGTTAACAAAATCAAGTTTTACGACAGCAAAATTAACATGAGTGACTCTGATACCATCTGTAACTGCCCAACCAGGTAGTGATATTGTCTGTTCCGGGCTTAGACCTGCATGGCTTTAAAACGCGACACTGGGTGGTAAGGGTTGCTTACTTATATATCCGATATCTCTCTTATGTTTTGCCGATGTGGGACTTCTTATGGGGCGTCACAATCCATGACCAAGATCGAACATTCAATATTCCGGACAACAAATTAACCAGAAGCTAGGCTTACTGCTTAAAACGTTTCCAATTTATGACAATGTTAGACTTAGACATATGATTTCTAGTAAGAATTGAAAATAATTAGTGTTGGAATGTATGTGTCCACCCGTGATCACAGGATCAGGTCCCCCGACAGAATAAAAGTACAGAAAATAAATAGCACAACGTAATACAGGCACAAGAGTTTTACGTGGAAACCTCCTTGCTCAAGGGAGTAAGACCACGACCTGTCACACATGATTTTCAACTGTTTTCACTAATATTCTCAAGAAAAAGTGAAACACAGATTACAACCACAACAGTGAGATCAACACCCTAATCCCACACTAAGTAATATTCCTATTACTTAAACGAGCCAAAGCAATAAACCTATTGTCCACTAAACCAACTAACTCTAGTTGATCTATACTTTAAGAACCCCCAAGGCTTACTCTAGCCACCAACTCTGATCTCCAAGACAAGAGCTTAAATGAGCAGCAACACTGCTGCACCACATATCAACTAACTCTAGTTGACACTCCTAGGTAGTGTTTTAAAAAACTCTGTTGGGACTCGTTCTAGGTTGGGGCTCTAGCAAATCGCCCCGAGACTCAAGTGTGGGGCTTAGTTCTGTAAGACTTATGCCATAAGTGCCCGACTGTACGCCCTAAGCAAGCCCAATGCCCAATGTCCAACTCTCGAGGCTCGCCTAACATATCTTACACAAATTATGTGTTAAAATCTTTAGTGAACATTGTTGACCCTCATAATTCTTGAATAATTGAATGATGCATAATAATTTTTAATCTATATAGATGAAGAAGATCGGGAATACCTCAAATAACAAGTTTTAGTATCACATCTTTCCTATTTGGTAGCATTGTGAAAGTAATTATCTATTACGTAAGATTTCTTTTATAAATATGTCAAAATTTTACTTTTTCACTTATCATTGGTCTTCATGGTTTTGTCATATGTCTCAAAATTATTATATTTTATTTAGCTATTTGAAAGTAATTTTATTTTTATTCATGATGGAGTGATGTTTTTATTATAATAGTAGTAATGCTATTAATTATTTTCTTTTAGGGAGTAAATTGTATAGTATGATAAAAAAATATTTATGAGAAATAATAATTCTTTTATTATTAGAAAGTTAAGATATTAAATTATTTATACTTGTATAATCATGTTAGAACTTTTATTTTCTATTAGTTTATTTAATCATATTTGTAATTATTTCAAACTGTTGATTTATTTTTATAATTTTGTGTTATTATATTATTATACTATAATATAAATTAAAAATTTAATTATCCATAGGGCTTACGCCCCACGTCTCGAGGCTTACGCCTCGCCCTATACTAAGTAAAATGCCTCGCGTCACGCCTCCGCCTTTTAAAACACTACTCCTAGGCAACTCTACCCAAGTGAACATCAAAACAATGATGTGAAAAGTCTTGACTAAAACAAGATGATTCGACTAACTAACTCTAGTTAATACGACTTAAACTAAATACTTAGACAAGCACTGATCTACTATCGTTTATAACTTAGGAGTAGATTTACAATTTAAGCACATAAGATACAAAGCTTAAAATACAACAAAGATTCTTTAGCACTCTGGTCTCTTTGTTGAGTTGAGCAGTGTTCTTCCTTGAAGATGACCTTCTTTTCAAGCTTATGAATTTTCTGACAAAATCCAAGTTTTTGTTTGCAAATCTTGATTTGTGTTTTGTGTTTTGAGATTATATTGAATGAACACAAAACTCTTGAAACGCCCCATTGGCTTAGAGTCTGCTTCTCCAAAAGACGTGCACCTACCACATCATAGGTGGCAGCTTTTCTGACAGCTGTCTTGTTGTCTTTTCACATACACAGTCTTGGAGGGACCAGGTTCCTTGCAATGTGTTCTTAGTGAGTTCTTGAGAAGACTTGCTAACTCTCTCTCCATTTGAATGAATGAATCTGCTTGTTGTTTGTCATTTTGATTATATCAAACTAAAAATAATTATTGTCCATTGAACAAACAACCTCCTCCATTTCAATTGGTGAAGTACGCTGACGACTTCACCAACTCACTGACAAGACAGCTTTACTGTTGTACATCATTATAAATCTAGACGAGAGGACTCTGTCAAAGACCGGGTCCCTGCACTAGTGAAAATCATCAAAACACCTAGAATATAACAATTAGAGACTCCACTTTTACAAGGAATTGACTTTCTAATACTAGAATGGCCATTCTCACCGATACTTGTACTGTTGTACATTATTATAAATCTAGACGAGAGGACTCTGTCAGAGACCGGGTCCCTGCACTAGTGAAAATCATCAAAACACCTAGAATATAACAATTAGAGACTCCACTTTTACAAGGAATTGACTTTCTGATACTAGAATGGCCATTCTCAGCGATACTTGTACTCCTCTTAGGTCATTGCGTTGAAGGATCTTCTCAAGCTATATTTTTTGAGACCTCATCAGATATATGTGACCAACCATTAAAGCACTTGTTCTCCTTTCACTACTAGGCTTAACATTCTTTCTACAGAGATCCAATTGTATACGCATCAACAACTCAAAAAACAAAAAATTTACTGGGGAATATTCAGCTAAAAACAAGGACGTTCAAGGCCTATGATTCCATAAGCGGCTGTGGGTACATAATGTATCAGGTGTAATCTTAATCTTTATGAGCACACTAGTTATGGACACGTGCGTTGCACGTGTATTCCTATCAAGTATTTCAAACTTTCTAAAATGACATGAATATTAGTACAACATACATGTGTAAGTGTTTTTGAAAGTGAAAATACAATTTTCCATGTAAAAATATATGTTGCAACAATATAAAAAAATTGCAAAAGATGCTTTAATGTTACTCTTGAACAATATACTTCAAGTAGAATATTGAATAATCTTGCTGATTTATATTTACTAAAATCTAAACAAAATGAAGGTTAATTACTCCATTCTTATAAAATTACAATCAAATAAACAAAATGAAGGTTAATTACTCCATTCTTATAATATTACAGTCAAAATGTCCAAAAGCAAAATTGTTATCACACCAACCATTTGAGTTTTAACACCGCAGAAAACTACCATCAATATAGATTGCTCATATTTAAAAAACTTATTAGGCTTAGTGTAGCACAAATATAAATGAAACTCTCAATTTTATTTGAAAATTAAGTTGTTGATCTCATTCATACAAATCGTAGAAAAACTAAAAATAAAACAAAAAAGGTTAAAATGAACAATATATGTATGTGTCCGCAATAATATATTAGATAGACAATAAAGTAACACAATTAAAATCTTTCATTTAAAGTAACAATTTTTTTAGCAACCTTTATTTAAATTAATTTGAATTTAGACAATTGACAATATGGATATCTGAGCATATTGCACAAATTATTCAAATATTATCAAACTCATCATACATTAATAGAAGTAATGTCGATTAAGTAACACTCACAAGAACAATAACACAATAACAAATAAAAATAAATTTCCACAACAATGCAAAATGATACAAGAATTGCATAAAAATGTGGATTGCATACCTAATTTAATTTGGACAATCATACCTTGACTCCCAAAATGGAAAAGAAAACTTAAAATTATGAGCTAATAAACAAAGATCTCAAGGAATAGATCATCTCTTCTATACTTCCAAGTTCAACTATTCTACAGTAAGAAAACTTCTCTTTTTCATGATTTCATCTCTTCTTATACTTCTAACTTCAACTATTCTATTGTAAGAAAGCTAACTTCAGAATGATGTCATTTGTTCTTCTCATCAGTTAGCTAGCTTCTTGATGATATGTTATATCATTATCTAGGAAGAATATTAGAGAACCGTAGATGACAAAAAAAGAAAAGAATATGATGATCTAGGGACAAGCAAATTGTGGCTATAATTTACTGGTATTTATAGTGATATTTAACTGTCTTTTCACCTACCGAAATTCAATAATGAGACACATTGAATCATGACACATAAATTTTATTTTTGGTTTCAAAATTCAAAGAGACACTGAATTGGAAGAGTTTCAATAATGAGACACATTGAATCATGACACAAATTTTATTTTTGGTTTAAAATTCAAAGAGTCACTTAATTGGAAGAGTTCCATACATTGTTTTGTCTTCTACTTTAATTAAATTAATTAATCTAATCAATTATAATTATAATGTCACAACACAATAATTAAAGTATAGTTGTTGGGCTTTATATAAATCATTATGTGATTAAAATATTAATATTTAACAAATTAAGTAATCATATTTTGATTTAGTAGAGGGGCAAAATGGTAATTCAACATTGAGGTTGGAGTTTCCCACTTTTAAGTAAATTGAAAGTAAATCTATATATATGATATGCTATATAGATTATTTTAAATAAATTGAAGGAGAAAATAAAAATAAATACATTTTTTTATTTAAAAAAATGTAACTAATTTATTTTTTAAAAAGATAAAAATATCTAACAATTTCTATGAATATTTTTCTTTGAATTTTTGACTGAACACCTTTCCACCTTTAGAATTTAGTGTAATATAATCATATTATTATATAATTACTATTTAATATTTAATTGATTAACTATTTCATAATATTTTTATTTAGTGTAGGGGTAGAATTTTTGACTTAACACTTTTCCACATTTAGAATTTAGTGTTATATAATAATCATAATATATAATTACTATTTAATATTTAATTAATTAGCTATTTCATTATATTTTTATTTAGTGTAGGGGTAAAATTGTATTTCAACTTTTAACTTTTTTTTGTTCCCACTTTTAGTAATACTAGTCATGGGCACGTGCATTACATGTGTGAGCCATGCTAAGTTGTCTTGTTCTGTATCAAGAGACATTTGTAAAGATGTGTTGTCATGAGTGCGTGCAATATTATTGATGTAGTAGAAGAGTACATTGTGTTAAATAGTCTTCTCATGAGTGCATAAATTATTATTGATCTTGTAAAGCGATAAAAATTTAATTGAGCGAAATTTATAGCCAAAAAAAGGAAGAAGCAAGGTCTAAGCACTTCAAAAGGATGCTGAAGAACTCGAATTCTCAAATGTCCAATTCATAGACCAAAAAACTAAACACAAGTATAAATAAAAACAAACAATGAGCAATCTTTGTCACAAAAGACCAAAAATAAAGAAGGGAAAAGGGCATAATATACACTTCAACTTTGTCATTTATAGCTGATATACCTCTCGTTATGAAAGTGACTCATATATACCCCTACTTATATACAAATGACTCACATATACCCTTTTCCTCTAACGAAAATGAAAAAAATTAATATTAGTTTAATTTTTTATTTTTATTTTAAAAAAAATATAATCCCATATGAGTATATATAATCCTCCTCAAACATTTTTTTTTTTTGACTTTTTTTTTGTTTCAATGACTAATTTAAATTTATTATTTTGATGATCAAATTTATTTATGTTTCACTTGTAAAACTTATTATAGATGACCAAATTTTTTTTCTTCAAATACAAAAATTAAATTATAATATAGACAATAAAAATAGTTTTAAATTTTTTTCTTTACACTAAGGAATGAAAGAAAAAAATAAAATAAGAATAAGAAACTCAAATAATTATAATCAAAGAAGTCAAAAAATAATTTATGTATGAAAAAGATTAAAATATACCTTGAACTTTGCTAGAAGAATCATATATACCCCTCAATAATTTTTAAGAAAATTAAAGTAAAAAATATAAATTTAAAACTATTTTTTTTCACTTCCGTTAAATGAAGGGTATATGTGAGCTCATTTTGTAACGGTAGGGATATATGTGAGCCGTTTATATAACGGTAAGAATATATATAAGCCACTTTGATAACAAGGGGCATATCCGCTCCAAATGGCAAAGTTGAAGAGTATATCAGGCCATTTTCCAAAAAAAAAAAGAATGAGCTTTCACATACTTTGCTTATGTTACTTATTCATAACCAATATAAAAATGAATTTCAATCACCCAGTAAATTAAAAAATGATAAAAACGACACCACATAACTCAATTTGAATCACCCACTAAACCAAAAAAAATGATAAAAACGACACCACATAACTCAATTTCATAATCCAAACACTAACAAAACATGTAAATGCCTATTTCGTACACATACAAAGTGCACTACAGCAGCATCCCCATGCTTTTTCCTCGACCACAAAATGATAGTAGAACATCATTCCCAAGGGATCCACCACATAAGGAATGAAATGTATTTGTCTTAATCTGCTTAGGAGATTACCATGTGAACTTGTATATGCCTAGCTACAAGAACTACAAAGAGAGCACAGCTACAGGCATAAAGCATAATGCAATAAAACAAGTTCACTCAACTGCACCAAGAGTAAGTAGCTACACTTGAAATTGAACAATTTGTAAAAACCCCAAATCAAAATAAACGAAAGCTCAAACAGCCTACTCCAAATTTCAAAGGGGAAACAAAATGGCTATTGATAAAGAAGAAAACAAATTTACGTGACATAACAAAAATAACAATATCACTTCCTTCATCTAGACAAGAAACTGATGGGGGGTATTCACTTGTTTCCTTGTTTATTTATTGTTGGATAATTGAGCTGAAATTGATGCATGTGTATCCCATATTAATAAATAACTGGAAAAAATCACTTAATACTTCTAAACACTAACTTGTTAAATAAAAAATATATAGTAGTGTAAGTTTATGAAAATAATTTGATGTGTATTATTCCTATCCACGGTCGAAAAAAGGTTCCTATTCATAGGTATGAGTAGCTCTCAAGTCCCTACTACACTCTGTGGCACATATACTCCTCTAGGCAATATCTGATATGTAAGTATCCAATAAAGATACATGCAATTTATTGCTGATTCTTAATGTATTAGTGAAGAATCTCTGAATCTGCGCGAGTAAACAGATATATCACTCCCATTCAATGTGGGTACATTCAGGCCAAAGAAATAAAAACCACATTCAATTTCTTAAAACAATGGGAAAACTGGTAAATGCTCACAAGCCAGCCAGTACATTGAAATAGGAAGATATCTGTATTGACTTTACGCAAGTAAATTACGACTTGTGTGCTTATTCAAAATCAAGACACTTTTTGTCATCTACATTTGGTTCAACTTTCTTGAAGGCTATATATAGTAGGTGATTTTGTTAAGGTGATGCATTTCATAATTCCTAACATATCTCATAATACAGGCTGCAAAAGAGTTTTCAACTGAGTTGATAAAGGAGCATGATGCCTCTGCTCAGCCCCCAGTCGAAAACGCCATTGAGGGTAGTCAAGAAGAGAAGCAAGACACAAAGGTTTCAAGTACCGAGGAGAGTTCATAAAACCATAAATGTAGTTTGCCTCTAGCTATAGCTTCTAGTCTTAAATAACAATATCAAGAAGAGACATGATAAAGAGAACGAAACCAAATAAGCTACATAGAAAAAGAGGAGATAAAAAGTTTACCTGATGTATTTGAATGAGGCACATAAAAGAGAAACAAATTAATGGACAGTGACATGTTGTTGAAGACATTTATGTAGATGAGTGAAGAATCTGAAAAGGTTTTGAATCAGAAGTAATGGAAGTTGAGCGTCGGAAAAAACGCTGAACAGAAATGCTGCTACAGTGATCGAGGGACGCTGAACAAAAACCATACGTTTCTGGAGAATTAAATTAGGGCTGAGATTATTATCAGCAATTTTTTTTTAATAAATTAATATTTAAGTAATATTGTAGGGGCAAAACGGTAAATTAACTTTGGGGTTAAACTCTTCCCACTTACAGTAATATATATATGATAAGCTTTGAATGAGTACATGAATATCAAAACACAACACAGAAAATATACTGTATACACCAATGTCAATCATTCTGATGGACTTAACATGCTTGGAAAAAACCTGCTACTGGAATATTATTCTGGACTCTGTGTGCTAAACTATGGGTATTATGGGAGAAACAGGAATATTATATGTACTTGAGCACGTCCAACTGATGCTATATATTTTCACATTATTCAAACAGATGTCAGTTTAAACACATTTTTATTTCGAGTTTCAATAGAATAACTAAAGAGAGTGGCCATGTAACTTTCTGTTTATAAACTAACATCTTATCAAAGAAATCTGGTCTTCCAATTGGGAAAATTATGTGTATACCATTATTTCTTTTCAAATGTTCAACACCAACAATTCCTAATGTTAACAAAATCAAATTTTACGACAGCAAAAGAACAGTTCCGTTAAGCTTGTAATGAAGAAATAAAACAGAGTTCCGAAGGTGGAATCTGGTTCAGGAGCTCAATTTAGCTCAGCATGAGAAAGAAAGTGCAATTCTATACTCTTACGAATAAGGGCAATAGAATAAACTACCTCACCAATCCAATAAAAAAGAATATTTAATGAAATATGGCATGCCGGGCCTTATTGAGAGCTCTTCTCTAATGAGTTGTACACGATGCCAACTCTGACTTGTATTTTCATTAAATATGTAGACTTGTGCTCCTTTTAATTGTAATTGAGGAGAGTACTCACTCAAATTCTTCAAACGATTAATGAAGCATTTAAATGTTGCCTTTGTTGATCGTATGTTGAGTCTCCTAGAATGACAACTCCACAGCAAAGCATCCAGAAACGTTGGGTACTCTGTAGAATTGACACACACATTCGTCCATGTACAATTGGCATCTAAAACGTCCACTTTGGGGGTAGCGACTCCTTGCAAATCTGTCAAGTTGATCTCATTGCATTTGGAAAAACAAAAGGAAACTTGAGGACAAGAGGTCGAATTTGATAGAAACTTCCTCAAGTTATAGAACCATTCAGCATTTAAACTGCTAAAGCACCGAAGATTGATTTTCAAGTGCTTCAATTGTCTTGCAATTTTTAGTTTAGGAATTGTAAATCCCATATACTCAAGTGACTCCAAATTTGAAGAATCAATCTCCACTATATCGCAACAATGTTGAATCTTCAAGTACTTCAAGGGTTGCAGAAATCCATTAGATATTGTTGATTGTGATATATCTAAAGATTGTAGATTCTGGCATTCAACAATATCCAGCTTTCCCGATAAATAATCATCATAAGTAAAGTGTTCAAGAGTTGGTGCTTGGATTTTAACTAGTTGGTTTAGTTCTCTCATGTTATTAATGTAAACTGACTTAATCTTTTGAAGATTCAACAACTCAATCTTTTTTGACCCCCAACATTGATCAAAGAAGAAACTGACAATCAAGGGACAACAATTAAGTAGAGTTTGTAGCATGTTTTCGTCTAAATTGACATCTGTTAGAGAAAGCTTTCTCAAAGAGGTGCAATTCATCACACCACTAGAAAATGAAACAGGTATAAGAGTACAACTTTCCACAACCAATTCTGTTAAAGATTTTCCTGCCAAGATTGTGAAAATAGGAAATAAAAAGTTATAAACTTTAAAGAAGAAATACTTTGCACCATTCGTAACGGCAATGTCAAGCCACTTAACAATACTATGATAAAAAAAATTATAGTATGATAATTCAAACTGAAAGAGATTAATCCCTTGATTTATTTCATTAACATCCCTAGTATATATACACCTATTACAAGAGTATAATCATCTATAAGTAAGGAAACTACCTATCTATATATATAAACTAAATATATACCTATATATATATATATATATAAACTAAATATATATACAATCTGTTACAATCTGTCAGAATATATGTATATTGTCATATATTCTAACATACCCCCGCAGTCGAAGCGGGAGGTCGCCAAATGCTAAGACTGTCCCAAAAATCTTTGAATAATACCAACGGAAGGCCTTTGGTGAAGATATCTGCAATCTGATAACGAGAGGGGACATGGAGTACTCGAACCTGGCCAGAAGCCACCCTTTCCCTTACAAAATGTATATCCATCTCAATGTGCTTAGTGCGTTGATGCTGAACAGGATTACCAGCCAGATATATGGCATAAACATTATCACAGTAAACCAAAGTAGCTCGTGGAATAGGACAATGAAATTTCAAAAGCAAGTTACGCAACCAACAGGACTCAGACACCACATTGGCCACCTCTCGATATTCTGCCTCTGCACTCGAACGGGACAAAGTTGCCTGACGTTTGGCAGACCATGAGATCAAGTTATCACCCATAAAAACACAATAACCAGACGTCGAACGCCGTGTATCGGGGCACCCACCCTAATCAGCATCAGTATAAGAGACAAGGGTGGTTGTGGAAGAGGGATACAAGTGAATAACATAATCCAAAGTACCTTGTAGGTAGCGCACGATGCGCTTGAGGGCGTGCATGTGCTTATCCCGTGGGTCATGCATGAACAAGCACACCTGTTGCACCGCATAAGTAACATCGGGTCTTATGAACGTGAGGTATTAGAGTGCCCCGACAAGACTCCGATAAAGTGATGGGTCCGCAAATAGCGTGCTCGTAGTAGCTCCAAGCTTCGACTTTGTATCAACCGGAGTAGGAGATGGCTTACATGATGACATGCCGGTGCGTTCAATAATCTCAGTTGCATACCTCTTTTAAGATAAAAATAAACCAGTTGTATGACGAGTGACAACAATGCCCAAGAAATAGCTCAACAGGCCCAAATCCTTCATAGCAAATTCGAAGCTAAGAAGTGATATGATAGACTGGCGAAGCTTATTGGAGGAAGCAGTTAAAATAATATCGTCGACATATAATGAAAGATAAGCCATAAAAGAACCTCGATGATAAACAAGCAAGGAATGATCGGTCTTACTGTGAGAAAACCCACGGGTATGTACATAATCAGCAAATCTCTTATGCCAAGCCCACAGAGCCTGTTTCAGTCCATAAAGAGATTTCTGCAGCAAACATACATGATTAGGCCGATCAGGATCTCGATAACCCAAAGGTTGATACATGTAAACAATCTCCTTGAACTCGCCATGTAAGAATGCATTCTTGACGTCAAGTTGGTGAATCGGCCATGCCTTGGAGAGAGCCAGACTGAGAACCGTACGAATAGTCGCCGGTTTGACAACTAGACTAAATGTCTCACCACAATCCACGCCAGCCTGTTGGGTTTTACCATCACCTACAAGACGAGCTTTATGTCGCTCAAACGAGCCATTAGACTTTTCTTTATGAGCAAAAATCTTCATACACCGAATAACATTAACATTTGGAGGACGGGGCACCAACTCTTACGTCTTATTTTCAATAAGAGTATTATATTCATCATCCATAGCCAATTTCCAATTCGGGTCACGAAGAGCAGACACAAGGTTACCGGGTAGAGGGGATTTCGAGACGGATATATGAAGGTTGAAAGACCTCTTAGGCTTATAGATCCCATGCTAACTTCTAGTAACTGGATCGGAGGGTAGACTAGAGTGTGAGACGAGAGTTGGTCGATGAGGAGAGACAGGAGGAAGAGTGGAAGAGGAAGCGGACTGCTGCTGCCCAGCAGGCAGCGATAAAGCGAGCTGCCCAGGCGAAGAGGCAGACCCGCTAGCTGGGCACGGCAGGATGGGCAGATGTGCGGCAGGAAGAGGTGGAGTCAGTGGGTTCGTGGGTTTAGTGAGATGATGAACCACATATGGAGAGGGTCTATCGTCTAGAAAGTGGTACGTGTGATTTTGAGAAGTATGTACCTTGGCAAAAGGAAATTGCATCTCATCAAATATTACGCGACGGCTAATGATGATTTTACGAGAGGACAAATCAAAGCATTTATACCCACGATGATGTGATGGATATCCCAAAAAAACACAGGGGGTTGACCGGGGTTAGAGTTTTGTTATTTGTGTGGAGGAAATGAGAGGATAATATAAACACCCGAAGACACGAAGATGGGAATAAGATGGATCCTTCTGATAAAGAATGCTAAGAGGAGATTGATAGTTTAACAGTTTATGAGGAAGGATGTTGAGAAGGTAAGTTGCCATTTGTAACGCATGATGCCAAAAGTAAGGAGGAAGGGAAGCATAGGCTAATAAGGTACGAACAATGTTATTAATCGTACGGATTTGTCGTTCGACTTTCCCATTTTGAAGGGATGTGTGAGGACAAGATAAATGAAACGACAGACCATTGGTTTTACAGAAGTTCCCAAAAGGGCCATTATCAAATTCCTTGCCATTATCTCATTGGATATTCTTTATATCCCGCTCAAAGTGAGTTCGAATAAATGTCTTGAAAGCTAAAAATATGGAAAAGGTTTGTGATTTTTGCGATAAAGGATATGCCCACAAGAATTTAGAATAATCATCCATAAACAGGACATAATATCTATGACCGGAGGAACTCAAAACAGGTGATGTCCAAAGATCACTATATGTAATATCAAATGGCATAAGAGTGCAAGAATTTGAAGCATAAAATGGCAACTTAACATGTTTTCCAAGAGGACACGACTGATAGATACAAACATCTCTACTTTGAATACAATCAATCAATTTATTCTTCCTAAGGAAATTCAACACAGGTGCGCTCGGGTGACCCAAACGACCATGCCAAAGAGACGGTGCCAAAGCAGCAAAAGTAGATGGTGAAGTGATAGGATTGGTGATTGGATAAAGCTCTCCCCGCCTGTTACACCTTATTACCAGACTCCCAGTCTGAAAATCCTTCACAGAAAACCCAAAGGGATCAAAATTAACAGAGACAGAGTTATCAGTGGTAAATTTGCGGACGGACACCAAATTTTTAACTAGATGAGGGGCATGGAGGACATTGTTTAAGTGCAAGGGAAGACACAGGGAAGACAACGTTGTGTGACCATAGCCGTGAATTGGAATTGAGTGACCATTGCCAACAATTATACCATGATTAATGCTCTTATTAAAATAAGACGTCAGGTTACCTTGTGTGGATGTCATGTGAGAAGTGGCATCGGTGTCCATGTACCAATTTGCATCCGGAGGCGTGATTCCAAGAGTATGCATCGCGGCCTCAATGTCCGTAGGGGTAGGGCCTGCCGTGTAGGGCTCACCTTGGTAGGGCTCGGTAAGAGTGACCACACCTTGGTAGGGCTCGGTAAGGCCAAAGACCAATTGAAGAACTAGACGATCGTTAGCCACCGAGGAGCCAACATTCTTGAGTTGATCCGCCAGAGATTTGAGATGTTGACAATATGCAGAGACATTCAAAAAATCCACCATGTCGACATGAGTGAAGTCGTACTCAAGGGTGACAGCATGAAAGTGTTTGTTATCCTGGAATATGTCACGCAAGCGATTCCATGCCTCCATTGCCGTGGTGTCAGGCTCAAGAATGGTATGCAAAAGATCATGAGAAATAGTAGCGTATAGCCATTGGAGAACGGTGGCGTCAAGAGTGGACCACAGTTCTTTGTGGCGTCAAGAGTAGACCACAATTCTTTGTCCTCCTCTTGTTGAGGCCGTTTCTCCGTTCCCGCTGTCGGAGGAATAATATGATCAATTACCTGATGGAATCTTGCATGAATCTTAAAGAGTTTCGCCCAGGTGGAGTATTGGACGTTCTCCATCTCAAGAGTGATGGGAACATAGTTCTTGATGTTGGAGACAACAAGAGCAGGATGGAAGGAAGATTTGGAGTTAGACATAGTGATGAAGAATAGAGGAAGAGAAAGAGGTGGGGGAGGGGGGGCAGCGGCAGCAGGGGGTCACGACGAAGAAAGAAGGTTGGATTATGCCCTAGACAGCTGATACCATGAAAAAGATTAATCCCTTGATTTATTTCATTAACATCCCTAGTATATATTCACCATTACAAGAGTATAATTAGCTAAGTAAGGAAACTACCTATCTATATATATAAACTAACTATATACCTATCTATATATAAAAACTAAATATATACATACAATATGTTACAATCTGTCATAATATATTGTCATATATTCTAACACAAACTTATCAATTGGAATTTTTCTGTCTCTATATCTGTCCATGATCGTATCCTCTAGTTCCGAATTTCTTCCTCCATTATAAGGATATTTGAATTTAATGTTGGGATGCGTAAACCAAGATCGTAGCCATGTTTTCGAGAGAATACTCATCTTGGCTGCATCTTTAAAACTAAGGTAAGAGACAATTTTTTCAATGAGACATTTAGGCAATATGTCAGTAGTGGCTCTCTCCCTCATGAATATTTCTGGATGAAAACAAACCCTAATAAATGTGAACTCAATTTATAGGTTGTTGTGCAGTGTTTGTAACAAGCTGCACTTCTATAGTTACCATCTTTACAGATTTAACAATTTATTCTTATAAAAATAATTTCGTCTAACGAGTATAAATATTTTTTTTGGCAAAATTTAGTTAAACTTCTATTACAAATATTTAGCCCAAAATTTAGTTCAGCATACTACATCCTCTATATATACAATAACATATAAAACTGCCATGCATATTGCCATACTTTATTTGAGGTTTAAGTCATCCACGACTCAGTTGTCTGTATATTTCACTTATACACATTAACTAGGACTATTACCTATCACGTATTAGGAATGAAAAATAATTTTCAATAAAATTAATTTGGATCCTCTCAATTTTCTTTGCAGTCGATTTCGAGATGAGTAACCATGGATAAACTCTCTTTCTTCATCACTACTGCATCAGTCTCTTTGAATTCCTTTCTCTCTCATGTATTAAGAATATAAACTAATTTTTTAAAAATATTGAACCTGCAAGCAATTTGCAGCTAAATTGGATTTTGTAGTTTGAGGAAAAAAAAATTCTAGGAAGAAGATGAAGAAGAAAGTGGGTTGGGTAGGGTAGGGCGGAGTAAAATGTCTTGTCATTTGATTAATTTTTTTTATTAAAAAATAAATAAAGAATTTATTTGAAATAATTTTCATTCTGTTTAACCTAAAAAAAAAATTCTACAATTGTTGCTTTATTGGGGTCCAGTGACACATGTATCTTTTAATTTGTCATTTTATCCATATCATAGCAAGTATATCACACACACTTTACATTTTTTTACTGATTATCGAAAAAGGTCTAATAGGAACGAGTTTTAGATAGATAAAAGTGTTCAATAGGTACTAGCTCTAGTTAGGGTGTTTAAGTAAATTATTGTAATGACCCAAACCGTCCTTGTTTAGTAGAAACAAATATCTAAGAAAAATCTAGGCCTTTGTCCCGCCATAGCGGGCCAGATGTCGCTAGTGCGGCGGCGCCAGGGCGGGATAGGCGAGGCAGAACGTAAATTACGAGAAATCCTATTTTTCCATCTTCCTTAAATACCTAAATAAGTCATAAAATATCATGTAAACCTCAGAAAAGCTGCTCTAAGCTTGGGAAGGAAGGAAAAGGAGATTATAGCTTGAGGATGGTGATATCTTGCGGATTCTTGGCCAAATTCACCGTCACAAAGTTCAAAAAATCGAAATCAAAGTCAAAAACCTCGTGCAAATGCTTAGCGCCCAGGTAGGCTAGGTTTTATGAATTGAGTAGTTTAAATATGTGCTCACTGTGTAATATATGTAAATCGATGGTAGAATTTATGCATAACCCTTCGTGCACTGAATGATTTATGAGTTAAACCCTAGAAAGAAGCCTTAGATGATGAATTAGGGTTGAGTATAGTTGAATTAAGGGTTAAATGATATGCGTTGATGAATAGTTCATATGTGATGGTTGTGATTCTATGATTGTGTGATTTATGCTTATTCCTGCTTCATTATGATACTTGTATGTATATGAATGTTGCAATATTGATCACGCTTGTTGTAAACGAAATAGATGAATGATGATTGCCATGAAAATCATGACTTAAATGTATGATCTTAAATATATACTTGTGATTGTGATTGTGGTGTGTTGAATGGATTGGTTGCCATGTTTGCCACGTTCCGACATAACTAACTTGGATCGATTGCCACGTTCCGGCATAACTATGAGATCGGTTGCCAGGTTCCGGCATAACTATGGGATCGGTTGCCACGTTCTGGCTTAACTAACTTGGATCAATTGCCACTTTCCGGCATAACTATGGGATTAGTTGCCACGTTCCGACATAATTATCTTGGATCGGTTTTGACATTATAACATACTAACTGTTTGAGTTTGGGTTCTATGAAAGGACCAATAATTGGTTATAATTGTATATTGAGATGTGAAATGCATTGTTGTTCTTCATGTTGATGATATTGTATATGTTTCGTATATATGCATGTGTTTATATTGTGTGTGTGTGTGTGTGTGTATATATATATATATATATATTCAAAGTTCTCATTTGATTATTTGCTACTACCACCAAGATCTGCACCGATGGTCGCTCCGCCTAGGCTCACACCTAAGGTTTTGCAGCGACCGCCCCACCCTCCTACTCATCGGGGCTTAGCACTTGCCCCGATGGCTGGGTGTAGGTCGCGCACTTAAGCGCCATCCATTTTTGGGCCTAGTTGATTCGGTAGGTGAGTTGTTACACACTCCTTAGAGAATTTCGACTTCCATGACCACCGTCCTGTTGTCTTAATCGACCAACACCCTTTGTGGGATCTAGGTTAGCGCGCAATTTGGCACCGTAACCTGGCTTTCGATTCATCCCGCATCGCCAGTTCTGCTTACCAAAAATGGCCCACTTGGAGCTCTTAATTCCATAGCGCAGCTCAACAAAGCAGTCGCACCGTCCTACCTATTTAAAGTTTGAGAATAGGTTAAGGGCGTTGCGCCCCTGAGGCCTCTAATCATTGGTTTTACCCGATAGAACTCGCACGCGAGCTCCAGCTATCCTGAGGGAAACTTCGGAGGGAACCAGCTACTAGACGATTTGATTAGTCTTTCTCCTCTATCCCCAAGTCAGACGAACGATTTGTACGTCAGTATCGCTGCGGGCCTCCACAGAGTTTCCTCTGGCTTCGCCCCGCTCAGGCATAGTTCAACATCTTTCGGGTCCCGACAAGTATGCTCACACTCGAACCCTTCCCAGAAGATCAAGGTCGATCGGCGATACACCCCTAAGGGGGATCCCACCAATCAGCTTCCTTATGCCTTACAGGTTTACTCGCCCGTTGACTCGCACACATGTCAGACTTCTTGGTCTGTGTTTCAAGACGGGTCGAATGGGGAGTCCACAGGCCAGCGTTCGGAGCTTGCAGATGTCGAACCACGCCAGAGGCGCGCGCTGCCCACCACAATCAAGGAGACTGTGTTCCACGAGTGTATCAAGAGCCCTGTGTGACGTCCCGCCACTAAGTTAGCCAAATTTCTCATCCGAATAGGGGCAGATGATTCTAGAGTTGTGGAGAGGCTTGCGGAGAACTCTAGAATCCTTTAGACTTTTCAAGAAGGCTTTGGAGAACTCTAGAATGTGTAGAGAATTCTAGAGTTAGGACTAAATTGTAAATATCTTTAGGGACTTGTAAGTAAATATTATTTACACTTAGGCCCTTAGATGTTAGTATAAATAGAGGTGTCATTCATTTGCAAGGCACCAAGCAAGCAAGTTGTAAGCAAACTTTCATAAAGCAATACAAAGCCTTCTTCCAAAAAGCTCTCTTGTTCTTTTCTAAGTCTTTCTTTGTGTTTTCTTAGCAATCTTCCTCTCAAAGGCTTACTTTAGCTTACAAGATCTTAAAAGAATAGTGAGTAAGTTGTCAAGTGCCGCACGGAGCTTTAGCCAACACTCTAAGTCCGTAACAAGTGGTATCAGAGCGAGGTTTTGATACTAAGAGAATGGCTACCGAAGGGGACGTGAACGCCGCTAGCACCACCAACGTCCGTATGGATGTTGGAAAGAAAAGTCGCAAGGGAAGGAAACATTAAAAGAGTAATGAGGAAATACTGCTCGACCCTACACAGAGCGAGGCACTAACATCTCATCCACCCTCGACCACCAAACCAAGTGACGATGAACGTGGT
Organism: Solanum bulbocastanum; assembly: GCA_037074985.1. Lineage (NCBI taxonomy): Eukaryota > Viridiplantae > Streptophyta > Magnoliopsida > Solanales > Solanaceae > Solanum > Solanum bulbocastanum. Next base: position 46,494,873 of record CM073600.1, read on the forward strand.
GAGAAGGCCATTGACGTTACTGCTGGAGAAAAATGGGTAGCAAGGGTTGAAGTGGCAAGGCAGGCCGTGGAGATATTAGGCCGGCGCATGAATATGGTCGACAACAAGTTCAAAACTCTTGAAGACTTCACCCTGGAGGAGACCGAAGCCATCCGTAAGGAGTTGAAGGGACATCAGCGGGCCAAGTTTGAGATGAAGGAGGCCATCACTTCCTTGGAGTGCCGGCTCATAGAGGCGTTGAACACAATTGAAACAATGAAGGCCGAGATGAAGGCACTCAAGTAAGGTATGGAAGCTGGAGGACCGGCGTCACTCGACCATGATAGAGAGGCCAGGGTCGAGGCTTCCAAGCCACTTATATTTAAAGGCGTCCGTGACGCTCAAGAGGTGGAAAACTTTTTGTGGCACTTGGAGAATTACTTCAAGTGTAATCGGGTGAAGAGCGACGAAAATAAGATCAACACTGCCGTGTTGTATCTCTCAGAAATGGCCATGCTATGGTGGAGGCACAAGGAGGCCGAGATAGGGAAGGGCACGTGCACCATCAATACGTGGGAGCAATTCCACAAGGAATTTAAGAAAGCCTTCTTCCCTAACAACATCATATATGAGGTTAAGCGCAAGTTCAGGGAACTAAAGAAAACAGCAAACATTCGAGCGTATGTAAAAGAGTTCACTACTTTAACGCTTCAGATTCCCAACCTTACGGACAACAACATGTTGTTCCACTTCATGGAAAGACTGCAAAATTGGGCCAAGACGGAGTTGGAGCGGTGACAAGTCAAGACCATAGACGAGGCCATCACACAAGCTGAGTCCTTGACCGACATTAAGCATGACCGGCATGATAGGGCCAAGGGCAAAGATACAAGGAGTAGTCATGCCAAAGGTGGGGGAGATCGTGGTCGAGGCAAGGAGCAGCAGGCACCCTCTAAACAGCACGACTCCCATAAGCTGGATAGTAGACGGTTCGTGCGCCAGAGTTACACGGAGAAGAAAGCGCAAACCACCAAGGGAGATGGTTGTTACATATGCGGAGGACCACACGGCTATGCGAGGTGCCCAGAAATGAAGAACCTTGGCGCCATCATACGCGAACAGAAGGAGAAGGACGCGTAGGAGCAAGGACAGGACGCGGGCACGACGCAGTTGGGCATGGTAGGACTTTGCGAGGCTATAGCCAAGCAGATGGAGAAGCCAGGAGACTTCAACACGCAGTATGTAGACATCTCCATTAATGGACGGCCAGCTCGTGCTATGGTAGACTCCAGGGCTAAAGCAAACATCATGACCAAGACGGCGGTAGAGAGGTTAAAGTTGAACTATGTTCCAAGCAACACCCGCCTCAAGACGGTTAATACCCAACCGACTCCCGTGTGTGGAGTTGCCCAAGGAGTAAGCATCACGCTGGGCCAGTGGTAAGGTAAGACCAACTTTACTATCGCCCCTTCATATATCTTTGATATCATTCTTTGACAGGAGTTCTTCCAACACTGCCACACGATGATCGACCCTTACCTCTAACAACTCATGGTCATGGAGCGGGAAAGGTCGTGCATGGTACCTCTAATCAAGGTACCTAAGAAGGAAGGACATACCTACCTGTCGGCCATGCAGATCGTGAAGGGCCTGAAGAAAGGGGAGCCGATGTTCCTAGCTACCATTGCAAGTTCGAGAGAAGACAATGGTGCTAAGGAGTCTTTGCCACCGATCATAGAGAAGGTCCTTGAAGAAAACAAGGACGTGATGCCAGACGAGCTGCCAAAGACTCTACCTTCGAGGCGTAAGGTAGATCATAAGATAGAGTTGGAGGTCGGAGCCAAGCCACCCGCACATGCACCATACCGCATGGCTCCACCCGAATTAGAGGAGCTAAGGAAACAGTTGAAGGAGTTCCTCAAGGCCGGTCACATTCGTCCATCCAAGGCACCTTATGGCGCGCCGATTCTATTCCAAAAGAAGAAAGACGTATCATTGCGCTTAACTATTAAGAATAAATATCCTATCCCGCTTATTGCAGATTTGTTTGATAGACTTGGGCAGGCCAAGTACTTCACTAAGGTGGACCTCCGAAAAGGCTACTACCAAGTGCGCATCGCAGGAAGAGATGAACCAAAGACAGCGTTCGTAACCAGGTACAGAGCATACAAGTGGTTGGTGATGCCTTTCGGCTTAACCAACACACCCGCAACTTTTTGCATGCTCATGAATAAGATCTTTCATCATTACTTGGATCAATTCGTAGTAGTGTACTTAGATGACATAGTCATCTATAGTAACACCTTGGAGGAGCAAGTGGAGCATTTGAGGAAGGTCTTCCAAGTCTTACGGGAGAACCAACTATACATCAAGCTAGAGAAGTGCGAGTTTGCCTAACACGAGGTGCACTTCTTGGGCCATGTCATCAGTCAGGGTGAACTCCGAATGGACGAAGCTAAAATTCGGGCAATCCAAGAGTGGGAGGCGCCCACCAAAGTGACCGAGCTACGGTCGTTTCTTGGACTTGCGAACTATTACCGTAGGTTCATAAGTGGCTACTCCACTAAGGCCGCTCCACTGATCGAGTTATTAAAGAAGAACAAGTCGTGGGTTTGGAGCGAGGAGTGCCAGCAAGCCTTCGAAGGTCTCAAGACCACGGTAACAGAAGAGCCAGTCTTGATGCTGCCCGATTTTTCAAAAAACCTTTGAAGTAAACATGGATGCGTCGGACTTTGCCTTTGGGTAAGTCTTAATGTAGGACAGACACCCAATCACCTTTGAGAGCCGCAAGTTGAACGAGACCGAACGGCGCTATACTGTGCAGGATAAAAAAATGACGGTCATCGTACATTGCCTGCGCACATGGAGACACTATCTGCTAGGCTCTAAGTTCGTGGTCAAGACGGATAACGTGGCCACTAGCTACTTCCAGTCACAAAAGAAGATCACTCCGAAGCAAGCTAGGTGGCAGGATTTTCTAGTTGAATTTGACTACGACTTGGAGTACAAGTCAGGAAGAGGCAATGTTGTGACCAATATGCTAAGTCGGAAGGCCGAACTTGCTGCCATCACGACGGCCCATTGGTGGAAGGCAAGACAAGGCCAAGAAGTTGATGGAATTGGCCACCCAAGGCAAGACAAGGCATTTTTTTGGTGGAAAGTGGCCTTTTGCTCACATCCGGTAGAAAAGTCTATATGCCTAAGTTCGGGACTATCAGGCAACTAATCATTAAAGAAAGCCACGACACACCGTGGGTCAGGCATCCAGGGTTGTGACGAATGAGGGCGCTGATCAAGGCTATCTATTACTGGCCACGTATGCGAGATGACATCAAGCGCTATGTACAGACTTGTCTTGTGTGACAACAAGACAAGGTGGAACAAAGGCGACCAGGAGGACTACTGGAGCCACTGCCAGTAGCGGAATGCCCATGGGAGAGCGTGACCATGGACTTCATTACTTCCTTACCTAAGTCTGAAGGGTATGGAACCATTATGGTCGTGGTGGAAAGATTCTCAAAGTATTCTACCTTCATACTCGCCACAGTCGGTTGCACTGCAAATGAGGCTGCTCGATTGTTCTTCAAGAATGTAGTGAAGTATTAGGGGCTGCCAAGACATATCATTAGTGACTGAGACCCTCGCTTTACAGGAAATTTCTGGAGGGAGCTGTTCGAGATACTTGACATAGAACTTCACTTCTACACATGTTTCCACCCACAGACCGATGGTCAGACCGAATGCACCAATGCCCTGTTGGAGTGCTATCTAAGGCACTATGTTAGTGCACACCAAAAGGATTGGGCGAGGCTCCTAGACATGGTGCAGTTTTCATATAATTTGCAAAGGAGCGAGTCTACCAGGCACACACCGTTTGAGTTTGCGACAGGCCAACAACCCCAAACTCCACATTCATTACCAACTGCTTTCCAAGGGAAGAGTTTAGGAGCCTACCATCTTGCCAAGGGATGGGAGGAACAACTTGACACTGCCAAGTCCTACTTGGACAAGGCAGCTAAAAAGATGAAAAAGCTTGCCAACCACAAACGGCATCCCATAGACTACAAAGAAGGCGACATGGTCTTGGTAAAGTTCAATTCGAGACAATTCAAGGCACTAAGGGGTGTTCATCAAAACTTAGTGCAAAAATATGAGGGTTCGTTCAATATCGTTGCCAAGGTAGGCAAGATCTCATATAAGGTGGAGCTGCCTCCATACTTCAAAATCCATCCGATGTTCCATGCAAGCGTGCTCAAGCCGTACTATGAGGACAAGGAAGAACCTAGCCGGAACCAATCCTGACGGGCACCCATTACTATCACCGCCTCGCAGGATCGGGAGATTGAGGCTATCATAGACTATCAAGCCAAACGGAAGCTAGGTCAACAAGCCAGCGCCATGTTCCTTATTTATTGGAAGGGACAAACTCCGGAGGAGGCCACGTGGGAGAGATATGAAGACTTGTGGCAGTTTAAAACCAAATCAGAGAGTTTTTGCAGCAATGCACCGCGGTCATAGCATCATCAGGTGGGGGAGCGTGTGATGTCCCGCCACTAAGTTAGCCAAATTTCTCATCCGAATAGGGGCAGATGATTCTAGAGTTGTGGAGAGGCTTGCGGAGAACTCTAGAATCCTTTAGACTTTTCAAGAAGGCATTGGAGAACTCTAGAATGTGTAGAGAATTCTAGAGTTAGGACTAAATTGTAAATATCTTTAGGGACTTGTAAGTAAATATTATTTACACTTAGGCCCTTAGATGTTAGTATAAATAGAGGTGTCATTCATTTGCAAGGCACCAAGCAAGCAAGTTGTAAGCAAACTTTCATAAAGCAATACAAAGCCTTCTTCCAAAAAGCTCTCTTGTTCTTTTCTAAGTCTTTCTTTGTGTTTTCTTAGCAATCTTCCTCTCAAAGGCTTACTTTAGCTTACAAGATCTTAAAAGAATAGTGAGTAAGTTGTCAAGTGCCGCACAGATCTTAAGCCAACACTCTAAGTCTGTGACACCGGGCTTTGGCTGTCCCCAATCCACGTTGGTCCACGCCCCGAGTTGATTGGTGGACTAGCTTGTCACCGTTCCACATCCGACCGAGACGCATCGCCGGCCCCTATCCGCTTCCTTCCCGACAATTTCAAGCATTCTTTAACTCTCTTTTCAAAGTCCTTTTCATCTTTCCCTCGCGGTACTTGTTCGCTCTCGGTTTCTCGCCCGTATTTAGCCTTGGACAGAATTCACTACCCGATTTAGGCTATATTCCCAAACAACCTGACTCATAGACAGTGTCTCGTGGTGCAATAGGGTCCGGGCACAACGGGGCTCTCACTCTTTCTGGCGCCCCCTTCCAAGGGACTTAGGCCCGGTCCACTGCTGAGGACGCTTCTCCAGACTACAATTCGGACGACGGAGCTGCCAGATTCTAAGGCTGGGTTGTTCCCAGTTCGCTCACCATTACTAAGGGAATCCTTGTAAGTTTATTTTTCTCCGCTTATTGATATGCTTAAACTCAGTGGATAATCCCGCCTGACCTGGGAATCATAATGAACATGTACAACCCAAATATACACGTTTCTAAAGTACAAACACACATTAGCTTCCACAAATGACTTATATATATATAAAATAGTTTTCAATAATTTTTTTTATTTTTATTTTTTTCGGAAAATTCCAAAAAATTAGTAATAAATTAGTAACAGGAAAAATATTCAAATATTCAAATATATATATATATATATATATATATATATATATATATATATATATATATTGTAATTAGAGGTATAGGTTATGACAACTTATATTGATGGTTCTTCGTGATAAGCGTTCCTGTTGGGTAGAGTGGAAGGGTAAAGTGTTCAAGGGGCAAGTGATGGATAGCAAGGGTTGTTTGTGTGTTGTAATGGCAAGAAGTAGAGGTAGAGTATGTGATGAAATATGCTTAGGTGGATTTCACCTTGGGGAAAGAGAATGGGTTTAGTGAGAAGAAAGCTTCATATAATGTACTATATGACCATGGTTGGGCAATGCGATGAGGAAGTAAGGGTATGATGTGAGCGGTTAGTTGAAATACAACATGGTGGTTTTTGGGGAATGTTTAATGTGTTAGAATGGTTAGGCCATAATCAAGTAACTGGTAAGTAAGTTGGTTAGTAGTAAGAGGTGTTAGTGTAAATTGGAGGGATTCGAGAGAGTGAATAAGTGGAGAAGCGAGTGGTCTATTGTATATATTTATTGCTAGTTGATTTCTTATTTTATGTGGTGGGCGTCTGGTTGACCGATGATGCCTACTAATAGGTGTGGTTGTACTGATACTACTCTTGCTATGTCTTTTTGAAATGCAGGATTCGTGACGTCTCAGTAGGTAAAGATGAAGAATTCTCTAACAACTTTTACTTTTCCTTTCGCATGGTAGGAGTTGTGTCTTGCTACTTGTCCAGTTTGTACTCTTAGTAGCTCTTATACCTGTTTAGACTAGATCCATGGGAGTTGTTAAATTTCTTTACAATTTTTAACTGGAAACGTGTTTAAGGTTATTATTTATGAAATCATATTATTATACTCATCTCTGTTTTCTTATATTTTCCGCGTGTTTGACTATTGGAATATGAGGGTTTTCCTACTTAAGTATTAGAGTGGGTGCCCGCACATCCCGGTGGGTTGGATCGTGATAAATTGGTATCATAGCCTAGGTTACTGGTCTCCCAATACAAGAGCAAAATGTGGACTAGACTATTGCAGATTGGTGAGTTGACGTCCACATCTAATCCTCAGGAGTCTTGGAAGTATTCTAGGAAATTGTTCCACTCATTTCTCTTTCGAGCAAAGTATCACTTGTGGTATAAGTTGAGTCCAATTGGTATCTCCCGATTCCAGTTAGTATCTCAATGAAGTGGATTAGATGTCATTGATAAGACTGAAGGGACGCCAACAAGTTAATTTGAACTGGGAAGGTTCCAATTGATATCTAGCCTTAGGGGTTGAAAAAGGCATATATGACCAGTAATTGTCATATATGGAACTAACTAACTAAATAAATGGAATTTGTCTCTGTGTTGTGTCTTGGAATCTGTGAAAGCATGCTTTTTGTTGATTGAATTAACTATGAATGTAAAATTATAATTGCTTGAATGAGATGGGGTGATTATGTGCACTATAAATGTGTCTGAACTTTGATATGTGATTGTGTAATAACCATGCGAGTGTTTGGGTATATCCTGGGGATGCATGGGTTATAGTGCTAAAATAACTGAATAGATTTTGGTTCGCATGTCATGGGATTGATTTAGGGGTAGACGATAATTTTCCTAGCTCCGAAGAATTATCCTAAATTTGTTTGGTGAGGCTAGGAACCTTGGAGAATTTTTTGAAACATGAAAAGAACCCAGAAATTATTGGCCCGGGGTCTAGTTCAGTCTGAGCCGCTGGGGCAGGATTATTTCCACTATAGCGAGACTGCCAGAGCAGGACAGGGCGAGGCAGAACCTCAACCCAACCTCTCATGTTTTTCCTAACTACAGATACCTACCCCAAATGGGATCCAAACAAATCCCTGCAATCCCTTCAGTATTTAACAATCAAGTATAAATTATAAAACTTAGTAATTCACCATTAACTGCGGAAGAGTAGGAAATCAAACATCCACGTGCTTACAAAACATAAGATAGTCGAAAAGATAAAAACAAGTGGTCTTAAATTTACAAAGCCAAAGGAATTCTTAGACAGGGTGGTATCCATGTCGGAGTCAAGGTCCTCTGGGGGTATCACACGCCTAGGCCTTATTCAGCATAGGGAATTGTGTGTGGTCCTTCCGATCGAGTTGGGGAATCTCTTTGCCAGGGGCAATGCAAGTAAAGATAGCCTTCATAGTCTTCCATATCCGGGCCATCAAGCGATCCCTCTCCACACCCTTCCTCCTCTCCTGGCGAAGTTGGCAACGGAGCACCTCGACCTCTAGGGCAGTGCTGGATGGAACCGAAGTGAAGTCGGCATAGGCATTTCCCATCCTCTTTCGGACAACCTCCAAATCCTCTTCGACCCGTGCACCTGAGAGTGGGTCCTCGTCTTCTGAATTCACGGCCGCCTTACTGCTACTAGCCTTGCCCTTCCTTCTCCTCTTGCTCTTGGAAGTAGAACCTGACCTAACCAATAAAGGTGAAGGGGGGGGGGGGGGGTAGGGATCCATAGAAAGTACCTCATCAAAATCAAAGAGTGGCACTCCCGCCCGCTTACACAGGGTAGTGATAAGACCAGGAAGAAAGAACGCCTTCTTGTTACCCCGCTAAAACATCTTCCATTCTAAAATGATTTGCACCCCCACATTTATCTGGATATCCTGTATGGCGCACACCACTACCAAGGCCTGGAGAAAGGTCACATCAGTGTGGTTGCCCGACGGGCGGATCCTTCTAGTGACCAAGTGTAGCCACCTCTTAGCATCGGGTGACCAATCCGTGCTAGTAATATCCTCCGTAGTAGCCCAATATACCTGATCCCGGAGCGTAGGCTCAACCAAAGTGTCCACTCTAGATCCATTTCCCTCAGCTTGGCCTTATACTTTGCATTCGAGACCTCAGTCACCTCTAGAGCCTCATTAATGGAAGTAGTATTCCGAGGAATGTCAACTCCCTTGATACGGATAACGGGGTGAGAGTCATCCCATCGCACAGTAAGCAGGATGGTGTAGAACTCCCTCACCCAAGTGGAGCATGCATCTGGGGATGCCTCAGTCAGCGGGACCCACCCGAACTCTACTAGATGAGCATAGAAGGCAGGCTCCTTCTTCTCAAGCCTGTGCAGCACAAAACCCCTTTCGCAAAAGAACCCCATGTTACGGTAGTCATGATGCTTTTCCCGACTCACGGCATCGGAAAACCAGATGAAAGGTAAGTGTTTGTTGTTTTGTCCTGCCATTTATAAAGCCTGCAATAAGTTGAATATAAGTTAGAACACAATAGGATAGTTGGATGAGGCTAAAATGAAAAAGAGAGAAATTTAGGTGTTAAGGGATAGACCACTGCTTGGCGTATCCCACAACAGCTGCAATAATCCCATTTTGGCGAAGTTATGAAGGCCTCTATAGCAAGATAAAGGCCGCCAAAGTGGCCTTCATCTGGGACGAACACCAGGCACGAAAATGGCGTATTTTCGTCCCAAAACCTTCATTTTCAATAGGATTTCAGCAGATCAGAGTTGTTTAACTACCCTAGAGCATGAATAAGCAATTATTTTGGCAAAATAACCCCTAAATATCCCTCAAATTCAAGTTTTAAGCAAAGGGACACTTCAACTTCCCCCACCCATTTTTGTATCAATTTAACCATATTTTAACGAAATCCTTATGCCCAGGACATTGTGGGAATGTTGGGGACGTAAGGGAAGTACCCATGCTTCATTTATCTATCAAAACTAGCAACCTAGTTCATTTTCAAAAACTACCCGAAAAAATTATTTCTAATCAATTGTTTAATAGCATGCGATTGTAATTAAGTATATAGTGAATTGAAGAATTGTGAGGAATGAGAATTTACCTTGAAATCAATGTTCGGGACGAAGTGAATCGAGAAAGTTTGGGAGTTTGTGAGTAGAGAGGAGAAATGGGAATTTGTTTTCCCATTTTCCTCCCTTCTATTATTTCCCTTAGCGGGAGATCCTCGCTACAGTGGTCCCACCTCAGCGGCAGGGCTGCCGCCCTGGCGGGCCAGACCGTGTTATTAAACACATTTGTTTCTTCATGTGTTGCCTCAATTTATCTTCTAGTCTTTGGGTATATTACCCTTTCGTGTGTCAATAAGCTAAAAAGTCACCATTCATTGTGATTTAGTAGTGGATCAAGTATTTATTTTAGAAGTAAATCGAAATGGGGCATGTGATGTCCTGTGCACTAATTGTTCGGAGACGAACAAAGGGTAAATTGGTATCTATTGTAACGACCCGAACCATCGTTATTTAGGAGAAACAAATATTCGAGAAAAATCTGGGCCTTTATCCCGCCATAGCGGGCCAGATGCCGCTAGGGTGGCGGCGCTAAGGAGGGGTATGCTGGCGCCAGGGCGGGATAGGTGAGGCAGAACATAAATTACGAGAAATCCTATTTTCCCATCTTCCTAAAATACCTAAATAAGTTGTAAAATACCCTGAAAACCTCAGAAAAGCTGCTCTAAGCTTGGGAAGAAAGGAGAAGGAGATTTATAGTGTGAGGATGGTGATATCTTGCGGATACTTGGCTAAATTCACCGTCACAAAGTCTGGAAAATCGAAATCAAAGTAAAAAACCCTGTGAAACTACTTGGCTCCCAGGTAGGCTAGGTTTTATGAGTTGGGTAGTTTAAATTTTTTCTTATTGTGTAATATATGTAAATCAATGGTAGAATTTATGCGTAGCCCTTCGTGCACCGAATGATTTATGAGTTAAACCCTAGAAAGAAGCCTTAGACAATGAATTAGCGCTGAGTATAGTTGAATTAAGGGTTGGATGATATGCGTTGATGAATAGTTCGTAGGTGATGGTTGTGATTCTATGATTGTGTGATGTATGCTTGTTCTTGCTTCATTATGATACATGTATGTATATGAATGTTGCAATGTTGATCACAATTGTTGTAAACGAAATAGATAAATGATGATTATCATGAAAATCATGACTTAAATGTATGATCTTGAAGATATACTTGTGATTGTGGTGTGTTGAATGGATCGGTTGCCACGTTCTGGCATAACTAACTTGGATAGGTTGCCACGTTCCAGTATAACTAACTTGGATTGGTTGCCACGTTCTGGCATAACTATAGGATCGGTTGCCACATTCCGACATAATTATCTTGGATCGGTTGTCACGTTCCGACTTACTAACTGTTTGAGTTTGGGTTCCATGAGAGGACCAATAATTGGTTATAATTGTATATTTGAGATGTGAAATGCGTTGTTGTTCTCCATGTTGATGATATTGTATATGTTCTGTATATATGCATGTGATTATATTGTTGCATTGGCTTATATATGTATATGTGTGTTGCACTTAGAGGTATAGGTTATGACAACTTATATTGATGGTTCTTCGTGATAAGCGATCCTGTTGGGTATAGTGGAAGGGTAAAGTGTTCAAGGGGCGAGTGATGGATAGTAAGGGTTGTTTTTGTGTGTTGTAATGGCGAGAAGTAGAGGTAGAGTATGTGATGAAATATGCTTAGGTGGATTTCACCTTGGGGAAAGAGAATGGGTTTAGTGGTAAGAAAGCTTGATATAATGTACTATGTGACCATTATTGGGCAATGTGACGAGGAAGTAAGGTATGACGTGAGCGGTTAGTTGAAATACAACATGGTGGTTTTTGGGGAACGTTTAATGTGTTAGAATGGTTAGGCCATGATCAAATAACTGGTAAGTAAGTTGGTTGAGAAGGTGGTTAGTAGTAAGAGGTGTTAGTGTAAATTGGATGTATTTGAGAGAGTGAATAGGTAGAGAAGCGAGTGGTATGTTGTATATATTTCTGCTACTTGATTTCTTATTTTATGTGGTGGACGTCCGGTTGATCGATGATGCCTACCAGTACATATGGTTGTACTGATACTACTCTTGCTATGTCTTTTTGGCATTGTCTGGATGCAGGATTGGTGACGTCTCGTAGGTGAAGACGAAGAATTCTCCAGCAGCTTCTACTTTTCCTTCCGCATGGTGGGAGTTGTGTCTTGTTACTTGTCCAGTTTGTACTCTTAGTAGCTCTTGTACCTGTTTAGACTAGATCCATGGGAGTTGTTAAATTTCTTTACAAGTTTTAACCAGAAACGTGTCTAAGGTTATTATTTATGAATTCATATTATTATACTCATCTCTGTTTTCTTAAATTTTCCGCATGTTTGACTATTGGGATATGAGGTTCTCCTACTTAAGTGTTAGAGTGGGTGCCCGCACGGTTCGGTGGATTGAGTCGTGACAATTATGCGGACAACTTTAAGGGGCCACATATGACTTAAGTAGAGGCGTATCTAGAGGAGGTTCCATGGTTTCACGTGAATTCATGCTCCCCTCTCTAGATTATATGTAGTAGTGTTATATTTGTTAAAAATTATTTAAAGAGGTGTTAACCTATGTTAAAAGTAGCATATAATAATACAATGATGATTGAGTGCACATCTCTAAGCAAAGATAGAAATTTAATTCTTATATCTATTTTATTTTTGTTAGTAACACCCCCCTCCAAGTAATTATCAGTAACACTGTTGACGTTTCAATCAATTTTTTTTGCTTTAATCTTTCAATATTTTCAAGTGTGTAACATTGGAAATTCCTAAAAAAAATTAGCACACTATAATTTTTATATAATTAAATCAAATGTGTATATTAAAATTTAAAACTAGTAGTATTATATATGTTGGACCTATAATTTTTAAACTTTAACGGTTCAATGTTAAGAATGTAAATGTCAAATCGATCAAATTTATATCTTAAATGCATCGGTTCGTAATAGTGCAACCATCCTTCCGAAATGCTGGATACGCTTAAGCCTTTATTTTACAAAAATGTTGAAATACTTGATGTATCATATCATCATATATACCATATATCATCACTACACACACACATTTAAATATATATATATATATATATATATATATAGACACACACACATTAGTGTTTGGGCACATGTATCCCATATTCATTGTTACATAATACTGTTAAAACAATAAATAATAATAATAATAATAATAATATATAATGAAATTAACAAAGTAGAAATAAACCAATTAAGATAACGTACAATAAAACATCTCAATCTAGCCCATAGATGTATAAACACCTAAATGGTGACTATTGGTAGAAAATAAGGTATTTTAATAGGTAAAAAAAAAGGTTTACCTGGACATTTTTGATGGAGTTGAGCAAAATAAAACAAACAAAAAGAGTAGATTGTTGTGGAGAAAAAGAAAAATAATCAAATGACTTGACACTTTGGAGTCTTATATTTAATTAAGGTGGAAACTAAAAGCTATGCATAAATGTTATTGCAACGGTAGAACTCAAAGGAAAAGCAAATAAAATATTGAAATGTGAAAAAGGATAGTTATGAATAATTATTAGCTTAATTTGATCAATCTAAAATTTATTATTTAACTTACTTGCACTAAATTAGACATTACATCAATTTGGTTTGGATACAAAAATATCATATATCATATTATGTGCTCTACAAATATATTGATATTTGGTAGTGAAAGAGACTGATTATTAATTATGAATCCATAACGGATAATGATTCAACTTGAAAAATTTGGATAGAGAACGAATTAGCAGAGGGGATATTAGTTGTTACAATAACTAAGAGTATATGGCCAAATTTTGAGTATATATCGTAAGGGAAACAAAATCCTAACTTCAAAATTCTGAGTTTGGTTGACGACTAAAATACATAAGTAGCACCCAGCCTGAATAGAAATAACATAGATAAAATGCTCATCAGTCAAAGAGAATGATCTATCTTCTTAGTTAATATATATGCCCTTTGTTTTCTTAAGAATAAGGGCATTCAATTTTCAATAGAATAAATTGCATCACCAATCTAATAAAAAATAATAGTTCACCATCTCCCACTTCCAATCGAACCTTATTGAGAGCTATTCTCTATTGAGTTCTACACGATGCCAACTCTGACATCTATTAACATCAAATATATAGGCTTGTGCTCCTTTTAATTGTAATTGACCATGCAAAGGAGAGTACCGACTCATATTCTTCATATTTATCAAACGATTAATGAAACATTCAAATGTTGCACTTGTTGATCGTATATCGAGTCTCCTAGGATGACAATTCCATATCAAAGCATCCAGAAACGTTGGGTACTCCCCATCCATCCATGTACAATTGATATTTAAAACGTTGACTTTGGGGGTAGCAACTCCTTGCAAATCTGTCAAGTTGATGTCATTGCATTGAAAACAAATAAGGGAAACTTGAGGGCAAGAGGTCGAAATTGATAGAAACTTCCTCAAGTTACAGAACCATGCAGCTTTTAAACTGCCTGAGCATTCAAGAACGATTTCCAAATGCTTCAATTGTCTTGCAATTTTAAGTTTAGGAATTTTATATCCCATATACACAAGTGACTCCAAATTCAAATTCGAAGAATCAATCTCCATTCTGCCCCCACAAAATTGAATCTTCAAGTCCTTCAGGGATTGAGATCGAGAAATAAGGTTCCGCAGAAATCCATCAGATATTCTCGAATGTGATGTATCTAAAGATTTTAGATTCTGACACTCAATAATATCCAATTTCCCCCCTAAATGATTGTCATAACTCAAGTGTTCAAGAGTTGGTGCTTGGATTTTAACTAGTTGGTTTAGTTCTCTCCAGTTGTTAATGGAAACTGACTTAATCTTTTGAAGATTCAACAACTCAATCTTTTTCAACCCACAACATTGATTAAAGATGAAACTGACAATCAAGGGACAACAATTAAGTAGAGTTTGTAGCATGTTTTCGTCTAATTTGACATCTGTTAGAGAAAGCTTTCTCAAAGAGGTGCAATTCATCACACCACTAGAAAACGAAACAGGTATAAGAGTACAACTTTCCACAACCAATTCTGTTAAAGAGTTTCCTGCCAAGATTGTGAAAATAGGAAATAAAAAGTTATAAACTTTAAAGAAGAGATACTTTGCACCATTCGTAACGGCAATGTCAAGCCACTTAACAATAATATGATAAGAAAAATTATAGTATGATAATTCAAACTTATCAATTGGAATTTTTCTGTCTCTATATCTGTCCATGATCGTATCCACTAGTTCCGAATTTCTTCCTCCACTATAAGGATATTTGAATTTAATGTTGGGATGCGTAAACCAAGATCGTAGCCATGTTTTCGAGAGAATACTCATCTTGGCTGCATCTTTAAAACTAAGGTAAGAAACAATTTTTTCAATGAGACATTCAGGCAATATGCCAATAGTGGCTCTCTCCATCACGAAAATTTCAATGATCAAAACAAACCCTTTAATCAATTTAGGGGTTGCTGTTTAGTGTTTGTAACACGCCGCACTTCTGTTACCTTACCATCTCTACAGATTTAACCATTTATTTTTATAAAAATATTTTTCTCTAACGATTAAATATATTTTTTGGCAAAATTTCAGAAAATTACAATTACTTAAAACTTGTATTACAAATATTTAACCCAAAATTTAATTCGTCATACTACAATGTACAAGTTGTATTTAATAACATACAAAACTTTCATATTTTATTTTTACAAAAATGTTGAAATATATACTAGATGAAAAAGGCCCGTGGCAAGAGCGGGCCCAATAGTCAAATTAATATAGTCGGAATTTATTCAGTGAAGCAGCTATGCACTTGCTATGCTTCTGAAAATATTACTATTAATGATGCAAGGATCGCGGCTTATGCAAAAGATGATTAATATTATATACTATTAGAAATATCAGAGAACATTTGTCATTTACATAGAAAAGCGAAAATCAAAATTCACATAAAATAAATGATCATCGACTTATTCCCAATTTGACAATACCATGAGGCATTAAGTACATTGGATTTTGAATGACACTGCTATTTACAACTAAAAATGCTAATATAATGGGTTTAATGTCCTATATACCTTATTTGATAAATATTATAGTGTGAATAAAGTTTGATTTTCGAAAGATAGAAATTATGTACTCTTTATATATAGTAATTTTTAATTGAATGTGAGAAATCACGTCTGAAAGAAGGAACCTGTGCAGGTAACTTACACCCCAAAATGACACATGTAAATAATCACGAGATAATTTTCAAATATACTTCAAAATGGTGCCTTATACAAAATTTTCATGGCAAGTATAATACCATAAAAGGAAAAAAGAGTTGGTGTTCTCAAGTTTTCTCTTTGGTTCTCTTCAAGGACAATCCAAATGTCAATATGAAAGTTCTAACTTATTGGCAATACAAGTTCTGCTATGAAATGGAAGTTTGAGAAACTGTGATCTAATTAAAATTTTAGTCAGGTAACTAAAATAAACATTCTTTCTTTTCTCTATAGACAACTCTTTCAGGCGGCAAAAAAGAAGGAATAAAGTCAACAATTAAAAATCACTGACCTAACAAATTACCTGGATAACAGTCTTTAAACAAAACAATTGCTTCAATTTTTTCCAATCACAGACAAATCTGAAAGAACAATAGTCACAAAAAATTAGGATATGCATTTTCCATGCCTTGCGACTTATTAACTTGTTCAGCTAGAGGTCACGAGTATTAACATGAATTGGGGTCGGCTACATGAATCCTCATCTGCTACACGTTATACCTCGTCAAATATACTGCAGTGTAACTTAAAAGTTGACCTGTGTCCCCCACTAATTCAGATCCTACGGTCATCTTTTTGGTCCAGAACACCCGTCTGTTCCAAAGTGGATTTCATTTCACATTATTTCCTTTGCAAGTCCCACACCGTCAGGGGCAGAGCTATGAAGGCAACAGGGGGTGCCACGCCACCCCTGAACTTCGACGGAAACTCTATATATACATAAGTATATATATATATAATATTTATATAAATATAAAGCGTGGCATTCAGTGAACAAAATTGGCTTGTGGTGCAACAGTAGGAGGGCAACTTTAGATGGCTAATATTGCGGATTTGAATCTCATTTGTACTTATTTTTTTTGAGAAATTTTCTATAAACATTTTTTAAGAAAAAAAAAAGGCTCCAAGCACCTTTTTTAAGAAAAAAAGCTGGCACATTAATCGATAAGCCTATTTGGCACCCACGAACTCTTAATCCTGGATCCGCCACTGCACACCGTCCACAAATGATTTGCTACTGCAGTTCCGTTGTTCTTTCTAAATTAACTCATTTGATTGTTTTCATTCTATTAATTTTACTTCTCTATGAAAATTTATATGGATTTGCTCCCGCTGTTCTTTCCAATTTCTAGAATCATAACAAAGTTTTAACTTCTCCACCCTGTACGAATCCCTCGCAATATGCCCATTTATGTGAAAATGAGAATATAATAATAATAGCAGAATCAATTCATGTTCTAGTCCTGCATTTGATCATAATGCTTCGAAGTACCCAAATTTTTCTGCTACTTTTTCCCTGTATGCAATATGCTATAATATCGCTCTTAATTTAGACCACTATTGGGAAAAAGGGTAACATAATGAATAATAGTATAATCAATGTAAGGAAGTATCTGACTAAATTTGATTGTCTTCTTGTTATCTGTTACCTGTACCTGGTTTTGATTTTTAAAAAAACAAGGGGAAAGTTGATTACTGTGCTCATTTGATATACACCATTGTCACTCTTACACTCATTGTCCTATCAGATTTTCTGAAAATGCATTTTTGTTGATAGACACCAATTGTCATTTATTTAAGATTTGTCTCACGTTCCTCGTGTTTTTCGGTGAACATGGCTTTGCTGCTAACACTCTGTAACAAAGCCTTCACCTCTACGTTATTCCTCTTGGATGGTTCCATCTAGGCAGCAGCCATTATCGTACTATTGGTGTTTGGAACATTACAAAGCTTAGTATTAAGTTAAATTTGGTAGTTGTTCTGGCTGCTGCAAAATGCTATTTATGAGTCAAACTATTTCAGTCATCGCATTGCCTATGCACTTAATGTCATTATATGTGGCCTTCTCAACAATTTAAGGAGATTGTTCCTGTGTTCTGGACGCTAAAGTCAGCTTACAAGACGGAGCAATTAGCAAAGCACACCTAGAATCTTAAATCATTATTCTTGACGCACGTATCTTGTATCTTATGATGTTTCATGATCAAATTACTCATTTTCATTGATATTAATGATTATGTTCCGCCCAACTTACACGCACATCGACTGTTTTACTGGAGGTGTCGGGTAACTCTTACGACCAAACTTAGGCAGCTAGAATTTCTTGATTTCTTCAATACTTTACTCCTTACCTTATTTGCAAATTTTGTACCTCAAATAATGTTGGGATTTTTGTTGCTCAATCTATTGCAGTATTTGATTCTAAACAGAATTTTTACTCTCTTACTTTCTATTCATAACTTTTCTCGAAACAGTGTTTCAAAACCCAAAATTCCTAATTTCAGATTTTTTTTTCAACACAACAAGCTCACACTTAACATCTACCCTACATTTCCTATAATAAATCAACAGGTAACTTTAACACCCATTATTTTTTCGATCAAACTCATCTAATTCAATAAAAGAGTAATCTTTAACAAAAACTTGTCTTGTAACATAGTATAAATTAAAAATACTTGTATTTAGAAGGTAAAACCGGAGATTAACTTGAAGGGCTCTTGAATTCTTAGCCAACTAAAGGAAGATGATAACTAATACATGTGATGACAAATAAGCAGCCATGATGAAATGTTTGAAAACTGTCAATTCTATATAAGACTAGAGGAAATGGCCCCGTGACACGGGCCCAATGTTATAAAAATTTGAAATTTTTAATATATATCTTTGTTAAAACAACAAATATCAAGATAAATATGTATATAATTTCAAAAAAATATCATTTAACTTTGAAGATTGTATTTTATTAAAATCTTGTACATTGAAACATATAGTTATGAACCCGACTTAATAAATATCTCTTTGAATTTCGTTTTACTTGGTCCATATTGACTTGACATAACTCATAAGAAAATATTTATTAGAAATTTATTTATCATATATTAATTTTATTAATTATCAATTGAAAGTTAAATTTGACTATTAGTATTTAATATAGTTACTTAATCATAAAGTCAATATTAAGAAAAAAAATAAATTTCTCTTAATTTGGTAAAATAAAAATAACATTTGGTATAAGAATAAAATTAAAAATATATAATATCTATTTAATTTTAATTAATATAAATTATCATTTTTTCAAATGACCTAATTATATTAAATTTAAGGAATACTAAATTTAACAGTGATAATAATCTGAGTTTTCAAATGAAAGGTATAATGATGAAATTATTTACTTTTCATGTGATTCAAATGAGAAATTATACGGAAGACATTAGAATAACTATTATCATTAGAACAAAATAAAAAAAGAGTTGAGCATCTTGTACATTTGTCGAATTAGAAAGTTCAATGGCCCTACAAATTTAATGTATTTCAATACTGGGTAAGGCATAATGTATAATTTAATTGAAAAGAGTGGTTTTGAAAAAAAAAAAAAAAAAGAAGAAAAAGAGTTGAGCATCTTGTACATTTGTCGAATTAGAAAGTTCAATGGCCCTACAAATTTAATGCATTTCAATACTGGGTAAGGCATAATGTATAATTTAATTGTAAAGAGTGGTTTTAAAAATAAAAAAAATTGCTGATACAGTCCACATGACAAAATAGAAATAACAATTTTTTTCAAGCAAGCTGATATTAAAAAAATATTTTTAAAAACTATAATACCCATAATCTTTTCATTTAATGATCAAAACCTGACATGTTGAAACTATTAATTATATTTCAAAATTTTGAATTAACTATTAGTATTTCAAATAATTACTTGAAAATAATTAATTTTCTTTATTTATCACAATAAGCAAGTGAAATAAAAGAAAATATTTTTAACATAAGAGCTAATAATATGTATTACTTTATTTATTTATTTATTCATTTTTACTTCTCATATTTGAATTTGGCACACCAATTTAGAAAATAATAATTGATATAACTATTTACCACACTATTTTTATTGATTGATCTTAAAAAATAATTTGAGAAATAATAAGTAATTAATGTTGAAAGCAAAATATGGATTAAAAAAATCATATTTTTCAAAATAAATAGGTAAAAATAAAAAAAAAAATTCTTAAATAACAGACAAATAAAATTAAATAAGGAGAATATTTATTTATGACAGTAAAAAAGTAATAAGTACTTAATATTCAGCGGGACCCATGTCTTATGACATTAATGAAAAAACAAAAAAGTAAGACCCATCATATTCTTTAATGGCCGGCATGGTTTGTAAATAAATAGAAAAGGATGGACTTTTTAAAGAGCTTTTTGCTGAGGTCCAAATAACAAAGCAAGAAGTACAAATTTTCTAAGCAAGTCTATCTTGCAATTTTGTTGTGTCCCTTATATAAGCAAGGGACAATGACCAAATTGCCCTTAAGCTTTTCTAATATGGCAAAAAACAGCCATGTTGAAAGTTTGAAAACTCTCCCTTCTATATATATATATAGAGAGAGAGAGAGCGCCCTAGGCCCGCCTACGTGGAGCCACCACGTACTAGGATTCCTTTATAAATTTATTTATTTCCAAAACTAGCTTTTCCCTTTCATGAAAAGTTGTGACTTTCATGAAAAATTGCGACATTTATGAAGAGTAGCGACTTTTAGGAAAAGTTGCGACTTTTAGGAAAAGTTGCAACTTTTATGAAAAGTTGTGACTTTTATAAAAGGTTGTGATTTTTCCAAAGAGTTGTGACATTTCTGATAAGGCACAATAAGCATTTTATTCATACTACTCTTCGTTGTCTATAAATAGAGGGATATCCTCTAATTTTAAAACAACGAAAATTTTGAACTTCTTTTTCTTCTTCTACACAATTTAATATTTGTGTACTTTGCCCCTGCTAAGTGGCTCACTGACACCATTGTTTTTGTATCAATAAATTGGTGTATAGAATCGTTCTATCCTGAAAGGATCTATTCCTTTAAACCTCGGGTACTAGAGGGAAATAACTTCTTTAAGGGGACAATGTGCATCCAGTGGGCTCGAATTTTTCCTTTCTGTTTCATTCTGTTGTTATAGATCCTGGTATGTTTTTTTACAGTCATTAATTTATGCTTATGTTATAAATTGTTGTTTTCGAGTACATGTTTTAAACTTTGTTGTTTATGTTTTAAGCTTTTGATCATTAGATTGAAGTAAAGATATATTAATCAAGAGTTTTATGTAATCATTAGACTATTAGTGTCATCTAGATTAGAATTCTTAAACTTGTAAATAAATGACTTTGATCTTTATAGAGTTTTCAATCCTTCTTTATAGAGATGTCCAAAAAGGGACTTTTGAGTGTTCGGTAGTTATGGTGGTTTCACACTACCTTGGAGTTTTAGTTATTTAACTTTCTATCTTATCGAGGTATTCAATCGGTTAGTGACATCCAAAAAATAAAGGAACGTAGTGGGATGGTAAGTATTGTACTCAACCTTAATCAGAAGTTTGAGGTTCAAATGTTGGATTGGAGTTAATGAATTACCCCTCAAAGTATGATGAATCCATATGAATCAAATATTAAATAAATAATTATCTCCTTATAAACATTAGATTAAAAGTCGCAAAAAATAAAGTTTTAACCATATTGATCGAAACATAAACAACAAAATATGCCTTATGGCTATCAAAGTAGTGTCATCGACTGCGAAAGATTTTGAATAAGGGACTTGCCAAGACATCATTTAATCCAAATTATTTGAGCGACATATGTTATTTCATTGAACTCCAAAAGATGTGGTTTTAAATTTTAATTGACTTATCAAGTACACAAATTATACAAGATGTATAACATTTAGATTTTGTATGTAGAGGCCTTGAATATGAGAAAAACTCTCGCAATTGATGAATAAAAAGTTTGTACCACTTTTTGAAAATCCAATAATAGACAATGAAACAATTATATATCTTTTCTAAACACTTTGGTGATGAACAACTACAGCAAAATGAAGAATTAATAACAAAATGCATAAACACTTAGAATCAAATTTTTTTGATTTAAAGATTGAAAAAATATTTCATTTCATCTTTGGATAAAATATTCTTAAAAATTTATCGTAGGGTTGTACCCACTCATGAAATGTTCATAAGTAGGTTATTGACGTAATTCACCACCACGTGAAGCGCGGGCAATTTACCTAGTATATATATAAAAGAGAACCCTAGAATCACCTACGTGGTGCCACTACAAACAAGGATTTCCTTTTAATTTATTTTATTTCCAAAACTAGCCTTCCCCTTTCATGGAAAGTTATGACTTTTATGAAGAGTTGCGACTTTTATGAAAAGTTGTGACTTTTATGAAAAGTTGTAACATTTATGAAAGGTTGTATCCTTTTCGAAGGGTTATAAGTATTTTTCCAAAGAGTTGTGACCTTTCCGATAAGACACAATAAGCATTTGTTCACATTACCCTTTATTATCTATAAATAGAGAAATTTTCTCTCATTTTAAAACAATGAAAAATTTTGAACTTCTTCTTCTTCTTTTGGACAATTAAATATTTGTGTACTTTGCTCCTGTTGAATGACTCGGTGACATCATTGTTTTTGTATCAATACACTGGTGAATAGAATTGTTCTATCCCGAGAGGATCTATTCCTTTAAACATCGGGTACTAGAGGGGAATAATTTCCTTAAGGGGACACTATGCATTCAGTGGGCTAGATTTTTTCCATTCTGATTTATTCTA
Source organism: Solanum bulbocastanum (assembly GCA_037074985.1). Classification (NCBI taxonomy): domain Eukaryota; kingdom Viridiplantae; phylum Streptophyta; class Magnoliopsida; order Solanales; family Solanaceae; genus Solanum; species Solanum bulbocastanum. The sequence continues at coordinate 46,517,268 of CM073600.1, forward strand.
TTGTTATAGATCCTGGTATGTTTTTTACAGTCATTAATTTATGCTTATATTATTAATTGTTATTTTTGAGCACATGCTTTAAACTTTGTTATTTTTTTTTCTACAAAATTATTGTTATAAGTATTTGTTAGTATAAATTATATAACAAACGTTTATTGAGTATTCAAGCAAGTTTTCTCTATTCGAATTGTTGAAGGTACAATAAAAAAGCCCTTACAAATCTCTAATTTCTTCATCAACAACGTCATTCCTTCACATACAAGGACATAGTTTTGCATTCTTTAGAAAATCCCCTGAGAGTTAATAACTTTGCATGCCCATATTTTTTTATTTCTATGTTGTTGTTAACTATTTTTACTAATTTTTATCTGTGGATATTATAAGTACTTTAAGGATTGAATGTTGATTGAAGTGTTGGTTAATTTTTTGAGGTATGTTATTTCAAAACATGTGAAATTTTCTGGTTAGAATGATTTGTAATCATCATAGGATATATCATAGTTTGCTCACTTTAATGTATGTTTTTTCTCGCTGTTTTGTTGTCTTCTTAAATTGTATTGATTATTTTTCGTTTGGTATGTATATGATCTCACTTGGACAAACCTTTCGTCCTTTTAATGTTTTTCTTTCTTTCCTTCTCATTCGGTCTTCTAAATATTTTTTGTGTGAGTTATGACTATTTTCAGCAAGCTTAATTTGAAGGATATGAAACAAAACGTGCTCTAAATAAAAGTAATATCTTACGCTACAAAAGATATGTCTATTAACATAGATTTATTGTCCTTCATGTCCCAAGTCATTACTGAGCATTTGAGTTATTTAGGTTAGACTCATTTTTAATTTTTTAATGTTCGAGAATATTTCTTTAACATGAGTCTAGAATCCAACATTTTGATCTACGTGTACTTTCATAATGCAACAATTATACATACACATTCCAGAAAAAGTCGTAAAGTTGCATTGATGAAGTCTCTAGAAGGGCCTTCAGAGCAGTAGTTTAATAAATAATGAATTTCTAAAAAGGGTCAATAATATAATATAATTTTGCTCTTGTTTCAAATTTATTTTTCTCCTTCTATAAATTTTGTTAGAGTAACAAAGTAACAATAATGAAAAGTGGTGAACGTTTGACCTCAGACAAGTAGATTGTCTCTAAAAAAATTATTTATGTTGTTGTGGTGTACATTTTTAATGGTCTTGATGTTTAATCGCTACATAAAAACATCACTCAGTTTTAACAAGACAATTATACCATCACATATCTTATGATAAATTATGTAAAAGATAAAAATGATTAGATATGAAGAAATTTTTAATCATTCATTATATATTTACAATTCTTGAGATATATGATAATGTCAAATCACTTAATTTATGTTGAAGTGTTCTTACAACCTACTAAAATTTACATTTTTTTTTTCTTACAACAGTCGATTATTGGAAAGGTTGTTCAAAAGCTTAGAAAGATTATTTTCGCGCGGGTAAATTACCTTGCATATATAAAATATTTCATCTTTTTATGAAGTTGTTAGTTTGATGTAAATTGTTGTACATGTTTTAAAATATTACGCTTAGTATATGGTTAGCTTTTTAACCTCTTAATAACGACTATAGATTAACCTGTAAATTCTTAGGATTCTTGGCTTTTATAGTCCGCTTGATGAAAGGACGAATTTTTACATCCAGGGTGTGGTTAAAGATGAAGTTGTTAAGAATATAGGTTAAGAAGAAGAGATGAACGGGGTAATATAAAAAATAAAAACAAAAATAAAAAATTAAAAAATAATAAAACATGGGGAAAATAGGGAATTAAGTCATAAATTAGCATAATTAAACTAAAATGAGAAAGGCAGTACTGAGTAGGATTTACAATATATTTGAAACAGCCCGTTATTCATATACTCTATTATCATATATTTCATATACTTATATATATTTGGTAGTAGTATAATATTATTTTGTTGTTGTTATTAGTTTATTATATAATTTTTTAATATATTGGTCAAAGTTGTAGTCTTATATTACTATATTTATATATTAGTCAAAGTCATACTAATTGAGTAGTATAATTTAGTAGTAGTATTATTTACTGTGTTTGCTGTATTATTGTAGTATTTACTGTGTTTACTGTAGTATTTTCTATATTTACTGTATTACTATAGTATTTACTGTATTTACGATTTTATTGTCCTTTATATAGATACCCCTTTACTATCTAAGTGCCCTTATATTTGGTATCAGAGCGAGAAGTTTTTGGGATCATATAAGTACATAATATTAGTACATATAGATACATGAAAAGACATCCTTCATTTAGGAATATAAGATTTATATATTGGAATTTATATAGAGATTATAACCTTAAAAGAGTAGTTGCAGTTAGAAGAAGACAGTTAGAAAATAAATATAATATTAAACTACGGAAGATTTAGATAAAATATTAGATCCAGAATTTATTAATAATATAAGGTGGAAAATACTAGGTTACTATAGTGACATCAATTGATGTAATAATAGAATAGATTGGATATATAAAAATTTTAAAAAGGAAGCAATTTTATTAGGATAGTAAATGCAAGCCTTAACTAAAAGATATAAACAATTTTCACAGTGGCTTCAAGACGAAATTATTCATAAAGACATACTAGGTACTACAGAAAAAGATCTTAAACAACAATTAGTAATAGAAAAACAATTAAACACGGAAGAATCAGAACATAATATAAAATATCTTAATAGAAGATTAGATTACACTATAAGACAAATAGATATCTCTAAATTACACATTAAAAGATATAAAAAGGCACTTGACCATATACACTTTGGATAAAATACATGCCTCTAGAATATGTTAAGAGAATTAAACAAAGGTATAATTGGCTCTACGACGAAATAAACTATAGAATTAAGCTTAGACAGACTCTAAAAAGATTAATAGAATTTCTAAGTTGGGTAGACGAAGAATTAGAAAAAGAGCATATAAGCGAATTTTTGATTTGATCAAAAGAAGAATTAGCTAACAAAGAAATATCTAAAACTTATACTATAGACTTGTTGATAGAGCATAAAGCTAACGTAGTTAAAGAAATTAGTAACATTAAATTAAATATAAAATATACTACTAATGGAATAAAACATTATAAAAGAATTAGTCAAATTAAAAGTACATTAGGATAGAAAAATAGATTCCTTAAGACATCTAGAATACTTAGACTTAAAAATACACCAAGAGAAAAAATATAGATCATTATATAATACTAACATTATAAAGTGTAATTTCACTGAAGGAGAACATATCCTACATTCTGAAGACAAGCAATAAAATACTTTAATAGACTCAATAATAAATCTTAGTGAAAAAATTCAACAACAAGATAAAATCATAATAAAATTGTTGGAGGAAATAGAAATAGTAAAAAATAAACAATCTAAGACTTTAGATAAATTAGAAAAGAATCAAGATTTTTTAAAAGCACAAGAACTAGAAATAGATCGAAAAATTCAATACTTAGATACAAAATTTAATCTAGAAAAAATACCTACAAAAATATAAATAGAAAAACTAGTAAAAACTATAGTAGAAAGGCCTAAACATTTAGAGATTAAAAATACCCAAGTAATAATAAAAATTATAGAACAAGTAGAAAAAATAAACACTGAAATTAGTAGCCTAAAAGAAATAATTACAAGACTTGAAAGAATCTCACTCTCATGAGTGAAGAAGACATAAATTATAAAAAGCATTATAATACACAACCAACTTCCATCAAGAACCAATGGGATATTCCAATCATATTCCTTCAAGCCAAACAGACAGAGTAATTTTAAAACAAAATAATACAATAATAGCATTACTGATAGAATTAAATATAAAATTAGATAAAATATTAAAAGAAAAATAACCGTAACAAATTCATAAAAATACTGAAATAGACAAATTAATTACTCAACTTAAGAAAGTAGAAATCTCACCTAAACAAGAAAAACAAAAGTTAATTAAAAAACCTCAAAAATGGACTTTCTTTCAAATAAATGAACAACACAAGAAAGTAAACCAAGTTTCTCAGAAAATTGAATAGGAAATAACTTAATTTCAAGAATATTATCTAGGAGACCTTCCACTATAGAAGAAAATCAAGAATTAAACGATATCATAGATATAGACAAAGATATACAAATCTTTCAACAAAATCAACTTAAATTATTAAATCCTAAAACATTATATAATACAAAATACTTCTCAACAAATAATCAACTATACCGACACTATAGAGAAGAACAAATATCTTCTATAGGAAAAGACTTTGCCAGGCTAATCTTAGTAAACCCAAGTTTCATAAAAACAGTTAAAAATCCCAAATTAATGCTAATGCATATGGGACTAATAGTTATAGGAATAAAAGGACTAACTAGAAAAAATTTAGGATCTAAAGTATTAATTGTATTATATGATGATAGATGGTCAGATTTAAAGAAATCTATAATAGGATTAACTGAAGTCGACATGACAAATATTGGAGGAATATTTTATATTAGCCCAAATTTTTTAATCAATCTAAAAGAATTTGGAAAACATATTAAAATAGGAATCCAGACTAAAGGATATGAAGAAATGAATAATGGAAATAATATATTAATGTGTGTAGGATTTATAGGGAAAATGACTTTAAGTAGTAACACAAAATTTAAACTCCAAATAAATGATGTAGTAGAAGTAATGGGTAATAAATGAATAAAATTAATAAAACCAATAAAAATAAATCCAGAAGAATATGCAGGATTAGAATGGAACTTACATGAATTAAGTGAGCCAAAGGTATTTGCTCCCGAGCAATATTTAATGTATACTAGTTCTAAAGGAGAAACATCAATTAGGTTTACCAACTATAATTATACAAGTCAAAAAGAATTAGATGATAATGAAATAGAAAGTATCATAGAAACAGAATAAGAAGAATTTATAAATATAGAATTAATACAAGAAGGATATGAGGTAGAAAAAGCTATAGAAGAAGCAAAAAGACAATACCAAGAAAATTGTCTTATAACCTTTAAGTGTAAAGGATGTGAAAAAGGTAAAATGGATATAATGGAAACAATAGAACATTTTAGAATATGTCAAGAAAGAGATGATAATTTAGCATATACAATGGATGAACCAAAAGAAAATAGAGAAGAAAAAGAAGACACATTATCCATAACTAGTTATATGGAACTAATGGAAGAAGCAACTAGTTCACACAGTGCTAGTCCTTTCCAATGAACTAGTGCAGCCCCGAATATTAATTATGGTACAGGTAATCTGCCTAGAAAACCATGGACAAGACCTGATCAAGATATAAAAGATAATATTAGAGCAGCATAAAAAAAAATGCCTATAGAAAAACCTATTCGACTACAAGACGGAGGAAATAAAGGAAAAATATTAAATATAGCTGCATATGATCCACAAATGTGGAATACAGTAATAGATTTATGGAAAGGAATAGTAGTAGCAGGACTTTATTAAAAATTATCAATAAACTGATGCAGAAACTATGTATAGATACTTAGAAACTATTTTAGGAGAATCTTGTAAAGCTGTATGGGAATCATACAAACAGACTTTTGCTCAAGAATTCCAAGCACTAATTGAATTAGGACCAAACCCATATAATTTAACAAATAAAATACATGTATTATTAACAGGCGAAGACCCTAATAGTGGCTTAGTAACATTACAAAGAAATGTTGTAATTAAATTAGAACAATTAAGTATATCTAATTGGATGCACATAAAGAATTTCCTTAAAGACTATTTTTAGTAGTGTACCATTAGTGGAAATACATTTAATGAAGAATTAGGTAAAAAATTATTTAATAAACTACCAGGAGCTTTAGGAAGAGAAATAAAAGAAAGATGGTATAAAAGAGAAGGAGTGGTGCAAAGTCCCACACTTTTATAGCCTATAGGACAAAAAATAAATCACATAATGGAAATACTAACAGAAAAATGTACTAATATACAAATACAAAAGCAATTAAAACAAAATAATGAAATGAACTTTTGTAAAACAATGATATACACTGCCCAAAGTTATGTCAAAGAACCTAGTAGAACAAGAAAATATAAAAGAAGGACCAGATATAACCAAAGACCCTATAGACATAAAATATATTTCTTAAGAAAGTCTTCAGTTAGGAAACCATATTTAAATAGAGATAGACATGTTAGAAAATATAGAAATGATACAAATTACAAAAATAAGTTAGAATGCTATACTTGCAGATGTATAGAACACTTAGCAAATACATGCCCTAAAAAGAATAATATGAAAACTAGAAATTCCCAGTTAATAGAAAACTTCCAAGAAACCTTATTAAATGTAGATGAATACATGTCAGATACAAAAAGTATATATACTCAGTAGTAAGTATAGAAACAGAAGAAATAAATACCCAATCAGACACATCTGACTCAGAAGATGATAATTTAATTAATGAAATAGGAGCAGAAAGAAATCAAGATTTCCTAGATAATATAATAAATAATATGATGAATATTTCTCAAGAATGTAGTCATGAGTTCGAAAGACTAAAAGGAATAGATAGTAAACAATGTAATATATGTAAATGGTATCCTAGTAAAATAAATAGGGTCAAATGTAAATACTGTTATATGGAAGTCTGTATTAGTTGTATAGAAAATAAATTAAACCAAAAAGTAAATAAAAATGACTAACAAGTTCATATAAAAGATCAGGCTACTAATCTAAGACTAATAACTCTAGTATTAGAGTTACTTGATATACTTTGTACACATATTGTAATTTACTTATTCTTGTGTACCACTTATGTAATACTTATGTAATATTTTGTCAATATATAATATTCTCTACCTCCACATTGGAGGTTAGGTTTTCCACTTTAACATGGTATCAGCCTAAGTAGTAAACCCTACAATTCTATATCTCTTCCTAGTTACCTTCTCTCCTCCCCTCCTCCTCCTTCTTCTTTCGATCATACCCTTTCCCATCCCAATCGATTCTGATTTCCCATTTTTCGCGTCCAATTTCTACACACTGATCATGGCTTCCTCTTCCACAGGTGACGACACTCTTCCAATTGCCACTGTTTTGCACATGCTCACGATTAAGCTCTCTTCCACCAATTATCTCTATTGGAAAAATCAATTGTTGCCACTACTATCATATCAACGCTTTTTGGATCATGATGATGGGTCCTCCATTGCTCCTCCAGTGCTGCTTCTTACGGATGACAAAAAGGTTCCGAACCCTCTCTATGATGCCTGGCTTGCCGCTGATCAGCGGGCTATCATCATCCTTCACTCTTCTCTTACGGAAGAGGAGGTCTCTGAAATTTTAGGTCTCACTACAGCCTATCATATCTGGGTTGCTCTCGAATCTACTTATAGCAACTCTTCCGTTGAACACGTTCATAATCTGCGTGATCAACTTCATCAAACTGTCAAAGGTACTTTCTCTGTTGCTGATTATGGCCGTAAATTTAAATCCATCTATGATTAGTTGGCTGCCATTGGTCAGCCTGTTGATGATATCGATAAACTACATTGGTTTTTATGCGGCTTAAGAGCCTCCTTTGAGACTTTTTCGACTACCATTCGTGCCAACAAACCAGCGCCTACTTTTCGCAACTTACTATCACAGGTTGAGAGTCATGAACTCTTCCTTAAGTCACTTCATGGTGCATCACCATCACCGCCTGCTGCTTTCACGGCTCAGTCGAATCGGCCGTCCTCTAACAGCGGTGGTCGTGGTCGATCTAATAGGGGCGGTGGATCGGGTGGTTGAGGTCGTGCCGCAGGCTACCACACTGCCAGTTATGTCGAACAGATGACCATTATGCCAGTGCTTGTCCTACTCTTGCTACCTATGCCACTGAAGCTGCTTCTCGTGACGCAAACTTGGCTCAAGTGTTTAATACCCAATGTCATGTCACTACTTCTGCCCCTGATTGGTATGTTGATTCCAGGGCCACTGATCACATGACTTCGTTTTCAACAAGTGTTTATCATGCTTCTCCCTATTTGGACACTGCTAAGGTGACATTTGGAAATGGAACTGCTCTTCCTATCACTCATATGGGTTCCTCTACTATTTCTAAAAATTTACATTTGTGTGATGTTTTGGTTATTCCAAATCTTGCCAAGAAAATTTTGTCCATTAGTAAATTAACAAATGATAATCCGGTGGACATTTTGTTCTCTCAACTATTTTTTCAGATTCAGGACAGAAAAACGAAACAAGTTCTGGCTCGAGGCAAATGTGAGAATGGACTATATGTTTTGCATAATGAGCATCAAGCTTTGGCGGCTATTACTAATTCAAGTTTGAAAGCGTCTTATGAACTTTGGCATAGTCGGTTAGGGCATGTTGCCTTTGATACTGTTTTACTTTTGCATAAGTTGGGATGTTTGTCTGTTACTTTTATTTTACCTAAATTGGTTATTTGCTCTTCTTGTCAACTATCTAAAGGACACCGTTTGGCATTTGATTTAAATACTACACGATCTTTGCATCATTTGGACTTGATACATTGTGATTTGTGGGGCCCTGTGCCTATTACATCTACTGCTAACTATAGGTATTATGTGGCTTTTGTTGATGACTACTCTCGCTTCACCTAGTTTTATCCTCTCCAATCCAAGTCTGGGTTTGCATCTGTTTTGTCTGTTTTCATGAAGTTTGTACAAACTCAGTTCTTTCAGAAAATTAAGGTTTTTCAAAGTGATGGAGGCATAGAGTTTGTTAATCACACTGTTCGCCGATTATTTGAAGACAATGGTACTTTCCATAGGTTATCTTGCCCGTATACGCCACATCAAAATGGTAGAGTGGAAAGAAAACACCATCACATAGTGGAAACTGGTTTGGCTATGCTTTTCAATGCAAATGTTCCTACCTCTTATTAGGTAGATGCGTTCAATTCAGTCGTTTACATCATCAATCGTCTACCTACAAAGGTATTGGACAACAAGTCTCCTTTTGAACTCCTGTTTTCTGAGAAGCCCAATTATCACAACTTCAAGGTCTATGGTTGCCAAGTATTTCCATATCTTCATGACTATGCGGATCACAAGTTATCTCCTAGAAGTCTTTCGTGTATTTTTATCGGTTATAGCTCTCAATACAAAGGTTATAGGTGTCTTGATCCGGCAACATCTCGAATCTATGTCACTCGCCATGCTCGTTTTGATGAACATTCTTTGCCTTTTTCGGGAGCTACTTCATCTAAGGACTTAAACTCCTTGCAACTCGCAACTTTTTTGGAGTCCTTTTCCATGCCTCGTTATTGATCCTTCTCCTTCTTCCGTCTCGCTAAACTTACCTTCTCCGTGTCCTCCTTGTTGTGATGCTTATCATAGTGATATCTCAACTCCACACCAGCCCTTACATGCTGACCCGTCTACTGTTTCAATCATGGATGAGCAGCCAGTCCGTGTTTCTTCCTCACCTTGTCGGGTCGAAGTTTCATCCCGACAATCTGCTGCCTCATCTCAGCAGTCCTCACCGGACATTTTAGGAAATTCTTTGGCTCCAAATCAACTTCCTGAATCAATGTCCTCTGCACCAGTTCACCACATGGTAACTCGAGCAAAAGCGAGCATTTTTAAACCTTCTACTTGTCATCAAGCCAACTTAGCTCATCTTGAAACTCTTCGCCTTTTTACAGCTTTATTTACTTCCTCTGAACCAAAAGGGTTCAAGTCGGCTGCTAAAAACCCACAATGGATGGCCGCAATGAATGAGGAAATGTCGGCTCTTACTCAAAATGCTACGTGGACTCTGGTACCTCGTCCACAAACTAGCAATGTTGTTGGTTCCAAATGGGTTTTTTGCACTAAGTACAACTCAGATGGGTCTGTTGAACGTCTCAAAGCGAGACTTGTAGCTCAGGGATTCACTCAAATTCCCGGCTTAGATTATTCCCACACTTTTAGTCCGGTGGTTAAGGCCTCTACGGTAAGAATTGTTTTATCTCTTGCTGTCATTAACAATTGGAAGCTTCATCAGCTTGATGTCAAGAATGCATTCTTGCATGGCCATCTAAATGAAATTGTTTATATGGAACAACCACCTAGCTTTGCAGACTCCCGATTTCCTGATCACGTGTGTCATTTGAATAAAGCCTTGTATGGCCTCAAGCAAGCACCACGTGCTTGGTTTCAGCGATTAAGTGTCTTTCTTCTCAACAATGGCTTTACGTGCAGTCGATCCGATACCTCTCTGTTTGTTTTCAAACGTGCCTCCTGCATCATGTACCTACTTGTATATGTTGATGATTTAATCCTAACTGGCAACAGAACAGACATCATGGCTACGTTCATCTCTCGCTTAAACCAGGAGTTTGCAATTAAAGATCTTGGAGATCTCAATTATTTTCTTGTCCTTGAAGTGACCTACACTGATAATGGCCTATTTCTCAGCCAGTCCAAGTATGCTCGTGATATCCTTGAACGAGCTGATTTACTTGATTCTAAGCCTGTGGATACTCCCTTAGCTCCTCATGAGTCATTCCTCACCACTGGTGATCCCTTTCAAGATCCTATACGGTAGCGTTCTCTAGTTGGTGCATTGCAGTATCTCACAATTACTCGCCCAGATCTTTCATATGCAGTGAATCAGGTTAGTCAGTTCTTACAGGCACCAACTGTTTCTCATTTTCAGCGTGTCAAGCAAATACTTCGGTATGTTAAAGGCACACTTGCCTATCGCCTGTTGTTCACCAAGCCGAAGGATGTTTCTGTTCTTGGTTACTTGGATGCTGATTGGGCTAGATGCCTAGAAACTCGCCGATCCACTTATGGATACTCCATTTTTCTTGGTGGAAACTTAGTATCCTGGAGTGCCAAGAAACAACCAACTGTCTCCCATTCAAGTTATGAATCTGAGTATCGAGCAATGGCAAATACTGCTGTTGAAATTGTTTGGATAACTCACTTACTTTGAGAACTTCATGCTTTGCCTCCTGATCGTCCCACATTACTACGTGACAATCGCAGTGCGCTCTTTCTCTCACAGAATCTGGTGTCTCATAAAAGGGCAAAACACATTGACCTGGACTATCACTTTATTCGGGAGCTTGTATCGTCTGGTAAACTATACACTAAGTTTGTCCCGACCAAGCTTCAGGTGGCTGACATCTTCACTAAGAGTCTTCCTAGACCTCAGTTTGAGTATTTGCGTGCTATGCTTTGTCTTAGTCCGCCACCGTTTCGCTTGAAGGGGGTATTAGAGTTACTTGATTTACTTTGTACAAATATTGTAATTTACTTATTCTTGTGTACCACTTACGTAATACTTATGTAATATTTTGTCAATATATAATATTCTCTACCTCCACATTGGAGGTTAGGTTTTCCACTCTAACATCTAGAAACAAGGATAAATGACTTAGAACAAAGAATAACTAGATTAGAAAAGGGAAAAGAAAAAATAGACGAGGATAATACACAATCACAAGGTACAATACATTTAGATCAAATAGAAAGTGAATTAATGAATGAAGAAGAAAATACTAGTTTTATATGTAATGAAGATAAAAAGTTTGGAACAATTAAAATATTAGTAAGAATAAAAATAAAAGAAGTAGAAATAGAAACATTAGCATTAGTAGACACAGGTTGTACTTGTTGCATCCTAAATAAAAAGATACCGCCAAATAATTTATTATCAACTCTAAAAAATTTTAAAGAACCTATACAAGCAATACAAATGGATGGAACTTATAATCTATACGACCAATATATAGAAAAAGCGCAAATAAGCTTTATAAATACATGTAGTGAATTTTATAAGCCTACATATAATATGCATAAGATATTAGTAAGAGATCTTAATATTACAACTAACTTAGTCTTAGGTTTACATTTCCTTATACAAAATAACGGAAGTTGTTTAATTTCTAGAGATTGAATAATGATGTTCAGGAATACAACATATACCCTTGTACAAATTAGAAAAATTTCCACGAAGGAATTAAATAAAGATGATACAATAAAAAATACAATTACATGTTGTGACGATTGTAGCAATAATGACAGTTGTTGTTCAAACAACCTATATGAAGAAAAACAAGAAGAAAATTATTTAGACAATATATACCTAGAAGACATAGAAAAAGATTATACTTTAATAAATATAGAAACATAATTTTATAATTTTCAAAAAGGAATAAATACTATAGGAAAAATAAAAAATCCTAAAGGCTTAGAAAATATAGTAGCAATATTAGACGAAATGGAAATAATAGGAGAAAAAGCCTTAATACATTGGGGAATTAATAAAATAATGTGTAAATTAGACATAATAAATCCAGAGTATACTATTAAAAGGGCAACAATAGATGCTAATAATGAAGATACTGAAGAATTTAATAAACAAATAAAGGAATTACTAAAACTAGACGTAATAAGAAGATCTACATCTAGACATAGATCGGCAGCCTTTATGGTTAGAAACCATAAGGCACAAGTGCGAGGAAAAGCTCGCATGGTAATAAATTATAAAAGATTAAATGATAATACTAGAACAGATGCATACAAATTAACCGATAAAAGTGAGTTAATTAATAGAATACAAGGTAAAAATATTTTTAGTAAATTTGATTGTAAGTCAGGATACTGACAGGTTAAAATGCACCCTAAAAGTATAGAATGGACAGCTTTTACTTGTCCCGAAGGTCATTTTGAATGGCTTGCTATGCCTTTCCTCTTAAAGACAGCTACGCCTATATTTCAAAGAAAGATGGATGAGATATTCGGAGACAATAAGAATTTCGTACAAATGCTTAGAAAATATAGTAGCAATATTAGACGAAATGGAAATAATAGGAGAAAAAGCCTTAATGCATTGGGGAAGTAATAAAATAATGTGTAAATTAGACATAATAAACCCAGAGTATACTATAAAAGCATCAACAATAGAAGCTAATAATGAAGATACTGAAGAATTTAATAAACAAATAAATGAATTACTAAAACTAGAGGTAATAAGAAGATCTAAATCTAGACATAGATCAGCAACCTTTATGTTAAGAAACCATAGCGAACAAATACGAGCAAAAGCTCGCATGGTAATAAATTATAAAAGCTAAATGATAATACTAGAACAGATGCATATAAATTACCAGATAAGAATGAATTAATTAATAGAATACAAGGTAAAAAGATTTTTAGTAAATTTGACTGCAAATCAGGATATTGGCAAGTCAAAATGCACCCAGAAAGTATAGAATGGACAACTTTTACTTGTCTCGAAGGTCATTTTGAATGGCTTGCTATGCCTTTCGATTTAAAGACAGCTCCACCTATCTTCCAAAGAAAAATGGATGATATGTTCGGAGATTATAAAAATTTTGTACTAGTATACGTAGATGATATTTTAGCATTTAGTAAACATATACAAGAACATTTAGGACACTTAGAGACAATATTTAGATTATTTGTAAAATACAGAATAATAATTAGTAAGAAGAAAATGGAATTATGCAAAACACATATAAATTTCTTAGGAGTAACCTTAGGAGAAGGAAAAGTAAAATTACAACCACATATAACTAAAAAAGTGTTAGAAATGCCAGATAAGTTAGATAATATAAAAGAATTACAAAAATTCTTAGGCTTAGTAAATTATGCAAGAAACTTTATTCAAGATTTAGGAAAAATAGTAGGACCATTGCATGCTAAGATAGGTAGTAAGGGCCAAAAACACTTTAACATAGAAGACATAAAATTAGTCCAACAAATAAAAGAAAAATTTAAAAATATACCAGACTTACAAATACCTTTAGAATTAGATTACCTAATAGTCCAAACAGACGGAAGTAAATTAGGATAGGGTGCCATCTTAAAATCTAGACCTAATAAATATAGTCCAAAAAATGAATAAAAAATATGTGCCTACCAAAGTGGACAATACAAAGAAAAAGGTAATATGAGTAGTATAGATGCTAAGTATAAGCGGTAATATATGGATTAAATAGTTTTAAACTATACATCTTAAATACATCTTAAATAAACAGGAAGTATTAGTTAGAACAGACTGTGAAGCAATAGTAAAATTTCTCAAAAAAATAAATAGTAAAGCTAGTAGTAAAAGAAGATGGTTAAATTTTATATATATAATATCTATATATAATAATATTATTTTTGAACACATTAAAGGAAAAGATAATGATTTAGCAGATAAACTAAGTAGACTACAATTAAAAACTAACTAATTTTTGTTTCAGTATGAGACCAAGCATGAGACCAACTGGGCAACAGCCAGCAGACAAAGGCAAGGGCATAGCCCAGCCAGATACTTATGCTCAGACATTATTAGGAAGACAAAATTTCAGACCATTAAGTACAATAGACAACTTAATGGAGAGAATTTATTTTGGTAAGTATAATTTAATTTCATATCCTAAGTGTAATTTATCATTTAGAGTAAATTCAGACTGAAATTTAGACAAGTCTTAACAATGTTTAATGGATAATCTATGGATAACATATAATAAACAAGACACCAAATACTTTATTGCTGCATCTAATGCTTTGTGTCAATACTTTTCAGATAAAAATAGAGATAATAAATTTAAATATTATGTAGTTATACATGGTAAGACTAAAGGTGTTTTTCAAACTTGGATAGAAGTAGTAGATTTCATAAATGGGGTTAAAGACCCACTTTTTAAAGGTTTTAATAATTTCACCGAAGTCTTAGACTATGCAAGAGGAATGCTTGGGCCTAATTATTACATCTCACCAGCTCTCAGATAAAGCCCAAACCAAATACCCCAATACAATATCCAAAAAGACTCAAACAAAATAATATTTTGCGATCATTGTTCCTCTACGACTAAGGGTTTCAAAAGACTCAATACAAAAAATTAAATCTTTATTCAAGAAAATATGAGACTTATGAAACATCTTGAGACATTTTAGAATAAATATGTTCCAAGAACAGACAGTACTCAGACGCAAGAATTGAATTCTCCATCTCCTTTAAAAAAGGATGAGACGGGTGTGCATTTCCCTCTGAATGCTAAGAACTCTACTGTATCAGAGCATGATACAGCTAGTCCGGTTCAAATGATAACCGGTAAAGACTTATCAAATCCGTTAAAGGCTGTCACTTTGCCAAAAAATTAAATCTTTATTCAAGAAAATATGAGACTTATGAAACAACTCGAGACATTTCAAAATAAATATGTTCCAAGAACTGACAGTACTCAGAAGCAAGTTATGAGTTCTCCATCTCCTTTAAAAATGGATGAGACAGGTGTGCATTCCCCTCTGAATGCTAAGAACTCTACTGTATCGGAGCATGATACAGCTAGTCCGGTTTAAACGGTGACCGGTAAAGACTTATAAAATCCATTAAAGGCTGTCACTTTGCCAAAAAGTGAAGAAGAGGGGTCGACTTCCTCATGAAGGAGACTACCTAGATATTTTCAAAAAGACTCTCTAAGAAAAAATGATGCTTTAAAAAAGAAAAAAAATGAAAAATTAGAAAAAATAATCAAGCAAACTTTAGAAAAAATTTTCCAAGAAAAAAGCCAAGACAAACATATTATTAAAGACATTCCTAGTCCAACTAATGGTTCGGAAGACAGTATTCACAGTGCTTCATTATCAGACGAGGAACAGATAAATAATATTCAAGACTCACAAGAACATTATGAAAATAATGACTCAGGCATGAGTTTTGATACTATTGCATTGCACAATCTAGACACTTAACCAATTTTATTTCTTAAAACACTTAACTATTTTATAATATTCCATATCATACACTACGGATACAAGTGAAGCAAAGATAAGTTACTACAAGGATAAGAAGGAAAAAAGAAAAATACAAAGACAGGCAAATGGCAATGAAGACAAGGATATACAAAGTCAACAATGACAATTCAAAAAAGACAACAAGTTATGGGCATGAAAGTTGATTGAAAAAGGTAAAAAAATGGCATGATAAGGACGTGTTATGAAAATCTTTCAAAGAAGTAGGTGGAGATGTATAATTATTAAGGGATATATAAATATTAAGATAGTATTGTTAGGTGGGGATACCCACTATGTGTCCTGTAATATTAATTAGTATGTAGGAAATTTTGGTAGGAATACCCATAAATTGTCCTGTAAAAATCAGCATGTATCAGTGTGTTGTCACTTTATCACTACCCTCCAAAAAAGGGAAAAACTGTTGACATAGCAAGCGTTAGTCGAATAATTGAGTCTGTAATATAAGTCAAAAGATGAAATTAATAATGCATGTGACGATGGGGCCCAATGAGTACCCGACTTGCAATATTAAAGGAATCTTATCAAGTTGTCGGCCACTAATAAAGGCCACGTAGTGTGTCTAGAAGGGTCCTATAGGTTCTTCTTAGTTCAATATAAAGTCTGTATTAGAATTAGAAAAGGAGTAGAAAGAAATAGAGTGGAAAAAGTCGGAAGAAAGTTAGAAAGAAGTTAGTTGTCATACTCCACCCATACTTCCTCCATCCTCCTTCCATACACCCAAATGTACCAAAAAGCCTCCCTTGTATATTAAAGTATTGAGAAATATATAAAAGTGTGTTTGTTTAGTTAAGTTTTTAAGTTTTCAAGAAACCTCTTCGGGGTTCCCAAAAGGGAAACCTCTCTCCGTTTATCATGTAAGTTTTACGATGTTTACTTCTCTAAATTCCCCCAAAAAATATTTTGTCTTTTTGTGAAGTTGTTTGTTTGATGTAAATTGTTGTACATGTGTTAAAATATTACTCTTAGTATATGATTAGCTTCTTAACCTCTTAATAACGGCTATGGATTAACCTGTAAATTCCTAGGATTCTTGGCTTTTATAGTCTGCTTGATGAAAGGACGAATTTATTGCCAGTTTTTACATTCGGGGTGTGGTTAAAGATGAAGTTGTTAAGAATATAGGTTAAGAAGAAGAGATGAACGAGGTCATATAAAAAATAAAAAAAATAAAGATATAAAAAATAATAAAACATGGGGAAAATAGGGAATTAAGTCATAAATTAGCATGATTAAACTAAAATGAGAGAGGGAGTACTGAGTAGGATATACAATATATTTGAAACAACCCGTTATTCATATACTCTATTATCATATATTTCATATACTTATATATATTTGGTAGTAGTATAATATTATTTTGTTGTTGTTATTAGTTTATTATATAGTGTTTTAATATATTGGTCAAAGTTGTAGTCTTATATTACTATATTTATATATTAGTCAAAGTCATACTAATTGAGTAGTATAATTTAGTAATAGTATTATTTACTGTGTTTACTGTATTACTGTAGTATTTACTGTGTTTACTGTAGTTTTTTTTGTATTTACTGTATTTACTGTGTTTACTGTATTACTGTAGTATTTACTGTATTTACTGTTTTTACTATTTTATTGTCCTTTATATATATATACCCCTTTACTATCTAAGTGTTCTTATATTTGCAGATGTATAATTATTAAGGGATATATAAATATTAAGATAGGATTGTTAGGTGGGGATACCCACTACGTGTCCTGTAATATTAATTAGTATGTAGGAAAGTTAGGTGGGAATACCCATAAATTGTCCTGTAAAAATCAGCGTGTTGTCACTTTATCACTACCCTCCAAAAAAGGAAAAAATTATTGACATAGCACGCGTCAATCGAATAATTGAGTCTGTAATATAAGTCAAAAGATGAAATTAATAATGCATGTGACGATAGGCCAATGAGTACCCGACTTGCATTATTAAAGGAATCTTATCAAGTTGTCGGCCACTATTAAAGGCCATGTAGTGTGTCTAGAAGGGTCATTTAGGTTCTTCTCATTTCTATATAAAGTCAGTATTAGAATTGGAAAAGAAGTAGAACGAAATAGAGTGAAAAAACATAGGAAGAACATACTCCCCCATACTTCCTCCATCCTCCTTCCATATTCCCCTATGTACCAAAAATCCTTCCTTGTATATTTAAGTCTTGTGAAATAAATAAAAGTGTGTTGGTGTAAGTTAAGTTTTTAAATTTTCAAGAAAGCTCTTCGGGGTTTCCGAAAGGGAAACCTCTCTCTGTTTATCATGTAAGTTTTATGATGTCTACTTCCCTAAATTCCCCAAAAAAATATGTTATCTTTTTATGACTCTGTTAGTTTGATGCAAATTGTTGTACATATGTTAAAATACTACTCTTAATATATGGTTAGCTTCTTAACCTCTTAATAACGACTATGGATTAATCTGTAAATTCCTAGGATTCTTGGTTTTATAGTCTGCTTGATGAAAGGACGAATTTGTTGTCAGTTTTTACAGCCGGGATGTGGTTAAAGATGAAGTTGTTAAGAATATAGGTTAAGAAGAAGAGATGAACGGGGTAATATAAAAAATAAAAACAAAAATAAAAAATTAAAAAATAATAAAACATGGGGAAAATAGGGAATTAAGTCATAAATTAGCATGATTAAACTAAAATGAGAGAGACAGTACTGAGTAGGATTTACAATATATTTCAAACAACCCGTTATTCATATACTTTATTGTCATATATTTCATATACTTATAGATATATTTGGTAGTAGTATAATATTATTTTGTTGTTGTTATTAGTTTATTATATATTATTTTAATATATTGGTCAAAGTTGTAGTCTTATATTACTATATTTATTTATTAGTCAAAGTCATACTAATTGAGTAGTATTATTTACTGTGTTTACTGTATTACTGTAGTATTTACTGTGTTCACTGTAGTATTTTTCGTATTTACTGTATTTATTGTGTTTACTGTATTTACTGTATTTCTGTAGTATTTATTGTATTTACTGTTTTTACGATTTTATTGAACTTTATATATATACCCCTTTACTATCTAACAGTCCTTATATTTGGTATCAGAGCGAGAAGTTTTTGGGATTATATAAGTACATAATATTAGTACATATAAATACATGAAAAGACATCCTTCATTTAGCATATAAGATTTATATATTGGAATTTATATAGAGAATATATCCTTAAAAGAGTAGCTGTAGTTAAAAGAAGACAGTTAGAAAATAAATATAATATTAAAACTACGGAAGATTTAGATAAAATATTAGATCCAGAATTTATTAATAATATAAGGTGGGAAATACTAGGTTACTATAGTGACATCAATTGGTGTAATAATAGAATAGATTGGATATATAAAAATTTTAAAACGGAAGCAATTTTATTAGGATAGTAAATGCAAGCCTTAACTAAAAGATATAAACAATTTTCACAGTGGCTTCAAGATGAAATAATTCATAAAGACGTAATAGGTACTACAGAAAAAGATCTTAAACAACAATTAGTGATAGAAAAACAATTAAACACGGAAGAATCAAAACATAATATAAAATATCTTAATAGAAGATTAGATTACACTATAAGACAAATAGATATCTCTAAATTACACATTAAAAGATATAAAAAGGCACTTGACGACATACACTTTGGATAAAATACATGCCTCTAGAATATATTAATAGAATTAAGCAAAGGTATAATTAGCTCTACGATGAAATAAACTATAGAATTATGCTTAGACAGACTCTAAAAAGATTAATAGAATTTCTAAGTTGGGTAGACGAAGAATAAGAAAAAGAACATATAAGCGAATTTTTGATTTGGTCAAAAGAAGAATTAGCTAACAAAGAAATATCTAAAAGTTATACTATAGACTTGTTGATAGAACATAAAACTAACATAGTTAAAGAAATTAGTAACATTAAATTAAATATAAAATATACTACTAATAGAATAAAACATTATAAAAGAATTAGTCAAATTAAAAGTACATTAGGATAGAAAAATAGATTCCTTAAGACATCTAGAATACTTAGTCTTAAAAATACACCAGGAGAAAAAATATAGATCATTATATAATAATAACATTATAAAGTGTAATTTCAGTGAAGGCGAACATATCCTACATTCTGAAGACTAGCAATATAATACTTTTATAGACTTAATAATAAATCTTAGTGAAAAAATTCAACAACAAGATAAAATCATAATAAAATTGTTAGAGGAAATAGAAGTAGTACAAAATAAACAATATAAGACTTTAGATAAATTAGAAAAGAATCTAGATTTTTTAAAAGCACAAGAACTAGAAATAGATCGAAAAATTCAATACTTAAATACAAAATTTAATCTAGAAAAAATTCCTAGATTAGATATAATAAATCCAGAATATACTATAAAAACTGCAACAATAGAACCTAATAATGAAGATACTGAAGAATTTGCAAAACAAATTAAAGAGTTATTAAATTTAGAAGTAATAAGAAGATCTAAATCTAGACATAGATCAGCAGCCTTTTTGGTAAGAAACCATTGCGAACAAATACGAGAAAAAGCTCGCATGGTAATAAATTATAAAAAGTTAAATGATAATACTAGAACAGATGCATATAAATTACCAGATAAGAATGAATTAATTAATCGAATACAAGGTAAAAAGATTTTTAGTAAATTTGACTGCAAATCAGGATATTGGCAAGTCAAAATGCACCCTGAAAGTATAGAATGGACAACTTTTACTTATCCCGAAGGTCATTTTGAATGGCTTGCTATGCTTTCGGTTTAAAGACAGCTCCACCTATATTCCAAAGAAAAATGGATGATATGTTCGGAGATTATAAAAATTTTGTACTAGTATACGTAGATGATATTTTTGTATTTAGTAAAAATATACAAGAACATTTAGGACACTTACAGACAGTATTTAGATTATTTGTAAAATACGGAATAATAATTAGTAAGAAGAAAATGGAATTATGTAAAACACATATAAATTTCTTAGGAGTAACTCTAGGAGAAGGAAAAGTAAAATTACAACCACATATAGTTAAAAAGGTGTTAGAAATGCCAGATAAATTATATAATACTAAAGAACTACAAAAATTCTTAGGATTAGTAAATTATGCTAGGAACTTTATTCAAGACTTAGGAAAAATAGCAGGACCTTTGTATGCTAAGACAGGTAGTAAGGGACAGAAACACTTTAATATAGAAGACATAAAATTAGTTCAACAAATAAAATAAAAAGTTAAAAATATACCAGACCTACAAATGCCTTTAGAATCGGATTATTTAATAGTACAAACCGATGGTAGTAAATTAGGATGGGGAGCTATTTCAAAATCCCGACATGATAAATATAGTTCAAAAAATGAAGAAAAAATTTGTGCATACCAAAGTGGAAAATATAAAGAAAAAGGTAATGTGAGTAGTATAAACGCCGAAGTATTAGCAGTAATATATGGTCTAAATAGTTTTAAATTATACATCTTAAACAAACAGGAAGTATTAGTTAGAACAGACTGTGAAGCAATAGTTAAATTTCACGAAAAAATATATAGTAAGGATAGCAGTAAAAGAAGATGGCTAAATTTTATGAATATAATATCTATATATAATAATATTCTTTTTGAGTATGTTAAAGGAAAAGATAATGATTTAGCAGATAAATTAAGTAGACTACAATTAAAGACTCACTGACTTATATTTCAGTATGAGACCAAGCATGCGACCAACTAGCCAACAGCCAGCAGACAAAGGCAAGGGCATCGCCCAGCCAGACACTTATGCTCAGACATTATTAGGAAGATAAAACTTCGGACCATTAAGTACAACAGACAATTTAATGGAGAGAATCTATTTCGGTAAGTATAATTTAATATCATACCCTAAGTGTAATTTATCATTTAGAATAAATCCAGATTGTATTATAGACAAAGCTCAACAATGTTTAATAGATAATGTATGGATAACATACAATAAACAAGACACTAAATGTTTTATTGCTGCATCAAATGCTTTATGTCAATATTTCTCAGATAAAAATAGAGATAATAAATTTAAATATTATGTAGTTATACATGGTAAGACTAAATATGTTTTTCAAACTTGGATAGAAGTAGTAGATTCTATAAATGGTGTTAAAAACCCACTTTTTAAAGGTTTTAATAATTTCACCGAAGCCTTAGATTATGCAAGAGGAATACTTGGACATAATTATTACATCTCACGAGCTCTTAGACAAAGCCCAAACCAAATACCCCAATACAATATCCAAAAAGACTCAGACAAAATAATATTTTGCGATCATTGTTCTTCCATGATTGATGGTTTCAAAAGACTCAATACAAAAAATGAAATCCTTATTCAAGAAAATATGAGACTTATGAAACAACTCGAGACATTTCAAAATAAATATGTTCCAAGAACTGACAGTACTCAGAAGCAATTTATGAGTTCTCCATCTCCTTTAAAAATGGATGAGACAGGTGTGCATTCCCCTCTGAATGCTAAGAACTCTACTGTATCGGAGCATGATACAGCTAGTCTGGTTTAAACGGTGACCGGTAAAGACTTATAAAATCCATTAAAGGCTGTCACTTTGCCAAAAAGTGAAGAAGAGGGGTCGACTTCCTCATGAAGGAGACTACCTAGATATGTTCAAAAAGACTCCCTAAGAAAAAGTGATGCTTTAAAAAAGAAAAAAAAATGAAAAATTAGAAAAAAATAATCAAGCAAACTTTAGAAAAAAATTTCCAAGACAAACATATTATTAAAGACATTCCTAGTCCAAATAATGGTTCGGAAGACAGTATTCACAGTGCTTCATTATCAGACGAGGAACAGATAAATAATATTCAAGACTCACAAGAACATTATGAAGATGATGACTCAGGCATGAGTTTTGATACTATTGCATTACACAATCTAGACCCTTAACCAATTTTATTTCTTAAAACACTTAACTATTTTATATTATTCCATATCATAAACTACGGATACAAGTGAAGCAAAGATAAGTTACTATAAGGATAAGAAGGAAAACAGAAAAATACAAAGACAGGCAAATGGCAAAGAAGACAAGGATATACAAAGTCAACAATGGCAATTCAAAAAAGACAACAAGTTATGGGCCTGAAAGTTGATTGAAAAAAGTAAAAGAATGGCATGATAAGAAACGTGTTATGAAAATCTTTCAAAGAAGTAGGTGGAGATGAATAATTATTAAGGGATATACAAATATTAAGATAGGATTGTTAGGTGGGGATACCCACTACGTGTCCTGTAATATTAATTAGTATGTAGGAAAGTTAGGTGGGAATACCCACAAATTGTCCTGTAAAATACGGAATAATAATTAGTAAGAAGAATACTGTGTTTACTGTATTTACTGTTTTATTGTCCTTTATATATATACCTCTTTACTATCAAATTGTCCTTATATTTGGTATCAGAGCGAGAAGTTTTTGGGATCATATAAGTACATAATATTAGTACATATAAATACATGAAAAGACATCCTTCATTTAGAAATATAAGATTTATTTATTGGAATTTATATAGAGAAAGTAACCTTAAAAGAATAGCTGTAGTTAGAAGAAGACAGTTAGAAAATAAATATAATATTAAAACTACGGAAGATTTAGATAAAATATTAGATTCAGAATTTATTAATAATATAAGGTGGGAAATGCTAGGTTACTATAGTGATATCAATTAGTGTAATAATAGAATAGATTGGATATATAAAAATTTAAAAAAGGAAGCAATTTTATTAGGATAGTAAATGCAAGCCTTAACTAAAAGATATAAACAACTTTCACAGTGGCTTCAAGATGAAATAATTCATAAAGACGTACTAGGTACTACAGAAAAAGATCTTAAACAACAATTAGTAATAGAAAAACAATTAAACACAGAAGAATCAGAACATAATATAAAATATCTTAATAGAAGATTAGATTACACTATATGACAAATAAATATCTCTAAATTACACATTAAAAGATATAAAAACGCACTTGACTACATACACTTTGGATAAAATACATGCCTCTAGAATATATTAAAAGAATTAAACAAAGGTATAATTGGCTCTACGACGAAATAAACTATAGAATTAAGCTTAGACAACTCTAAAAATATTAATAGAATTTCTAAGTTGGGTAGACGAAGAATTAGAAAAAGAACATATAAGCGAATTTTTGATTTGGTCAAAAGAAGAATTACCTAAAAAAGAAATATCTAAAAGTTATACTATAGACTTGTTGATAGAACATAAAGCTAACGTAGTTAAAGAAATTAGTAACATTAAATTTAATATAAAATATACTACTAATAGAATAAAACATTATAAAAGAATTAGTCAAATTAAAAGTACATTAGGATAGAAAAATAGATTACTTAAGACATCTAGAATACTCAGACTTAAAAAAACACTAGGAGAAAAAATATAGATCATTATATAATAATAACATTTTAAAGTGTAATTTCACTGAAGGAGAACATATCTTACATTCTGAAGACAAGCAATATAATACTTTAACAGACTTAATAATAAATCTTAGTGAAAAAATTCAACAACAAGATAAAATCATAATAAAATTGTTAGAGGAAATAGAAGTAGTACAAAATAAACAATATAAGACTTTAGATAAATTAGAAAAGAATCTAGATTTTTTAAAAGCACAAGAACTAGAAATAGATCGAAAAATTCAATACTGAAATACAAAATTTAATCTAGAAAAAATACCTACAAAAATAGAAATAGAAAAACTAGTAAAAACTATAGTAGAAAGGCCTAAACATTTAGAGATTAAAAATACCCAAGTAATAACAAAAATTATAGAACAAGTAGAAAAAATAAACACTGAAATTAGTAGTCTAAAAGAAATAATTACGGGACTTGAAAGAATCTCACTCTCATGAGTGAAGAAGACATAAATTATAAAAAAACATTAGAATACACAACTAACTTCCATCAAGGACCAATAGGATATTCCAATCATATTCCTTCAAGCCAAACAGACAGAGTAATTTTAAAACAAAATAATACAATAATAGCATTACTGATAGAATTAAATATAAAATTAGATAAAATATTAAAAGAAAAACAACCAGAACAAATTCATAAAAATACTGAAATAGACGAATTAATTACTCAACTTAAGAAAGTAGAAATCTCACCTAAACAAGAAAAAGAAAAGTTAAATTAAAAAACCTCAAAAGTGGACTTTCTTTAAAATAAAAGAACAACCCAAGAAAGTAGACCAAGTTTCTCAGAAAATAGAATAGGAAATAACTTAATTTCAAGAATATTATCTAGGAGACCTTCCACTATAGTAGAAAATCAAGAATTAAACGAAATCATAGATATAGACAAAGATATACAAATCTTTCAAAAAAATCAACTTAAATTATTAAATCCTAAAACATTATATAATACAAAATACTTCTCAACAAATAATCAACTATACCGACACTATAGAGAAGATAATCAACTATACCGACACTATAGAGAAGAACAAATATCTCCTATAGGAAAAGACTTTGTCAGGCTAAACTTAGTAAACCCAAGTTTCATAAAGACAGTTAAAAATCCCAAATTAATGCTAATGCATATGGGACTAATAGTTATAGGAATAAAAGGACTAACTAGAAAAAATTTAGGATATAAAGTATTAATTGTATTATATGATGATAGATGGTTAGATTTAAAGAAATTTATAATAGTATTAACTGAAGTCGACATGACAAATAATGGAGGAATATTTTATATTAGCCCAGATTTTTTAATCAATCTAAAAGAATTTGGAAAACATATTAAAATAGGAATCCAGACTAAAGGATATGAAGAAATGAATAATGGAAATAATTCATTAATGTGTGTAGGATTTATTGGGAAAATGACATTAAGTAGTAACACAAAATTTAAACTCCAAATAAATGATGTAGTAGAAGTAATGGGCAATAAAGGAATAAAATTAATAAAACCAATAAAAATAAATCCAGAAGAATATGCAGGATTAGAATGGAACTTAGATAAATTAAGTGAGCCAAAGGTATTTGATCCCGAGCAACATTTAATGTATGCTAGCTCTAAAGGAGAAACATCAATTAGGTTTATCGACTATAATTATACAAGTCAAAAAGAATTAGATGATAATGAAACAGAAAGTACCATAGAAACAAAACAAGAAGAATTTATGAATATAGAATTAATACAAGAAGGATATGAGGTAGAAAAAGCTATAGAAGAAGCAAAAAGACAATACCAAAAAAATAGTCTTATAGCCTTTAAGTGTAAAGGATGTGAAAAAGGTAAAATGGATATAATGGAAACAATAGAACATTTTAGAATATATCAAGAACGAGATGATAATTTAGCATATAGAATGGATGAACTAGAAGACAATAGAGATGAAAAAGAAGACACATCATCCATAACTAGTTATATGGAACTAATGGAAGAAGCAACTAGTTCACACAGTGCTAGTCCTTTCCAACGAACTAGTGCAGCCCCGACTATTAATTATAGTACAGGTAGTCTGCCTAGAAAACCATGGACAAGACCTGATCAAGAAATAAAATATAATATTAGACCAGCAGGAAAAAGAATGCCTATAGAAGAACCTATTAGACTACAAGACGGAGGAAATAAAGAAAAAGTATTAAATATAACTACACATGATCCACAAATGTGGAATACTGTAATAGATTTATGGAAAGGAATAGTAGTAGCAGACTTTATTAAAACTTATGAAGAAACTGATGCAGAAACTATGTATAGATACTTAGAAACTTTTTAGGAGAATCCTGTAAAGCTGTATGAGAATCATACAAACAGACTTTTCCTCAAGAATTCCAAGCACAAATTGAATTAGGACCAAACCCATATAATTTTACAAATAAAATACATGTATTATTAACAGGCGAAGACCCTAATAGTGGCCTAGTAACATTACAAAGAAATGTTGTAATTAAATTAGAACAATTAAGTATATCTAATTGGTTGCACATAAAGAATATCCTTAAAGACTATTTTTATTATTGTACCATTAGTGGAAATACATTTAATGAAAAATTAGGTAAAAAATTATTTAATAAACTACCAGGAGCTTTAGGAAGAGAAATAGAAGAAAGATGGTATAAAAGAGAAGGAGTGGTGCAAAGTCCCACACTTTTATGGCCTATAGGACAAAAAATAAATCATGTAATGAAAATACTAACAGAAAAATGTACTAATATACAAATACAAAAGCAGTTAAAACAAAATAATGAAATGAACTTTTGTAAAACAATGATATACATTACCCAAAGTTATAATAAAGAACCTAGTAGAACAAGAAAATATAAAAGAAGGACCGAATATAACCAAAGACCATATAGACATAAAAATATTTCTTCAGAAAGTCTTCAGCTAGAAAACCATATTTAAATAGAGATAGACATGTTAGAAAATATAGAAATGATAAAAAGTACAAAAATAAGTTAAAATGTTATACTTGCGGAAGTATAGAACACTTATCAAATACATGCCCTAAAAAGAATAATATGAAAACTAGAAATTCGCAGTTAATAGAAGATTTCCAAGAAACCTTATTAAATGTAGATGAATACATGTCAGATACAGAAAGTATATACTCAGTAGTAAGTATAGAAACAGGAGAAAAAAATATCCAATCAGACACGTCTGACTCAGAAGATGATAATTTAAATAATGAAATAGGAGTAGAAAAAATCAAGATTTCCTAGATAATATAATAAATACTATGATGAATATTTCTCAAGAATGTAGTCATGAGTTCGAAAGACTAAAAGGAATAGAAAGTAACCAATGTAATATATGTAAATGGTATCCTAGTAAAATAAATAGGGTCAAATGTAAATACTGTTATACGGAAGCATGTATTAGTTGTATAAAAAATAAATTAAACCAAAAAGAAAATAAAAATGATGAACAAGTTCATAGATCAGGCTACTAATCTAAGACTAATAACTTTAGAAATAACAATAAATGACTTAGAACAAAGAATTACTAACTTAGAAAAGGGAAAAGAAAAAATAAACGAGGATGATACACAATCACAAGGTACAATACATTTGGATCAAATAGAAAGTGAATTAATGAATGAAGAAGAAGAAAATACTAGTTTTATATGTAATTAAGATAAAAAGATTGGAACAATAAAATTATTAGTAAGAATAAAAATAAAAGATGTAGAAATAGAAACATTAGCATTAGTAGACACAGGTTGTACTTGTTGCATCCTAAATAAAAAGATACTGCCAAATAATTTATTATCAACTCTAAAAAATTTTAAAGAACCTATACAAGCAATACAAATGGATGGAGTTTATAATCTATACGACCAATATATAAAAAAAGCGCAAATAAGCTTTATAAATACATGTAGTGAATTTTATAAACCTACATATAATATGCAAAAAATATTAGTAAGAGATCTTAATATTAAAACTAACTTAGTCTTAGGTTTACATTTCCTTATACACAATAACGGAAGTTGTTTAATTTCTAGAGATGGAATAATGATGTTTAGAAATACAACATATACCCCTGTACAAACTAGAAAAATTATAACAAAGGAATTAAATAAAGATGATACAATAAAAAATGCAATTACATGTTGTGACGATTGTAGCAATAATGGTAGTCGTTGTTCAAATAACCTATATGAAGAAAAACAAGAAGAAAATTATTTAGACAATATATACCTAGAAGACATAGAAAAAGATTATACTTTAATAAATATAGAAACAGAATTTTATAATTTTCAAAAAGAAATAAATACTATAGGAAAAATAAAAAATCCTAAAGACTTAGAAAATATAGTAGCAATATTAGACTAAATGGAAATAATAGGAGAAAAAGCCTTAATACATTGGGGAAGTAGTAAAATAATGTGTAAATTAGACATAATAAACCCAGAGTATACTATAAAAACGGAAAAAATAGAAGCTAATAATGAAGATACTGAAGAATTTAATAAACAAATAAAGGAATTACAACTACATATAAATTTCTTAGGAGTAACTATAGGAGAAGGAAAGGTAAAGTTACAATTACATATAGCTAAAAAGGTGTTAGAAATGCCAGATAAATTAGATAATACTAAAGAACTACAAAAATTCTTAGGATTAGTAAATTATGCTAGGAACTTCATTCAAGACTTAGGAAAAGTAGCAGGACCTTTGTATGCTAAGACAGGTAGTAAGGGACAAAA
This sequence comes from Solanum bulbocastanum, assembly GCA_037074985.1. NCBI lineage: Eukaryota > Viridiplantae > Streptophyta > Magnoliopsida > Solanales > Solanaceae > Solanum > Solanum bulbocastanum. The sequence continues at coordinate 46,546,344 of CM073600.1, forward strand.
ACACTTTAATATAGAAGACATAAAATTAGTCAACAAATAAAAGAAAAAGTTAAAAATATACCAGACTTACAAATACCTTTAGAATCAAATTATTTAACAGTACAAACCGATGGTAGTAAATTAGGATGGGGAGCTATTTTAAAATCCCGACCTAATAAATATAGTTCAAAAAATGAAGAAAAATTTTGTGCATACCAAAGTGGAAAATATAAAGAAAAAGGTAATGTGAGTAGAATAGACGCCGAAGTACTAGCAGTAATAAATGGACTAAATAGTTTTAAATTATATATCTTAAACAAACAGGAAGTATTAGTTAGAACAGACTGTGAAGCAATAGTTAAATTTCACGAAAAATAAAATAGTAAGGCTAGCAGTAAAAAAAGATGGCTAAATTTTATGAATATAATATCTATATATAATAATATTGTTTTTGAGTATGTTAAAGGAAAAGATAATGATCTAGCAGATAAATTAAGTAGACTACAATTAAATACTAACTGACTTATATTTCAGTATGAGACCAAGCATGCGACCAACTGGCCAACAGCCAGCAGACAAAGGCAAGGGCATCGCCCAGCCAGACACTTATGCTCAGACATTATTAGGAAGACAAAACTTCAGACCATTAAGTACAATAGACAATTTAATGGAGAGAATCTATTTCGGTAAGTATAATTTAATTTCATACCCTAAGTGTAATTTATCATTTAGAATAAATTCAGACTGTAATATAGACAAAGCTCAATAATGTTTAATAGATAATTTATGGATAGTATACAATAAACAAGACACTAAATATTTTATTGATGCACCAAATGCTTTATGTCAATATTTTTCAGATAAAAATAGAGATAATAAATTTAAATATTATGTAGTTATACATGGTAAGGCTAAAGGTGTTTTTCAAACTTGGATAGAAGTAGTAGATTCTATAAATGGAGTTAAAAACCTTTAAAGGTTTTAATAATTTCACCGAAGTGTTAGATTATGCAAGAGGAATACTTGGGCCTAATTATTACATCTCACCAGCTCTTAGACAAAGCCCAAACCAAATATCCCAATACAATATCCAAAAAGACTCAAACAAAATAATATTTTGCGATCATTGTTCTTCCATGACTGAGGGTTTTAAAAGACTTAATACAAAAAACGAAATCCTTATTAAAGAAAATATGATACTTATGAAACAGCTCTAGACATTTCAAAATAAATATGTTCCAAGAACTGACAGTACTCAGAAGAAAGACATGAGTTCTCCATCTCCTTTAAAAATGGATGAGACGGGTGTGCATTCCCCTCTGAATGCTAAGAACTCTACTGTATCGGAGCATGATACAGCTAGTTCGGTTCAAACGATGACCGGTAAAGACTTATCAAATCCGTTAAAGACTGTCACTTTGCCAAAAAGTGAAGAAGAGGGGTCGACTTCCTCACAAAGGAGACTACCTAGATATTTTCAAAAAGACTCTCTAAGAAAAAGTGATGCTTTAAAAAAGAAAAAAAAATGAAAAAGTAGAAAAAATAATCAATCAAACTTTAGAAAAAAATTTCCAAGACAAACATATTATTAAAGACATTCCTAGTCCAAATAATGGTTCGGAAGACAGTATTCACAGTGCTTCATTATCAGACGAGGAACAGATAAATAATATTCAAGACTCACAAGAACATTATGAAGATGATGACTCAGGCATGAGTTTTGATACTATTGCATTACACAATCTAGACACTTAACCAATTTTATTTCTTAAAACACTTAACTATTTTATATTATTCCATATCATATACTACGGATACAAGTGAAGCAAAGATAAGTTACTATAAGGATAAGAAGGAAAACAGAAAAATACAAAGACAGGCAAATGGCAAAGAAGACAAGGATATACAAAGTCAACAATGGCAATTCAAAAAAGACAACAAGTTATGGGCCTGAAAGTTGATTGAAAAAAGTAGAAGAATGGCATGATAAGAAACGTGTTATGAAAATCTTTCAAAGAAGTAGGTGGAGATGTATAATTATTAAGGGATATAGAAATATTAAGCTAGGATTGTTAGGTGGGGATACCCACTATGTGTCCTGTAATATTAATTAGTATGTAGGAAAGTTAGGTGGGAATACCCACTAATTGTCCTGTAAAAATCAGCGTGTTGTCACTTTATCACTACCCTCCAAAAAAGGGAAAAACTGTTGACATAGCACGCGTCAGTCGAATAATTGAGCCTGTAATATAAGTCAAAAGATGAAATTAATAATGCATGTGATGATGGGGCCCAATGAGTACCCGACTTGCATTATTAAAGGAATCTTATCAAGTTGTCAGCCACTAATAAAGGCCACGTAGTGTGTCTAGAAGGGTCCTTTAGGTTCTTCTCAGTCCTATATAAAGTCAGTATTAGAATTGGAAAAGAAGTAGAAAGAAATAGAGTGGAAAAAGTCAGAAGAAAGTTAGAAAGAAGTTAGTTGTCATACTCCACCCATACTTCCTCCATCCTCCTTCCATACTCTCCTATGTACCAAAAAGCCTCCCTTGTATATTAAAGTATTGAGAAATAAATAAAAGTGTGTTTGTGTAATTAAGTTTTCAAGTTTTCAAGAAACCTCTTCGGGGTTCCCGAAAGGGAAACCTCTCTCCGTTTATCATGTAAGTTTTACGATGTTTACTTCTCTAAATTCCCCCAAAAAATATTTTATCTTTTTATGAAGTTGTTAGTTTGATGTAAATTGTTGTACATGTATTAAAATATTACTCTTAGTATATGGTTAGCTTCTTAACTTCTTAATAACGACTATGGATTAACCTGTAAATTCCTAGGATTCTTGGTTTTTATAGTCCGATTGATGAAAGGACGAATCTGTTGCCAATTTTTACATCCGGGGTGTGGTTAAAGATGAAATTGTTAAGAATATAGGTTAAGAAGAAGAGATGAACGGGGTAATATAAAAAATAAAAACAAAAATTAAAAATTAAAAAATAATAAAACATGGAGAAAATAGGGAATTAAGTCATAAATTAGCATGATTAAACTAAAATGAGAGAGGGAGTACTGAGTAGGATTTACAATATATTTGAAACAACTCGTTATTCATATACTCTATTATCATATATTTCATATACTTATATATATTTGGTAGTAGTATAATATTATTTTGTTGTTGTTATTAGTTTATTATTTAATTTTTTAATATATTGGTCAAAGTTGTAGTCTTATATCACTATTTTTATATATTAGTCAAAGTCATACTAATTGAGTAGTATAATTTAGTAGTAGTAGTATTTACTGTATTTACTGTATTACTGTAGTATTTACTATGTTTACTGTAGTATTTTCTGTATTTACTTTATTACTGTAGTATTACTGTATTTACGGTTTTATTGTCCTTTATATATATATATCCCTTTACTATCTAAGTGTCCTTATATTAGATATATATATATATATATATATATATATATATATATATATATATATATATATATATATATATATATATATATATATATATATATATATATATATATATATAACCTTGAAAACATGAACTCCTAACTTGAATGTTAAATTACTATAATATCCTTAGCTTAGGTTGTGACTTTTTTGATGAATTAAGACTTTTTCGATAAGTTGTGACTTTTTTCAAAGGGTTGTGATTTTTCGATGAGTTGTGACTTTTCCAAAGAATTGTGACTTTTTCAATAAGTTGTAACTTTTCCAAAGGGTTGTGGCTTGTTGGAAAGGTCACGACTTTTCAGATAAGACACATAAATACTTGTTCATACTACCCTTTGTTGACTATAAATAGAAGGGCTTCCTATCATTTTTTTAACCACAATTTTTTTTGATCATCTACTCTTCTTCTTCTTTCATTTTAAAAATATTCGTGTGATTTATTAATGTTGAGTGAGTTTGAAGTTTAGCGGAATATGAGGTACCACTATTCTGATGAAGTAAATCGTTCTATCCTAAGATTGTATATTCCATAACCTTGAGTACTTGAGGAAAATAATTTTAATTATATAATTATTATTTTTTTACTTATTATATACATTAGTATGTAATGTTTCAATATATGAAGTTAACATGATGTAGTCTAAATTTATTTGTTTTTGTTAACAATTTTTCTTGTGATGTAGATATATGCTTCTGAATAACTTTTTTCAAAATTATTAGACTTCTTAAGAGTTAGATAATTGTCTCAATTTGTTTTTTGATGATCAAGACAAAAAAATGACTTTATTTATCAATTCTACTTATGTGATTCAGAATGTCAGAAAGTTTGCTTCAAAATAGTTATTATTATATAAACATTGCCCTTTTGTTTTTACTTATTTACTATTTCTTAAAATTTGAGTATTTTGGATTAAAAAAAAAGTTCATATGACTTGTAATAATGCCAGTTGAAGATTGTATTAGTTTAATTTTTATTATTTATTTAATAACTAATTTTTATGAGATAAATATTTTCATTAATGCACAAATGTATTATAAAGCTAACAGGATCTTCTAACTTTAAAATATAAATATATTATTTTATACTGTTTTGAGTTTTTTTTTTTAAAAAAAAAAACTCACAAGAAATGTGAAAATATGTGAATATATATGAATCATTTAAAATTTATCACGTACAAAATAAATTTTATATTGGTAATATGGAATAAACATTTTCATTTTGTCTCTACACTAACTATTTATTTATGTAAGTATAAAATTTATTAGAAATTCAACTATTGCACATTAATTCTTTAGTTATAACATAATAAATACTCTTAGTTATTACTAAAAATTGTAAAAGTTATTCACCCTCTTTTACATTCTTTAGTTATTATATTATGAATTATCATAGTTATTACATTAATTATTTCTATCTTTTATCTTTCCTTATATTAATCTTTGACCAATTATTTTTCATATTTTATACCGCCCCTATATATGTGATAACATGGTGTTGTTATTTTTCCTTGGGCGAATCATGCTTGGTTGAATAAATTTAAAATTATTTACAAGTATATGAACTATATCTTTGTTAGGTGTAAGGTAAACAAGTGATTATCTATATGATTTTACAAATATAATATATTCTTTAATTTTTATTTTTATTTTTTCCGATAAAAAAAAATCTTTCTTAGTTAACTATGGACAATTAGATAACTTTCTTTGATTTATGTACACAATCAATCGAGAAGTCAAATATGAGAGTCAACAAAAAGAACATCATCTATTATGTTATAACTTATAAAATAAAAATTAATGTCTACAAAAAATAGTTCTAAGAAATAAAATGTAGTTCCTCTCTTAACATGTTCATATGACATTTAAACAGTTTAATGTGGAATACACGTGCTAAGCATATCTGGTTAGATGACAAGAAAAATGCACAACAAATATCGTCTATAAGGTAATATTAGTGAGATAAGACTAATTACAAGATTGAACCTCATCAAATTAAAATAAATATATACATCATTGCATTTAACTAATAAAAATTTTCATTCATCATCTTCATAAACTCGCGTCAATAAGAGATATATATGACGATCTACATTAGACATTGACAAGATAATCTGCAATATTATTTTGTGCAAAGGCTATTATTCAAATTTTCGCTTAAATAAGCAATACTACTTACTATAACATATATTTTCTGAATTGGTAATCACGTGCAACGCACATGTCAAAAACTAGTATATATATATATATATATATATATATTGAATTGTAGGTTATTAGAAAGACTATGAAATAATCATTAATTAAATTGTAGGTTGCAATGAATTTGTTTAATAAATTTATCATTTTACATATATATATATATATATATATATATATATCATTTCGCCCCTATTTTACATCAAAATAAAATTAAAAAAATCTAACTATCTATCTTATTCATATAACAATTATATTGCAATTAAATTCATTGCATGTCTGGTATTTTTTTTTTCCAGAAAATAATAATTACATCATTTTTTTGCGCATGCATCTTCAGTTACGAGTTCACTTTTATAATTTTCATATATTTAATCTTCATATTCTCATTTCTTAATCTTGACCTTTCAAATTTCTCACACAAATAAAAAAAAAAATACAAATGAGTAATTATTCCTTAAAGACAAAAAAATTAAAGTAGATTCACGTATCTTTTAAAGTTAAATTTCATGCTCTATCTTTTTATATTTATTTTAATACTATTTGACCTTTCAATTTTCCATGTGACTTTTCATGTTTCCGTAATTTTTGTCCTATAAATTTAACTTTTTCAAGAAATACTTTTATTTACTACATCTACAATTGTTGTGTGTAGGAGCTCTAAACAGGTGAAATAATGTCACAATTTTTGGTGAAAGTTGTGAGATCCCTTTATACAATCAGGAGAATAGACAATAATTCAATTACTGAAGCATTGAAGCTTGGTGTGTTAATTTTATACTTATTTGTAGTAATTAGAATTATAATAATACTTTGTATCTCTCTTCATATAGTTGAATTGTTGTTTTGTTAGCAACTTGCTTTAATTTCAGATTTTTATTTTGTATGCTCAAATATTCAATTTACATTATAGAGACAAAAGCAAAAAGAAATGCCTAATTGCCTTGCTCATGTGTATTTTTATTTTTTTTTATTCTTTGTACTTATAATTTTACATATACATTAACTTTAATCTTCAAATGTAACACCTTGGTCTTAGAAATAGCTAAATTCAGAAAGAACTAATTTGGAAAGAGTCAAATTGAGAATTAGGCAAGTTATGCTTAAGTTGTGAGTTTTGGGTCAACTTTCAACGGTCATAATTTTTAGCACAGGATGAGTTAGGTGGCATATAAGATATCAAATGAGAGGTCTTTGAATCCTCTTTCCAACGCCACGGAGTTTGCTAAATTTTAAGTTCGGATGAGGGAGATATGCCCGTTTGAAGTCAGCTTGTCCGGTTAAGGAAGTTTACCCAAATTAATGAAGGATATTTTGGTCTTTTCATTACCCCATCCGCTTAAAACATTTTTAGTAAGGTTTTAGGGGTCTAAACTGATTTGGGTCTGTTTTCATAATCCTAAATTGCCTTAGGGTTTTAGAAGAGAGTTAAAGAAGAGAAAAGAGGATAAAAGGAAGAACAATCAAGATTTCTTGCGAATCGAGAATTTGTTTCGCCAAATTGAGGTATGTAAGTTCTCATAGTGTTGGGTTCATTCACCCACACGCCAATCATATGGTTTTTATCCGTGATTTCATTCTTGAGGTTGAATGCTTTGAATTCTTGAGGTTTTGTGCTTCGTTCTTTGATAATGAAGTTCTTGTTGAGTTCTTGAGGTGAGAGTTGCGATTGAGTTGAGTAAATTGATAGTTCTTATGTCAGTTTCACTGAGATTGTTCTGGTTTATAAAAATTTGAGAGTTTTGACCTTAGAATTGCAGTGGGTATGAGTTGAATCGAGTTTGATAGAGGAGGAAAAGATCGGGCAAAAACAAGGAGGTTCGTGTCGTGGACATGCTTCCAATTCCAATCCCCAGAAAACTACCCCTCTTTCCGCGTTGCGGAGAGGAACAGACCCTGCTGTCCCAAAATTTATTTCGCGACAAAAACTTTTAATGCTTCTCAGCGTTGCGGCTTTGCTCCCCGTCAATATCTTCGCTCATTTTTTATCATCAAATATCTAAACCCCACTTAATCATCGTGAGATCCTTCATATCATAAATCATAACTCTTGAATTCATAATTCAAATTCAAGATAGAGTTAAGAGTCAAGTTTGAGAGAGTCTTTCGAGTCATTTTGAGAAGTCTTTTACAAACTTTAAAAACTTGTTTTAAGACTTGAGTACTTGAGTATGATGATGAGTAGAGCTGAGTTTCATTTTTCAAATAAATATATGAGAACTAAGTATTCCCAAAGGGTAAATGTTTTTACATTTAAAATGAGGGGAAACATCAATTTCCAAATGAGTTCATGAGGAGTTTGAGTACTATCTCTTTTAAGAGAAATCTTTTGAGTAATAATCTCAAAGTTCAAGGATGAGGAAATATTTTTGTCACACCCCAAGCCTACACCTTGGGCGGGACTAGCACTCGAGAACCATTGATGGCCCAAGGGAACCCCTGGCCTGGCTTACTTACTCAGCGGAAGACTTAAACTCAACAAAAATAAGTTTATATCATAAACTAGAATGTTATAAAAGAACATTCAACTGACCGTTAAAGCAAACTCAAGTCTTAACATGGAATAATGAAAATGAAAAGATTAAATAACTAACATCTGACTATCTATGAAGCCTCTAAGATAACTGAGATGGATGTCGGGACAGGACCCCCGATCATCCTAACAAATGAAATACTGAAAAGGACTAAAAGCAATAAAAGAGTCCTCCAGAATGCAAGGAGGCTCATCACTAACTCGGAAGTGCTCAACTGGATCAACGGTGCGCCGAATGTCGATTCTATTTACTTGTATCTGCATTATAAGACGATGCAGGCCAACTGACATCAGTACATTGAATGTACAAGTATGCATGTTGGAATGTTAAAACGACACAGGATTGAGAAGAATCTAAAAGAAACTGAAGAACTTACTTGGCTCAACTCAATTCAACATGACTGAACTCATTTCAATATAAAACAGTTTAAAACAGTGCAATATAAAGAAACAAACTATTTAAAAACATATTGTCAACTCTGTGTGTATGCAAGGATACAACATAACTCTGAAATGTATGTAAAAATACAAATAACTGTGTATATAAGAATACAATAACTTCTGTGGGAGTTTATCTAATCGATAACCATCACATAAGAGTTATTGTGATGATACATCGATTTCCCTCACGCTGTCAGAGCATCCTATACCTTGCCAAGGGAATAGGACCTGAACTACTAAGTGGATCCACTAGTCTATGCTAAAAAACACTAAAAGAATCATCTAAAAAGTATGGCCCTTTTCTACCCATGATGGCTACATGGTTTATGGGGGCTGTGAGTTGTTTGAACTTTCCCTCATATCGATGCTCAATAGTACTCCCAAAAATATAATATTAGCTCTTTTGTTTAAAAACAGACTTCTTTCTTTGATTTGAGATTAGTGCTAAAAAACTTAGCTCAAAGGTTATCTTGGAAATCAAAGTTTCCTCTCTTGCTTCATTTAGAAAGCGATTACTCTTTTCTGAAAACTAGCCCGAAGGCTCTTTGAAAATCGAGGTTTCCATTCTTGTTTAAATGTAAAAAAAAAAACATTTTAAACCCTTTGGGAATACATAGTCCCCATGTACCTTTGAAGAAATGAACTTCAAACTTTACTCTTTACTCTTTACTCAACTTGAACTTTAAGTCTTAAAACAAAGTTAAAACATTTGGCAAAGACTTTTGGAAAACTCTAAGAACTTTTCTTAACTTGACTCTTACTTCTCTTGACTTTGATCTTAACTTTCCTTGAATTGGATTATGGATTCAATGTTCATGATCTCATGTTTATGGATGATTTCATGATGTTTAGATGTACCTTAGAGTGTTAGAATCAACTAGAAAACATTGGTACATTACTAAGGAATAAGTACGAAAGGATGGGGGAAGAATGGGAAGAACTGGCATACCTGGCGCTTTGAGAGGCGCGGGGCACCAGCCCTTGAAATTCAAGGACCAAGTTGGGGCGCTCTGGCTGGCGCGTCGCCCCAGTGTTCCACATTCAGGGACTGCTTTGGGGCGCATTGGCTGGCGCAACGCCCCACCCCCTTCCCCAGTTGTTTGGCGACTTTTCTTCTCCGTTTTTCAACTCTAAACCCTCTAAACTTCAATGGTTCTTTCCCCAAACACTTGGGATCATTTATACCCTCAATATATGATATATTAAAACCGAAATTACACCCAGAAACATGAATCAAATCGCAAGAAACTTCAACAAAACAACCCACAAAAATTCAAACGAATTTCATCAAGAACTCAAAGGATTTACTTTCAAATCACACATATTTTGCTGAATTGAATCATGATTGGCATGTGGGTGAACTAAAACAATGCTATGTGACCTCACATATCTTTTTAGGGATCACCGCCGACGAAATCCACAAGCTATCCTTGACGAAATCGACGAATCTTGAACGTTCTTCTCCTTCCTCCTCTTTTCTCTTCTTCTCCAAGCCCTAGCGTAAAGTTCACTTTTCTAAACTGACTAAAATCTGAATTTACCCCAATTAAACTCCTAAAAACGAATAGGAATACTTAGGTAAGTAAAAGACTAAATTACCCTTCCAAAATCCAGATTAGACTTTCCTTAATCCGATAGCCCCACTGTCAAAGGGCATAACTTACTCATATGAATTCGGAATCGCGCAAACTCAGTGGCGTTGGAAAGATAATTCCAATATATTTCCAACCATATCTAGAAATACACCTAACTCATCCTGGGCTAGCAGTTATGGTCGTTTGAAGTTGACCAAAACTCAAGTTTTCCTAATATAAACAAATTTCCAGATTTTCATTCTTTCCAAAAATGACTATTTCCAATTATTAGCTTCTTCCCAGTTATTTCAAATTGTGAGATGTTACAGTTTTTAAACATATGAGCTGAGTTAAATTTGGGGAGAGTATTGAGCACTTATATGGGAACGAGTTCAAATAACTCAAAGTCCTCATAAACCATGTAGCCAACATGAGTAGAAAGGATCATACTTTTTGTAGATCCACTTAGTTGAGGATGTCTTATACTCCGGAAAGATATAAGACAGTTTTGGTAGCGTGGGCGAGATGATGTATCATCATCACATAGCTCATATTGGTGGTTGTCGGTTAGAAAATCTCCCAAATAGAGTTATTTTGTATTTTTACATACAAACTAAGTAATTATTATATTTTTAAATACATTGAGTTGTTATATATTGTTATAAAAGCTTTTTTATATATATAATGCATCTCTATTGTTGCTTTTATATTGAACTGAGTTGAGTTTTTTCTGAGTTAGAGTAACTTTGAGTTGAGATAAGGTGAGTATGTTTCTTCAGTTCCAGTACAAGCTTATGTCATGTTTTAGATTTTCCCTTACATGCTCGTACATTCAATATATTGATGTCATTTGACCTACATCGTTTCATGATGCAAATACAGGAGATCAAGGTCATAAATGGACGCTTCGTTGATACCGTATCAATTCGACTTAGATTTGGTGAGCCTCCTTGCTTCCGGAGGATCCCTTATTTTATTTCTAGTATTTTAGTTTTGTTAGGATGATCGGGGGTCTTGTCCCGACATCCTTCATAGTGTTAGAGGCATCATAGATAGTCAGTAGTAGTTGAAAAGATTTTATATTTCTATTGTTGATGTTTAAGACTTGAGTTGCCTCTTTTGGCCAGTTGAATGTTTTAAAATATTCTGAGTTAGTTATTTTGAGTTAAGCTTACTTTTGAGATCATTTATCGTGAGTCTTTAAATCTTATTTTATTTTTTTCTTTCATTCTTTAGTGAAAAAAAAAAAGAGAAATAAAAAGAAAGAAGTGTGAATGAAAAAGATTAAATTTTTTTTAAAATTATTATATGTCGCGGTTATATTATAATTTAGTTTTTATAGCTGTAAAAAAAATTTGGGGTATCTATATAATAAATTTTATAAGAAAATAAGTGAAAAAAAATAAATTTAATCATCAATATATATATATATATATATATAAATTACTCGATGAATAAAAATAGTCAAAAGAAAAAAAAAGGTGTGAGAAAAATCAAATATACCCCTACATGGATTATCTTTTTTTAATTAAAAATAAAAAATTAATTACACAATTTTTAAATATGAAGAAGTTATATAAGAATAATTAGGGATAAACGTGCAACACATATTCCATGAGACTAGTTAGGTATATAATATTATACATCAAGTATTTGAACATATTTGTAAAAATAAAATATGAAAGTTTTGTATGTTATTGTATACCAGAATCCAGATGTATATTCAAATTAAATCTTGGGTTGATTACAGTAAAACCTTTATAAATTAATATAGGTGGGACCATGAAATTTTATTATTTTATCGAGATATTATTTAATCAATAAATTAATAAAATTTGAATGAAACCACTTGTGAAAACGTCATTGATGACTTGAGGTCATGATTAATGATTTCGGTTACCACAATAAATGGATATCAATAACCTATTAGATTATCCGGTTGAAAGTGATACATGTTTAGAGGTCCAGAGTTTAGAAGAAATTGTGGATACCATCAGAAAAAACAATGTTGATGATGAAGTTGAAGATGATGCTATACCTTTGGAACAAGTTATGCTTAAGGAAACACTTATCACATCTAGAACTCTTCACAGTTTTATGGTGCAGTTCAAAAAGACAACACCAGAACTCGTGGATGCAATAAAAAAAGTTAGAGATGAACTTCAACTAGATTTAAATTTTAAGAAAAAACAGAACACAATAGAGTCATATTTCACTAAATTGTCTTAAATATATTTATACTTTTTAAGAATTATTAATTTATGATGTTAATGGGACCATATATTTATATAGGAGTCTTCTAGAAATATATTATCTTATTATCTTACCGAAATTGGTGATTTTTTCCATTGGCCCAAGTCAGGACCAGAGAAAATTATTACTTTAGAGAGATTATTAATTATCGAGTATTAATTTATAAATGTTTTACTGTAATACAACTTTAAGTAATTGTACTTTTCTGAAATTATGCCAAAAAGAAATATTTATACTCGTTAGAGGAAAATATTTTTATAAGAATAAATTATTAAATCTGTAACTATAGAAGTACGGCTTGTTACAAACACTACACAACAACTTATAAATTGAGTTCACATTTATTAGGGTTTGTTTTGATCATTGAAATTTTCATGATGGAGAGAGCCACTATTGACATATTGCCTGAATGTCTCATTGAAAAAATTGTTTCTTACCTTAATTTGAAAGATGCAGCCAAAATGAGTATTCTCTCGAAATCATGGCTACGATCTTGGTTTACGCATCCCAACATTGAATTCAAATATCCTAGAGGAAATTTGGAACTAGTGGATACGATCATGAACCGATATAGGGACGAAAAATTCCGATAGATAAGTTTGAATTATCATACTCTTATAATCCTCACGTTCCCCAGCCTATTGATAAGTGGCTTTATATTGCACTTAAGAATGGTGTAAAGTATGTCTTCCTTAAAATTCCTGCCTCTTCATCGTCTATTTTCACAGTTTTGACAGCAAAATCTTTAACAGAATTGGTTCTGGAGTGTCATACTCTTTTGCCTATTTTGTTTTCTAATGGTGTGACGAATTGCAATTCTTTGAGAAAGCTTTCTCTAACTCGTGTCAAACTAGACGAAAACATGTTACAAACTCTACTTAATTGTTGTCCCTTGATCGTCAGTTTCATCTTTAATTTATGTTGGGGGTTGAAAAAGATTGAGTTGTTGAATCTTGAAAAGATTAAGTTAGTTTCCATTAAGACAAGTAGGCGAGACCAACTTGTTAAAATTCAAGCACCAACTCTTGAACACTAGACTTATTACGGCTATTTAACGGAAAAGTTGGATATTGTTGAATGTCAAAATCTAAAATCTTTAGATATATCAAATGTGCCAATATCTCATGAATTTCTGCAGAACATTATTTGTGGATCTCAATCCTTGAAGATTCGAAATTGTGGGGGACATAGAGGAGATTGATTCTTGGAATTTGGAGTCACTTGAGTATATGGGATATAAAATTCCTAAACTAAAATTTGCAAGACAATTGAAGTCCTTGAAAATCAATCATTACTGCTCAGGCAGTTTAAAAGTTGCATGGTTCTGTAAGTTGAGGAAGTTACTATCAAATTCAATCTCTTGCCCTGAAATTTCCCTTGATTTTTCCCAATGCAATGAGATCAACTTGACAGATTTGCAAGGAGTTGCTACCCCCAAAGTTGACATTTTAAATGTCAATTGTACATGGAGTAATGGGGAGTGCCCAACGTTTCTGCATGCTTTGCTATTGAGTTGTCATCCTAGGAGACTCAATATATATACGATCAACAAGTGCAACATTTAAATGCTTCATTAATCATTTGATATATATGGAGAATATGAGTTTTGATGATAATAGAAGTCAGAGTTGGCATCTGGTAGAACTTTAACTCAGTAGAGAAGGCCTCTCAATAAGGCCTGACATGCCATATTACATTGAATATTCTTTTTTATTTGATTGGTGAGGTACTTTATTATATTGCAAAATTGAATGCCCTTATTCATAACAGTATAGAATTGCACTTTATTTCTCATGCTGCACTAAATTGAGCTCCTGAACCAGATCTCACCTTCGGAGATGGTCATTACAAGCTACTCTGAATCAAGCAGCAAACTGTTTTATCATCAAATAAATGAAGAGAGCTTTACTTCTTTTTGTCTTCTGTTCTTTTGCTGTCGTAAAATTTGATTTTGTTAACGTTAGGAATTGTTGAACATGTGGCATTCACAATAACTGTGAAAAGAAATGGTATACACAATTTTTTGGAGGACTAGAATTCTTCAATAAGATGTTACTTCATAAACAAAAAGTTACTTACATCAGATGATAGCTACTCTCTGTAGTTATTTTGTTTATTGTATTGAATGTTAAAATGTGTGGCATCATTGATTCGTATGGTATACTTAAACTCGAAATAAAAATGTGTTTAAACTGACAATCTGCTTGAATAATGTGAACTTTTGATCATTTCTTACTATTGGAAGTTAAAATGTGATTGCAAATTATGCTGAATTTAATATTTGTGCAAATGACTAAGAGGTGAGTAGAAATTACAAAGTGCTTTCCTCCTTTTTGGGACATGACAGTAGTCGTCTCTTAATCTTTCATCGACAAGTTCTAACACATTTCCAGCATGAGCTTATCAAATTTGCTTTCTCAAGTTTAACATGTTAAGGCCTCCAACCAGACACTATTCAAAGTTTGATGGCATAGTTGAGTCTATTCCCTAAAATTTAACTTCGAGAAGTAAGAAGTAAAAACTTGCAGTACCCGAATTCACAATATTTGGCAAGGTCCTAGGTAGGGGAACTTGTTCTTTTGAGATACCCCATGGTCTAGAATGCTAAGAAAATTCGTCGAATCTTGGCATAAGCACCTCATAGTGATACGAAAACTGGTGTACTCTAGTTAGGGGAACTTGTCTCTTTCTTATTTTTGAAACTCTTTAATTCCAACTTTCCACATGACATGTTGAATACCACAAGATTAATAGACATTTTGGTACACTCTATATATCTTTAATTTGAGACCACAAGATTCAAAAGTTTTCTTTACTTTCTTAAAGTCCGTGCCAAGTCAAAATCAGACAAACAAATTGAAATTGAGAGAATAGTGTCAAATTGCAGGAAATGATCTCAGATAAGCAAACACTTAATTGGAAATACTTGTTCTATCAGTTGAACATATGCCGTTGAAGTAAAGGAATATGAAGTACTGCTGGCCTAGTTTACCTGGTTCTTTCATATGTTCATAGAGAAAAAAAAATAATACAATAAAGTTGCTATCAATTATATACAAACAACAAACCATAAAATTAATAAGAGAGAAACTAAAACAGAAAAATTCCAAAACTAGTCCACAACTGTAGCCTATGACTACTAATTCCCACGAAAATCCACTTGCAAAATATCATGAGTCGTCTTATTTTTCTTCTCCAGACTACAATGGTTGAGGAGCATGCAATGGATCACTCGTTCCACATTGTTTTGTTAAAGGAGGACTGCATAAATCAAGGTTTCCACCATATGAGTCATTTTCAAATGTGTTGAGTTGTGGACCTTGAGGAATTGGTCCGACAAGAAGATTCTGAGAGAGGTTAAACATTTCCAGAAAGGTTAGCCTTGTCAATTCTCGCGGAATCATTCCTGTGAGCAGATTACAAGAGAGATCTAATGCTTTAAGTGTATTCAACTGTCCCAGTTGCATTGGAATATCTTCTGTGAGAAGGCTAAGATTACTCATGTTACAAATCGATGAAGGTAGTGGCTCATCAAGGAAGTTAAATTTAAGATCAAGAGACTCTAGACTATAATAATGAAATTGTGGTAGGTGGCCTGTTAATGAATTATGTGAAAGGTTTAGGTGCCTCAAGAAGTCCCACCTCATGCCGGTAAACCAGTTAGGGATTTGACCACAAAACTTATTGTTAGAAATATCCATGACCTCAAATGTCTTTACATTTCTCAAGAAGTATGGAAAATCCTCCAAAGTTCACAAGATGATAACAACAAAACTTCTAGGCTAGGAAAAGTGATTTGTATTCCCACATGGACGGTGATGTTATTTGATGAAAGGTCAAAAGGTAGAAAGGCTTGTGAGATTCACAGGTGATTGAGGAAATGGACCGATGAAGCTGCAACTAGAAAGACTTAAATAACATAGTTCTTGGAGGTTAGGGAAAACATTGGGAATTTCGCCTCCAAGGGAGTTAGATGAAAGAGCTAAAAGTAATTGTTAGCAAGGTTTAGTGTCTGAAGTTGGACCAGGCTGCGGTTGGGATGATACTTCCATTGCGATAACATGAATGCCTAACATGTCACAAGTTAACTCCATCCATCTCTCAATATTCCACATAACTGTTTTTGGGAAAGAAGTATCACACGGGGAAAAGTCGGATATTTCAAAGGATTTTTTAAACTGAAGCAAAGCAGAATCTTCACTAGGAGAGCAAAGATGATTCTCAAAGGAAGAAGAGAAAACTTCGACTTAGAAAGACACAACAGAATGATGAATAAAACTATTGACGAATGACATAGATGAACCTTTTCTCAAAGTTCGATGGCATATTAGATTTTTCCGTTAAAAATCCAAGGAAAGTTCTTATGTGATATATTAGATTGTCAATCTAATTGATTTTGTTGCATACATTTATCTTTATGGAGACATTTGCAATGAGCTTATTGGTGATACTTTTACTTTTTACTAATTAGAATTGATTTTTATTGGATATACTAACTAAAATAATAATAGCTACAGACTTGCAAGATGTTAAAATTTAGTTACTACAAATTATGAGAATTTAAGTTTTAATATTATGAAAACCATATAATATGATGGGAAGCCTATAAAATAGGCTTGAAGCAATACTTTTAAAGTTACAAGGACATCCCATGGATGATGAAAACTCTTCTGCATTTTTCATAAACCAGGTGTGAATCTGAAACCATAGAATTTCATCATAGTGCCTGAAACCACAAGGAAAGGAATAAGAAATCGATAAAAATGTTTGAAAAATATATTTCATGTCTAAAAAGCAACATTCGTGATGTGTTTAATCGGTATAAACAGCTTATTTGCAACACAGTAGTGTTAAATGAAACTTATAGCAGTAATAATTTGGTTAAGTGTACGTATTCTCTAGTTAATGATAAAAGGGTAGGTCAGTACTAGACCACAAAAATCTATTATATGCAGTCTTACCTTGCATTTCTGCAAGAGGTTGTTTCCACAGTCTGCAGTTAATGATAGTAATACTAACCTTATTGTTTGGTTGGTTACAATCATGTAGTACATGGTGCATGAGATAGTTTTTCAAAAATATGACGGAGGCTCTCATGCTTAACCATGGATTCTAGTATGTTATCCTCTGACACGGAACGTGAAGGATCCATCTTGACTTCATTCCTAGACAAAAGTACATCTGAATGATAATTTTTTCTCATCTGCTGTTCAATCTTGTCAACCTCCCATTTTGATATCACTGGATTGTAAACATGTACAACTTTAGTCTGACCATTCCTGTAGGCTCTACTGATAGCTTGCTGTTGTACTGAGGGATTCCAGAGAACGTCAAGCAAAACCACTCTTGAGGCCCCTATAAGACTTATTCCTTCTGAACATGCTTTTATCGATGCAAGAAGCACTTTTACATCACTGTTAGGGTCATTAAGAGAATTTATTGATAACTGTCTCTGCTTTACATCAAGTTTCCCATCCATATAGAGAATCTCGCGGCCTAAAGTCCAGCTGAAGAGAGAATTGAGTTGCTCCTTGATCAGGTTTAGAGGATCAAGTAACTGGCTAAATATTATAACCCTCTCCTTCGGCCCACCACAGAGTTTGATTAGTTCAACAACAAATTTCATTTTTACTCCAATATCTGGATCCAACCGACATCTTTGTTCTTTTAGATGACTTACTGACTCAGAGAACTCCTTCCTCTTTGCCACTAATGAAGGATGAACAGAGATCAGAGACACCAGATTTTGTTCGTAAAACGAGCCTGGATTCTCTGGAATTCTTTTAAGCAACTCCTTCTGCAAATCTGTCGGCTTCAAGTGTATCACTGTATCCCTTATACCCGGAAGACTTACCTTCTTTACATTTTCACTACATCTATGAACAAATGGTGAAATAATATCCCTAAGCTCTTCCAATGCTCGGGCATTTTTGTCAATGGAACTGCTAAGAGAAGCCCATTTCTGCTCCAAATCTGAAGCGAACTTCGGACTAACTACATAGAGAGTGTTGTACAACTCTTTGATGTTATTCTGGAACGGAGTTCCAGACAAAAGTATGCGCTTCTCTGTTTCAACCTTTTTCAAAGCTTTCCACACAAGGCTTTGCTCATTCCGAGCAGTGTGCCCTTCTTCAAGGATCAGAAGACCGGGTAATTTTAGAAGGATTTCTCTAATCCCTTTGGCATAACCGTCTCCATCACCTCCCGTGAGAATCCTGAACAAGTCATAGCTGATTCCCAAAACACTCTTACTTTTAGCCCAGGATCTCAGCTTCACCATACGTATAAGCTGTGGATTTTTTCTTCCGGCATGAGATAAACAGTGGAAGACACTAGCAGTAGCTTCATCTTCTTGGAAAGAGAAATCCTTGTTGTTCAAGTTGTGGAAGGGAATGTCCACCTCCCATTTATGGAACTCGGCTTCCCAGTTAAGAAGCAAATTGGAAGGAGCTATGATTACAGGCCGACACTTTGGAAACATTTTCAGAAATGACTGAAGAAATACTATGGTGAGTCGGGTTTTTCCAGTGCCAGGTGGATGTGAGATTATGCATCCTCCCTTACTATCAGATAGGGGCTCTCTCAGTCTCTCAAGAATTATATCTCCAGCAATGTTTTTCCACATGAACTCAAATCCTCCGCGTTGATGAGGAAACATTGTTGCTTTGGCATTTGACGGAACTAAATCCCACACTGTTCCTTCTTCATAAACAGGAGAATCCTGGAATGTGGAAGAATCAGAAAATCTGAAGCCGTCAACATCCAAGAGTGATGGCGACTCTCTACAATATTTTCTTCCATTCCTCCCTCGAGTTCTCTCAGCCTGCAGATTACATAAATTCAAGATTTTATGAGTGAAACAAAAATAAATTGGAGAGCAGAGTTTATAAAATCAAATATAAGGATGACAAAACTCGTATACTTACAAAAGGAGGGAAGATGTACTTGATCTCCAAAAGCACGTGCGAACAAACTTTACAGATGAGTCCAATTTGTTCATCTAGCACAAGGTGGTGGTTCCCCATCTCACAGCCACTTATGTCTCCATTCTGCATCAGCGAAACCAATGGATTTGTAAAGCCAATATGTGATTCTAAGATACACATGTCCATTTCAACAAAAAGATTTTCAATTTCCTTTTCCCATTCTTCTTTCTCCGGGGGGAAAGGTTCCTCGTCTTCAAACCGGAATACTAAAGGAAGTGTTTCTTTGACAGGAACCTGTTCCTTCTCTTCAGGAGGAGTGAGTTTATCATGACCATCGATATTTATTATAGAGTCAACAACAAACTTCAGAAATTCAGAATCTTCAAGAGTGTTCTTCCGAGTCATTTTAATAACATCCTTTTGAACAATATTTTTCGCAGAGTCATCAACCTCACAGTCCTCTTCAGACAAGGATTTAGACTCCTCGTCATCACTAAGAATAATCGGTCTACTACAATTTCCATCGTTTAACTTCTTCTTTTTCGACTTAGAAAGTGAGCGTGGATGAACAATCCATGCTCGGCCTTTCTTGTGATTTTCACCATCAACAACAAGCTGAGCTACTAGTCCCTGATTTGACTTCTTTTTTCCTTCTTCATTATTTTTAGGACAGCTCAGATCATCATGTTCTGATACTTCATCATCAGAACCACTTGTTAGTTCATCAGAACTCGATGATTCAATCACCCGGTAATTCTTGTCTTTGGGGTCATCACTAAGAAGATTTGATCTACTACAATTTCCATGGTTTAACTTCTTCTTTTTGGACTTAGAAAGTGAGTGTGGTCGAAGAATATATGCTTGGCCTTTCTTGTGCTTTTCACCCTCAACAACAAGCTGAGGTACTAGTCCTCGATTTGACTCCTTTTTTCCTTCTTCGTCATTTTTAAGAGAGCTCATATCACCGTGTTCTGATTCCTCGTCATCAGAATTCGATGATTCAATCACCCCGTAATTCTTGTCTTTGGGGTCATCACTAGGAAGAATCAGTCTACTACAATATTCATGATTTAACTTCTTCTTTTTGGACTTAGAAAGTGAGCGTGGCCGAAGAATATATGCTCGACCTTTCTTGTGCTTTTCACCGTCTTCAACAAGCTGAGGTACTAGTCCCCGATTTGACTTCTTTTCTCCTCCTCCATTATTTTTAGGACAGCTCAGATCTTCCTGTTCTGATTCCTCATCATCAAAATCACTGCTTATATCATCCGAACTCGATGATTCAACCACCCGGTTATTCTTGTCATTGGGGTCATCACTATCACTATCATCACTTGAAGATTCAAATTCTGACTCAGAAGATGAGGTTATATCAGTTAACTCTTCGGATTCATCAGTTGTGCTACACATGCTTGAGGTAGATGAAACAACCTCCTCTGCTGCATTCAACATAGGACTCCTTAACCCAACATTGGACGAAGATCCTGACGTATTTACAGCCTCCTCCTCCTCCTCCTCCTCAACGATAACAAAATCAGGATCACTCTCCTCCATAGAATCATCATCAGACATTTCCTCGATGAAAGGCCGTTTCGTGATGGACTCACAAGTTCCTGGACTAAACTTCCTCCTCTCATTGTTTCCCACATTTCTTACCACCCTTGCATTTTTTGATTTTCTCTTGTTATCTCCTGAACGCTCCGCCATTTTTCTTTTCCTCCCACGACTAACATCATCTCCACTATTCACATTCATAGAACAAGTCGTATGATTACCACTTTGACTCAATTTGTTCCTCTTCTTATTTAACTTGGCCCTTTTTTTTAAAGATAGTTGCCTAGTCCTCCTTTTTGAAACAGAGTCATCCCCTGAATCCATCTTCCACCTGAGTGAAAACACACAATTTGATTGATCAAAAAGAACAGTCACATGTATATATGTATCTTAAAGACATTTTTTACAATCAAAATGAAGACTGAACAGGGACTGATGACTTTGAAATTTTTTAATTCATACAGACACTAATATAGCAAGAGAAAAAAGAAACACATTAAAATCTGTCTTTAGCTTCAAACCAACTAGGAAAAGACCTAATATACCCCATAACTTTATTATTTAGAGTTGATATACTTCTTGTCATAAAACTAACTCATATATACCATTACTGTTACATAAATGACTCACGTATACCCTTCTTCTAACAATAGTGAAAAAATTATTTTTAAATTATTTTTTTATTTTAAAAAAATTCATGTAGGGGTAGATTTGATCTTTCTCGTATTTTTCAACGGCTAATTTGGATTTATTTTCTTATGGTGAAATTTATATTTTCACTAACTTTCTTGTAAAATTTATCACAATATTTAAATTTAAAAATACAAAAAATAAAGGGAAAAAGGACAAATATACCCCTGAACTATCGTAAATGGTATGCAAATACCCTCTATCATACTTTTGGGACATTGATGCCCCTGTCATCCAAAAACTAGAGCATATATATCCTTTATACTAACGGACATATACGTATCATAATCTTATACACCGATCCGACATTTATCGACGGATAAGATTGCGTCACGTGTCCCTATTTAGTATTCCGTTAGAATGAAGGGCATATATGCTCTAGTTTTTGGACGGCAAGGACATCAATGTCCCAAAAGTATGACGGAGGATATTTACATACCATTTACGTTAGTTCGGGGACATATTTATCCTTTTTCCAAAAAATAAATTATAGTATAACCGCAAAAAATGGTTTCAACTTTTGTTCTTACTTTTTTTCTCTTTTTCCATTCATACTTCTTTTTTTATTAAATTCTTCTCACATTTTTGCATTATAGACTAAAAGAAAAAAGTGAAATTAGAATAAGAAACTCATGTAATGATAATCAAGAAATCAAAAACAAAAAAATCATGTGTGAGAAGGATCATATATATCCCTACATGATTTTTTAAAAAATAAAAAATTAAAATTAATTTTTCTTATTTTCGTTAGATGAAAATATATCATATATATGAACCACTTTTGTAATGATAGGCTAATTTGTGAGCTACTTTTGTAATGATGGAGGCATATGTGAGCGACTTTTATAACAAGCGGTTTATCAGCTTCAAATGACAAAGTTTGAAGGGGAGGGGTGGAGGGGTGGGGTATATCAGACATTTTCTCAATTCACGGTCAAAAGCTTCTAAGATGATGTCAGGATGATGTAGATCATGTGTTGCAACATGATAATAGATGGTTTGTATGACTTAGAAGAGTACTGAAATGAAAAATTGGAATAAAACGTGAAATGAAGATTGAAACTTAAGAGAATCTACGGGGTTTATGTGATGCCCCAACTTAAGATAAGAAGTCCCACATCGACAAAAAAGCATGAGGGATGTTGGACATATTAGTAAGTAGATCTAATCAACTAGTGATGTGTTTTAAAGTCGTGTGGGCCTAGGACTAGAGCGAACAATATCACTAGCCGGTTAGACCGTCACAAGTTACTCAAGACAAGTTCACGTCTTCATCCGTAGAAGGCATTAAAGGATCTAGGCAAGTAACAACATAACTAGACAAGTCACGAAATATCCAACCTTACAAATCCTAGAAGGCTCATCATATGAGACTATTGTGAGAAGGAACCTAGGCAAGAGAGTGGGACTGTTAGTGTGACATTTTAATATTATTAAAAATATATGATATGTCACATTATGTATCATGTTATGTCTATTGGTGGACATTATATTTGTATCTCTTTACTCTTATCAATTGTCGAAGAAAGTGGTCATTAGTTGTTAGTAACTTATATAACTACCAACTCTTAATTTCACTCATTATTCTACCTAATTATTCTTGTAACTTGTGTAAAAATTGGGTCATTCATTTGCCCAATTTACTACACATTGTAAGGAAGAATTCATCACCTATAAATAGTGATGGTTTTACTTTGTGGAAAGAACAAGAGAAGTACAAGAAAATATAGAGTGAAAAAGTTGAGTAGCATTGTATTGTGTTTATATTGAGATTAGTGTAGTGAAAGAGAAAGTTGAGACAGAGAAAATATTTTAAGTCTTCAACTATATTCACTATACGAAAGATAATATTTATATGTTTAAGGAAGGTGTTCTTATGTGGAGCTTTGAACTCTTCAACTAATTTGGAGTTGTTTGAGTTGTACGATGTTGTTGGGCTGTTGTATCCTGAAGGGGACAAGTCAAGAATGATATTGTTGGATCGGTGTAGATTATGCCGCAAGGGGCTTGAATCTCCTTAAAGAGAGCGACATATCCGTGTCTCAGCCTAAATGATTATTCATTCATTTTTGTTCATTTTATTTTCAACTATAATATTTGTATTTGTGGTATATTACACTAATAATTTTAAGGAGAATCATTTTTGTTACTGTTTGAAAAAGTGCGGATATCAAGATAGGAAATCTCAACATAATTTCTCTCAACGTCGCTTTCTTCAAGAGATGGAAGAGAAGAGGTGTATGGTAAAATATTTTTTACTTGCTCAATTCAAGTAGAGAAGAGGTAAAGGGAAAAAAAAAACCTTTTTACCAAGTATTTTCATGAATAAAGTGATACTACTTTTCATGAAAAAATGTTATTTGAATTCTTAAAATAGTGGGGGTTCATGAAATGAGGAAAAAATTATTGTGAAAAAAATGTTTTTTGCATCTTTGAGAAATGCTCTAAAAAAGGGTATTACAAGTGCTTATATTTATTGTAGAATAAATCACATGTTGTTGTTTGGCTATAATGAGAGGATTTTTGGCTCTAACATGAGAGTTATAAATAAATTATAAAAAAATATGTTGAGTAGTAATTTAACATGAAATGTTTTGGGTGAGAAATTTCATTCTTAAAAAAAAAATTGTCATAAACATGTGATGGAATTGTCCTTGTCAAGTCACATAATATCAAAAAAATTGTGAAATACAATCTTATTGGTTGTGTGAGTCTTGCAACTTCTTTTGATTCAATTGTGAAAATGGTGTGACAAAGAAAGAAGAAGTTTGCTAGCCAAATAAAAAATATGAGATATGTGACTAATTGCACTTTATATGATATTATGTATAATGTATAGCATGTACAAGCAAAGCAAGTAAATTTACTTGGTATGAAATTCGATGACTTGTATTGTGCTATAGTTAAAAGTTTTATTGGTGCAGATGAAAAAACTTGGTGTTACTTGTTGGAAGTGAGAAAAGCAAATTATATTGTTTGCTTATCTACTATGGAGGTTGAAGTAAAAAAAAATAAGCTTCAACAAGTGAAAAGGTAAATTGATTTTACTATATCAAACACTTTATTTTGAAAAAATAATTTTTCTAATTTTGATTAATTGTGATAGCACCAATTTAATGGTAAGAGTAAACATTCATTACTGAAATGGTGAATTCAGACTCGTGAGGAAAAAACAAAATATTGTGAGATCATATGGATCAGTGGTATACCACCAATATTAATTGTGTTAAAACTTGTGCTAAATATTGTAGATTCATAAACTAAGGCCTTAGCAAGATAAAGAGTCTGAAGCACAACGAGGGGGGTGAAATTGAAGCTGATAAATTCTGAGTCATATATGAAGAAATCCGACTTGGAACTAGAAATCCTATAACCAGGTTCAATGGGAAGAACGAATCATACGATGACTTGTTGTGAAATGCATTATTATTAATTTTATTCAATCCCTATATTGTAAGTACATTTATCCTATAATGATTTGTGGAGGTTGAGTTTTTGAGCTCTTAAGAAAGTTTGTAGCTTGTATGAGTGGGGTATCAAATTATAGGAGCACCCTTGACAAATTTCATTTATATGAGTGTAAAAGTAGGCTGCTTTCTATGAGAATGTGCTTGTTCTCAAAAACACATAAAACCATGATAACACAAGGTCGTAATTATGTGCTGGCTAAAAAAGCTTATGTCAACACCTTGATTGTTGTGTGTAAGTAGTGATAATTTATTTCCCTTAAGCAGTCATAATTCAAGTTTGAGACCACTACTGACTTTGGAATAAAGGTTATTGTTTTACTAAGTGAAGGTTCAATGCAAAGCACACTTTCATTAAGCATGATAGTCTACCTTCAACAAAATTGTGGAGTACTCTCTTATCTTAATATTAAAATGAGTGGGGGATTGTTAGTGTGACATTTTAATATTAATAAAAATATATCATATATCACATTATGTCCATTGGTGGACATTATATTTGTATCTCTTTCTCTTATCAATTGTGGAAGAAAGTGGTCATTAGTTGTTAGTAACTTAAGTATCCACCAACTCTTCATTTCACTCATTATTCTACCTATTTTTTCTTGTAACTTATGTAACCTTTGGGTCATTCATTTGCCCAATTACTACACATTATCTTCCTATTCATTGTAAGGAAGAATTCGTCACCTATAAATAGTGATGGTTTTACTTTTGTGGAAAGAACAAGAGAAGTACAAGAAAATATAAAGTGAAAAAATTGAGTAGTATTGTATTGTGTTTATATTGAGATTAGTGTAGTGAAAGAGAGGGTTGATACAGAGAAAATATTCTAAGTCTTCAACTATATTCACTATACAAAAAAAAATATTTAAATGTTAAAGAAAGGTGTTCTTATGTGGAGCTTTGAACTCTTCAACTAATCTGGAGTTGCTTGAGTTGTACGACGTTGTTGGGTTATTGTATCCTAGAGGGGACAAGTCAAGAGTAATATTGCTGAATCGGTGTAGATTATGCCGCAATGGGCTTGAATCTCCTTAAAGAGAAAGATATCTGCCAATCAGCATAAATGATTATTCATTCATTTTAGTTCATTTTATTTTCAACTGTAATATTTTGTATTTATGATATATTACACCAACAAAATACATTATGATCAATCATGAAGATATCTTGAAAAGCTCACTTAGGCAGGATAATAGGTCTCGCAATGACAAACCCATCAGGAGAAGATCAACTTGCTCGGGCCCCTAGGGCTCACGCCGAGAGCGATTCATAACGGTTCCTCAATTATAAATAAGTAGGAGCCAAAAGATAGAAATGGATGAAAAAGTTTAGAATTAGCGCCATCGGTTTTGAACTTTGTACGAGGTTTGGACCAAGAAGGCAAGAATCAACCATACTAATTGAGGTATGGAGTTTATGATAATCTGGAGTAATTATAATTCATTTATGCTAGCTCTAATCATAGAATTCTTACGTTTTCTTAGAAGTCACGATTCTCCCCAAAATCTATCAAAGTGGTGTTAGAACCTAGCTTCAAAAAAGTATCCTACCACTCATAACATATTTATTGTGTATAAATGTATATAATTAGATATGTCATATGTATGAGTTTTATTTATGATTTGGTTGAGGATTGGAAAGACAGAAGGTGATGGTTATTAATGGTGATAATTAGATGGTTGGAGAGGACAACGAATAGTAATTAGTTAGAGGTATCAAATGAGTCCTCTAGACTCTAATTAATATTCCTAAGTTATAGAATCATGCAAATGATGTGTTGATCAAGACTTCACTTTATATGCAAAATTTGGGGGGTCAAAGGCCAATACTTAAGACTAGTGAAGGGTGAAAATTTTGAGCATTAACTCTTCTTCATTTTGAATTAACTTATGATATTATTTAAACTTCGTGTCAAGTCAAACTATATCACATAAAATAGAATAGTGGGAGTGATAAATTCAAATGAACTCAATATCAACTACATCTGGTCTATAAATGATTAAATGTATCTATATACGCTTTAAGTTGAGTGCATGCATAAAGCTAAGTTATGCACACATCTGCATTTTATTCAATGAATTAAATTTTTCTTTTATTCTTTTTCTATATTTTAAAACTCACTGGCCAAATGAAAATTTCATTATTAGTGAGTGTCACATGTAAACTGAAAAAAAGGATAAAAATATATGTGACACATGTACAAAACTATAGCAACACATTAGTCATTTCATATCGTTTTGAGATATTTATGTAGGGTTTTAAAAAAAAATTGAAACGACTTAATCTAATCATATTGAATCAATTTTTCATTTTTTAAAATAAAAATCGAAGGTTTCAATATAAAACTATAATCGTACAACGTACCAAATAATTATTGTGAACTTTTTATTTATAAAAAATACCAAAAAAAAATCCAAATCGATTATACCCCCTTAAAATTTATTATCTTCCATTACTTCTGATTTCATATTTGATCAGATAAACAATCAAAAAACGGTTACACTGATTATATCTGAGGTTTGATTATAAAAGTTACTTTCAAAAGAATGAGGATGATGCTTTCCCTTTAAAAAAATGATTCAAACATACATAAAATTAATAAAAATTGATTGTAGGAGATGCATTGGTGAAGAAAATCTATGAGAGAAGGTTTACCTCACTAGGTTAGGAGAACAATTAGAGATGGTAAAAGATGCTTACATCAAACAGTTAAAGAATTCTCCACTAATTTAAGACTGTCAACCTATTCACTTTGAGTTGAAGCCGAAAATTAGATATATTCATTTAAAAGAGTCAACTTAATACATTCATTATGTACTCATAGGTACTATATTGAATTTGAACCAGATTTTGAATCAATTTATATTAAGTGACGGTAAAAAAGTCTGCAGGGCCTTAGCTTGGTGAGGTGGGTTCTAAAGATGAAAAGTTTTTGAGGAGGCTTTCCTAAGAAAAAAAAAAAAGAATCCTTCAAATTACCAGAACATTCGATTTGATCACATGTGATTAAACGCTCACAACACATTAATTGTAAAAAATACTATAACAATAAAAATAGAGCAATAAAGAAAAAGAAAAAAATATATAATAAGGAAAACAAACAGGTCCACCCAATTTGGGTCTAGAGAGTGTGTGTGTCATATAATTAGTTAATAATAGAGAGAAAAAGAAGGACATAAAAGTTTTATGTTTACTGATGAATGAAGCCCAACAAAGTGTTTGCGATGATTTCCACGACGCAGATTCTCAATCAGAAAGAGAACTTCTTTTGGTTTTGTTACCAAAAAGTTTAACCGAATAGAGAGTTCATCGGAGTTTTAATTAAAAGTATAATGTATGAGGAAGAAGGATAAAAAACATAGAATTCAAATGAAAATATAATATGATGTAAATAATGCACTTTTTAATATAGCGTCAAAAGGAATGCACCTATGATTTATTACCTAAATTGAGTAAGTAAATACATTGTAACAATATAAATTAACTTGTAATAACATGTCACTTACCATTCTTATTATGTTGCGAGTTAATGTCTTCTCATCGAAATATATACGTTAATAATACGTTTTGTTTTTGCTTTTGTATGGTGGGGTAGAGTTGGAAATAAAGTTGGACTCTAGGTCCTAATATAGTTTATGACATTTCAATTATATTGAAGTTGAAATTTCTTATGATGGTTTTATAGGGAAATGATGTGCATTCATCTTTATTACTGGTCACTTAGAATTTTTTTTCTAATTTAATGACTACATCTAGTACCGATTTTTTTTTTATTTCATTTGTTATTTCAATGTAATCTCATTTTAAGTACAAAACACTTATAAGATTTCTATTAGGTAACTGGGAGGTCAATTTTGCGCAAACTTCTAACTATTCACATGATAGAGAATAGGTCATAACTTATGCTCAAATAATGCAACAATGATCGTTGCGTCAAATATCGATGTTAGGCAACAAACTAATTGTTGAAAACAAAGATATTACAGGTACTGAAAACAAAGATAAGGATGAAAAGTCTGACCGGGATGAATATTGGACAATAATAGCACAGAAGATTTCTTCATACAACATAAGTGCCTCTCTCGCATAAGCAGGGTATGAATACTATCAGTACTTCATCCAAACCAAGTTCACAAGTTGTTACTAAGGAAAGAAAAACCAGGGAAACTAGTGCTTCTAAATGGAAAGATTTAGTTGAGAAAAAGGAGTATATTGCTTGACCTCCTAGGGGAGCATCTATATTCGTGCGTTTAAGGTAGGCAAATCCATCTATGACAGTGATATATACATTGAATGCAATGGATAACTTTAAAAAGAGTTTGACCATTACCACCAAGGATATGGGAGTGTTGGCAATGAATCATGATCTGGGAGTTGTAGGTTTAGGACTTATAAGTCCAACTACAACCTATGATATTGACTCGGGCAATTAACTTTTCAATGGAGATTATGAGGATGATGTGCTTTGATAAGATAACCAAGGATGAAGATCTCTAACCTAGGCAACAAAGAAGTGAAAGCAGTAAAATAAAAAAGAAGGCACATGGAAGGCAACATGATTGGAATGGTAAGGTGATTGAGGAATTTTCTCCAAGACATCTGTCGATGCGACTGACAAAGCAGAATCATATTACAGCGTCAAGCACATTCAATAAATTCTAGAAAAAATGATGAACTATCAAGTCATGTTGCTGGACAAATTTCATGAAGAAGACAAGAGAAAAATAATCGATAGTTATACGGGCAAGCAATATTTTTTAGTTCATACACAAAAAAAATGAAGTTTAAGGTTGATATTTCAACTTTATTCTTGTCATTTATTGTTTTGCATTACATAAGCAATAAGCATCCTCATTTGTAATATTATCATAGAGTATTTATATTGGACGGGCATGTGCGGACGTGCATACTGATCCTAATAACATAACTCTAAAAGCTTAAGTTGTTAGAGATATCATACTTTTATTAGTTAATAATATTCTTAATATGCACCCTCATATGCGGGTTTGATTTTTTTTTTTCATGGGTCAAACATGTGAAATTTCTTTTTAATTTGGATGGTGGTGAGATTTGATCACCGAATCTCTGCCTACTCTAATACCATGTAGAAGTGTGTGATCCTCTCATCTAAAAATTTGACTTGTTAAAAGAGAAAGACACTTTCATTAATTGATCATTATATTCTCAACAAATACCTATGTCAGTATAACAAATACATATTTCAAGACAATAAAACTTATAGAAGTAGATCAAGTCGTTTATTACTTCAAGATCACATTCAACCTTCTAGTCATACAAAAACTTCATATCAGTTCAAGGTACAACTAGGACGACAACTATGACATGATACTATCATAATCTCACTCTGAATCGGTAAAGGGGATTAAGAACCATCAACTAGCTTGTACATGAATCAGAACAGGCCATATTAAGCAAAAGAATCATCCCAAACAAGTAAAGTAATCAAATAAGGTTGTGCCCATTACCCCTCTACTTAATCAAACAATACACTAACATTCATAGAGAGTCGAGAAAACTCACAATTTGCCTTACCCATAGTCCGAAAAGTCAAATTAAGGTTGTGCCCTTCTTTAATGCCTCCGAATGATCCTATCTAGTCAAATACTCCATTTGTTCCTAATTACTTGTCCACTTTTAAATTGACACACTTATAAAAAAAATCAATTATTGACATAGTGAGTTTATCATTTTACCCCTATTAATTATAAAGTGAATGGATTAAAAATTTAAGATTTTCAAGAAATTCTACCTTTTTCAAAGTAATTAATTGAGGGTATAATGGGTAAAATTATTTTGTCTTTTTTTGATTTGTCAAAATGACCAAGTAATTAATGACAACTATAAAAAAAAAAGTGAATAAATAATTAGGAACAGAGAAAGTGCATAATCTAGATAAGTAAAAGAATTCGTAGACGCTCATATTACCGTAAAAAAATTTTGCTAAAACATAATTAGGTAAGAGAGTCAACCCCAAGGACCGCTGTCAAATATGGAAATTTCTTTCAAAATTGATTTACCCATAGCTTGGGGAATTGACACGTCAAAAATCAGCTAAAGCACATCACTAATGAGCCCCCAAATCAAGGAAATTCACTTTCCAATTCTTAGGGAAAAAATCTCCAAACACCATTAAATCATTAATTTAGATTAGCAGGAAAAAACATAAAGTGGAGGTTAGAATCTGACCACACGGTGAAATCTAGCAAAACTCATTGAAAATCGCATCAAACCGTACTTCTAAATTCCCAAAATTGAGTTTAGAATAATGTAATCGGATTTAGGGACGAACCACTGTTCGCCTTCCCCGGTGCGGCCAAATTTCATAGGTGTGATTGCACCTACAACAATAAAATATCCAACTCTACAATAGTCAACCCTCGAAAATCATTCAGAACCCACAGAAACAAACCAAATATGTAGATTAACCAAAATCACATTCCTGACCAGCTAGATCATCAAACAACCCATCCGCAGTCATCTTGACCAAATGTTGACTGTAGTCGACCTTAAGTTTTTTAAACTTCAAAAAATCCAACCAATAAACCAAATCACTCCTGAATTCCTCGGAATCCAAATCAACTACCCAATCAAGTCAAAAATCACCTTTTGGGCCTAACAAAACTGATTTCAATCTCGTTTACTTGGAATATTGACTTTGGTCAAACTTCTCAACTTCCAATGGTTTAAAACTAAAAAAACTCACATAATACTCGACCAATCACCTCAAAAATCATGTCACCCATCCCCACTAGCATTAGTTCTCTGTGGCATTCGACTCTCAACATATATTAGAAGCAAACAACTTATACTTTTTAGGATGGGTTTCCGGTGTGATCAACTACCTTATTTTTATACAAACTAATAATCACAAAATGATTTCCAAACACATCCAAAGGAAATTAAGCACCAAAGGCCTCAAAAATATATCTACTTTAGGCAATGAAGTTTTGAAAAAAAAATGCTATAAATATCAGAAAGCCATAATAAAAGGCTAACGTACATGTGACACATATTTTCAATTTGCATGTGACACTCACTAATAATAAAATTTCCTTTTGGCTAATCAGTTTTAAAAGACAAAAGATGAAGAAAAGACAAACATCTTCAATTTGTGTACATAAATTAGCTTTATACATGCACACAACTTAAGCATAGATAGACACATAATTTGAGTCGGGTGCAACGTAATGATATTGAGTTCATTATTATAAACGTGTTGTATAAATGGCAAAAAAATGAATAAAATAATAATTCAAAACTCATAATAATTTTAACATACAATGAATTATTCCAGCTAATTTTTTAAAAGTTGAACGCATTAAAATTAAATCTTGACTCCACGGCTAAATTATAACATACATATGCTCTATTAAGATTCACATCATGTGTGCATCTTAATTTAAGTTAGAACACTGGGCGGATGTACCATTATAGGTACGAGTTCAATTGAACACACAATTTTAAATGTGGATCACCAATTATGCATAAAAACCATATTAAAATTGCAATATAAAGTAAGCACAAATCCATAACTAATACATAACGTTATTCAATGCTAAGAATATTAAAAGAATGAATCCATACAGTTAAAATTTTGGATTCACTATGTTTGAACACATACTTGACTATTGTCATGACCCATACCGTCATGAGGGGCACCAACACTAACCCTCCAGTGAGAGAACCAATTACTAACCCAACTTAACCCATCAAACTATTTTAAGGAGCCAAATCATGAAGAAAAACAGAAATAAAGGACCGGGTTCTCATAAACTCAATTAATTGTCAAAACATTTGCGGAATTAAAACCCCCTAGAATCTAAAAGACACTGTACCCCGAAAATTTAAAAGTCTAAAGTGTATGTATCTGAAATGATGGACAAAGAAACGGAGAAGAATCCATGGTAGCCCGGAAGAGTAGCCAACCCTTGGATTCCAACGGTCAAGTGTCTTTCAACTAAGGTCTAGAAACAAGCGCCTATCAGTATGACCAATTCCAAAACACAAATGAAACAACTATATCCGGTCCTCTCATGAAACCTACACACAAACTATATTAGTGTACCAGAGCGATACCTGAGCCAACCAGTATTTGTATTCATGCAGGTGTGGTATCCGAGCCAACTGTTAATATTATTGTACTAGCGTAGTACTCGAGTCAATCATCAATCACAAATAACATGCATAATCACAATGAACAACCCACTTGAAAATACAAGTAAATAAACATAACAATTGCATAAGATCATTACATAAAAGCATTTCACATTAACCCTCAAGTTTCCCCCGCATGCATTGCACAATAATACTAATAAGCAGTTAACATGCACACATTAAATATTTTGGAAAATAACAATCATCACCTACCTCGAATCAAACCTTGAAAACTCTAAAGAAGTTGAGATTTTCCTCTTTGAAGTGCATAGGCTTGTTCTTGGCCTAAACAATAATGAAAAATACAACAATGCATTACTAATGGCCTAGAAATACAAGGATTATAACTAAATCCCAAACCCTAGCCAATTCATGATCATTCTACCCCACATAGGTTCTTTCCACCTTTAATGCAAGCTAAAACCCTCCGCCAAGAGTAACCCTCTAGATTCTAATGCTTAAGAATCAAATTACAAGATAGGAAGAATTTGGTGAAAAACAAGTGCAAACTGCCCTAAATTACCTTATCTTCTCCCACGAATGAAATTGAAGAAAAATAGGAGGTGTTGGGACTTTTTCTGCATAAAACCCCAATTTATCCTGCTATAGCGATCCAACTCACTATAGTGGCATCGCCATAACGGTTTTTCCCCGCTATTGTGCCTACTAAGTGTTTGTAATAGCAGTGTGACACTTGCTATAGAAGCTTGCACAAAATACATAGACTCAGAAACCCCTCAAAAGCCCTCATGTCGCAACATATCTTTGACCCTTGACATCCCAATTTATCTGCTTCATGCCAAGTTTGATATCAGTAGTTTTACTCATCCGAATTTGATTTTAAAAGGCCATATGGTTCCTTAATGTCTTAGCTACTAGAAAACATAAATCAATCCTAGACATATCACCTAACCCATTCCTGAATTGTCCTAGACCCACCTTGCTAAGATTCCGTCTAAGACTGGCCTAGCTTAAAAATTTTAAGTCTCTACCTGAAATATTTTTCGACCTAATTTCTTTTACCATTGATCTACACATAAAGATTGGGACAGATCGTTGCAATAGGTACTAATTTACCCATTGCTCGTTCCTTAGTGATCAAATAAGAAAAACAAGGTTAACTTAGAAAAGAGTGTGGTATCTGAATCCTCGAACAAGTAAGGGTACTTATCATGCATGTCCCTCCCGATCTCCCAAGTAACCTCATCTTTTGGATGATGTTTCCACTAAACCTTACCTATTTGATCTCTTTCGCTCTCAACTTTCAGACATCTTGATCAAGAATCGCAACTAGTTCCTCTTCATATTGTAAAACCTCTTCTAATACTATCGAGACCCATTGAAGATATAATATCCATCTTAATGGTACTTCTTCAGTATAGACACATGAAAAACTTAATGGACTCTAGAAAAGTTAGGCGGCAATGCTAACATGTTTTCCATTAGCCCCATACTGTCAAGAATATCATATGAACCAATATAGCTAGGGCTTAGCTTACCATTGTTACCAAACCTCATCACTTCATGAGTGTCACCTTTTACAACATTTTTTCACCAATCTAAAAGGTTGTGTCCTACACCTTGTGATCTGTATACTCTTTCTGCCTATTATGGGTTACCAATAGCTTAGCATGTGCTCCTCTCACTCTTTCTTGAGCTTCACTTATTAGATCGATACCCAAATGCTTTACATCATCAGCCTCAAAACCAACATATGATCGATCTACATCCCCTTCCATAGAATGCCTCGAATGGAGTCGTATCAATACTGAAGTGACAATTGTCATTGTAAGAGAATTTACACAAGGGTACGAATTGGTCTCAATGACCTCTAAACTCAGTTCGCATGCTCTCAACATATCTTCCAACACATAAATCGACCTCTCTAACTGACCATCAGTTTGCAGATGAAAGGTTGTTCTAAAAGTGAGTTGAGTACCCTACGTTTTATGCAACTTACTCTATAATTTAGAAGTAAATTAAGTACCAATGTTCTAAATGATAGAAAGGGGCACCACGTGCAACCTAACTATTTCTTTGACATAAATATTTTCCAACTATTGAGAGTTATAATCCATAATGGGATAAATTGGCTGACTTAGTCAATCTATTAATAATGAGCCAAATTGAGTCATATTTTCTCAAAGTCTTAAGGAGTCCCACCGAAAATTCATGGTTATGCTTTGGATTCTAAAGTAACCCTTCGGGATTTTGATGTTCATACTTTACTTGCTAGGAATTCTGACATTTGGATACATACTCGACTGTGTCTTTTTTCATTCTCGTCCACTAATAAACCTCGGTACATCTTGGTCACACCTAGATAAATTGAATATCGTAAACCATGAGACTTTACCAACACATTCAATATCAACTCATCAACCTAAGGAACACAAATCCTTTCGCTAAAATTGATCACTCCATATGCATCGAGGGTGGCATCTTGGTCCTCCCCAGATACCACCTTATTTTTGAGCTTGTTAAAGTCCTCATCATCAAACTGCTTAGTCTTGATCTCCTCTATAAAAGTGAACTTGACCTCAATACTGGCTAATACTCACATTTCTTGGAGATACCCAACTACATGAACTTAGACTCTAGAGCTTGAATTTTTATGTCTAAGGTCGCATAGACACCTCCAAGCAAGCCAAACTTCTCATGCTAACTATGTTCTGGCTCAATGCATCTGCCACTGTAATTTTTTTATCCAAATGGTATTAAATGGTCACATAGTCTTTTAACAACTTCATTCATCTTCTCTGTCTGGGATTCAGATCTTTCTGAGTGAACATATATTGCAAGTTGCGATGATCAGTGAACACCTCACACTTGATCCCATAAAGATAAAGCCTCCAGATCTTAAGAGCAAACACTATTGGTGTCAACTCTAAATCATGGGTTGGATAGTTCCTCTGATAAACCTTCAACTACTTGAAGCGTAGGTTATGATATTCATGTCTTGCATCAACACAATCCTTAAACCCAAATCTGAAGCATCACAATAAACAATGAAGTCTTTACCCTTCATCAACAATGTCAAAATAGGAGCAATGGTCAAGAAAGTCTTTAGCCTTTGGAAGCTTTCCTCACTTTGGTCAGACCAGAAAAAGGTTACCTCCTTCTAGTTCAACCATGCGTAGCAATAGAAGTAAAGTTTTTATAAAATATATGATAGTAGCTAAAAATATCCACAAAACTCCCAACCTTTGTCATAGAATTAGGTCGAACCCAACTTTTAACTACCTCAATCTTTTAGGGATCTACCATCACCCTCTTTTTCTAAAACTACATGCCCCAGGAAGGCAATCAAGGACAACCAAAATTTACACTTACAAAAAATTTTCATACCACTTTTGCTTTCCCAAAATACCCAGAACAATACGAAGATGGTTTGCATGTTCCTATCAAGATATCATCAATGATTACAATTATAAAGGAGTCCAGGAAAAACTTAAAGATCATATTAATAAATCTCATGAAAGTTCTAGTGCATTAGTCAACCTAAACAACATCATTAAGAACTCATAATGTCCATACCGGGTCCAAAAAGTTGTCTTAGATATGTCCTCAGGCCTAATCTTTAGGTGGTGGTACCCTAATCTCATATCAATCATAGATAAAATAGAAGCACCCTCCAACTAGTCAAACAAATCATGGGTACTTATTCTGGATAGTGACCTTATTCAATTGTCGGTAATCTATACATATTCTCATGCTGTCATTCTTTTTCTTTGTACCTTGTCGGGGAAGCACTAGAACGAATAAAATTCTTATCAATGAGTTCCTGAAGTTGAGTCTTAAGTTTCCTCAACTCTACCAGAGCCATGTGATGGGCAGGAATAGAGATTAGGCAAGTACCCAGTTCCAATTCAATATAAAAATCGATGTCCCTATCCTGAGGCATACCAAGCAAGTTCGTAGAAAACACCTCCCGGAACTCAGAAACTATAGGAATAAACTCAATGGAAGGGGACTCCTTACTGACATTCCAAAAATGAGCCAAATAGGCTAACTAACCTTTCCCCCTAACCTTTTTGCCTGAATAAAGAATATGATCTTTAAGGGCTTAGACTTATTCCCTACTCGAGATATCTATAGTCATTGTCTTAGCATTATAATTCATCACAATAAAGTGAGGGGACAACTAAGTCATTTCCAAAATCATATCAAAATCAACCATATCCAGGATTACTAAATCTACCTAAGTGGGAAAATTCACAAACATAACAGAGCATGAATGATATATATGGGTAACTACAACAGACTCTCCAACCGGGGTGGAAACATGGATAGGAGCATCAAGAATATCACAATTCAAGTAAAGTCCCAACGCAAATCTAACATATACATATGAATCGGTGGAATCTGGATCAAACAAAATAGAAGTCATCCATTCACAAATAAAAATACATGTTATCAGTGTGTCTGATGCCTCAACCTCTATCTTGCCCATAAAAGAGTAACATTGAGCTCTATCATCAATAGGGCACCTCCCTACCGGGCTGCGCTGCTCTTTTTCCTACATTACCATTTCTTTGGCCTCCATTGTCTCTCTGATTACCTCCTTGCCCACCCTATGGACTTTCTTTGTTATTATTACCTCCGGTTGTTGGTACCATGGCCTTTACCAGTTGCATGATAATCCTGGCAAACCATCTGTCTATGAGGGAATTCCATTTTGAAGTGTCCTTTTTTACCAAAATTAAAGTATTTGTGGTTAAGTGACTGTTTGCTGGCTAATAAGTAAGAAGCTCTTTAACCACCCTGAGTGAGAGATTATTGCGGAACACCCGAATACCCACCCATAAGAGCAGTCATATATATATATATATATATAATCATATATATTTATACACCAAAAATAAGTTACGAGTGGTGGAGTACTTTTTGAAGCTTAATTCTAACGTTAATAACTTTGATATATAAATTTTATGGAGAATTGTGATTTGCGAAAAAATTTAAAAATCTATTAGCGATGTATAAATGAATTCTTATTATTCCAGATTATCATAAAAAAACATCCTCAATTAGTAGGGTTGATTTTTAGCTTCTTGGTCCAAACCTCTTTTAAAGTTCAAAATCAATGCGCTAACTTCACATTCTTTCATGTGTTTTCATCTCTGGATCTCTCTTATTTATAGTTAGGAAACCATTATGGTTCACTCTCGATACGATTGCTTATCGGGACCTACCAATTTAGTCTTCTTGTGATGGGCTTGTCATTGAGAGGCCCACTAACCTGGCAAGGTGAGTTTTTCACAATATTTTTGTGATTGTCGATAATGTATTATTCCATGTCCTTATATTTTGCCTAGAATTTTGTCTTCTCACAAAAGGATTAGTACATCATGAGACTTTTCGAATTGGTAAGGTTGTATAATTCACGTTTAGTTGTATTCAAAACTATTAAGATAAGGTGAAAGCCTAGACAATAGACAAGGCTTGGGAAATACATTGTGATCAATCACAAAAAAATCTTGAAAAGCTCAGTTAGGCATGTCAATAAGCCTCACGATGACAAGCCCATCACGCGAAGGCCAACTGATTAGGCCTCCAAGGCTTGTTTCGAGAGCAAGTCATAAGGGTTCCCTAACTATAAATAAGTAAGAGCCAAGAGATAGAAACAAACAAAAAAGTTGAAGTTAGTGCATCAGATTTTGAACTTTAAAAGAGATTTTGAGTTTTGACCAAGAAGTCAAGAATCAACTCTACTAACTGAGGTATGGTGTTTATGATAATTTGGAGTAATTGTAATTCATTTATGATAGTCCCTTTTAAAGTATCCTTGTTCACCAAATTTAAGTATTCGCGTTCAAGTGACGGTCTGCTAGCTAATGAGTAAGAAGCATCTTGACCACCCTGAGTTAGAGACTGTTGTGGGACACTCGAATAACCATCCATAGAAGCGGGCATATATATCCGTTTGAATTGGATCATAAATAAAACTCATACAAATCTAATCGTATATATTAATACACCAAAAATAAGTTACGAGTGGTGGAGTACTTTTTTGAAGCTTAATTCTAACTTTGATCACTTTGATGTATAAATTTTGGGGAGAATTGTGATTTGCGAAAAATGTTAAAATTATAGGATTAGGGCTAGCATAAATGAATTTTTATTATTCCATATTATCATAAACAACATCCTCAATTAGTAGGGTTGATTTTTACCTTCTTGGTCCAAACCTCTTTTAAAGTTCAAAATCAATGCACTAACTCCACATTCTTTCACGTGTTTCTATCGCTGAATCTCTCTTATTTATAGTTAGAAAACTTTTATAGTTCGCTCTCGATGCGGTTCTAATTGGGACCTGACCAAGTTAGTCTTCTTCTGATGGGCTTGTCGTTGAGAGGCCCACTAACCTGGCTAAGTGAGTTTTTCACAATATTTTTGTGATTGTCAATAATGTATTTTCTCATGTCCTTATATTTTGCCTAGAATTAATGGTATATTCCTTTGTATTTGTAAGAATTAATCAACACTTCTTAATTTTGAAAAGAATTTCAAGCATCATTCTCATTCTTTTGAAAATAATTTTATAATTGAACCTTAAGTCTAATCGGTGTATCTGTACATATTTAGATTGTTTATTTGATCAAATATGAAATTAGATGTAATGGAGGAGAATACATTTTAAGGGGGCATAATCTATTCAAGATTTCTTATAAAATAAAAAATCCACCCTAATTATTTAAAACGACTGTAGATTTATATTTAAACCTTTGATTTTCTTTAAAAAATCTAAACATTGGTGATTAAACGCTAATAACACAATTCTTTTAAAAAAAAAAAAAAAAAAACTATCATACCAATAAAAATGGAGCAATAAAGAAAAAAGAAGAAAAAAACACGAAAAGAAGACAAACAGGTCTACCCGATTTGGATCTAGAGAGAGAGAGTCATTTAACTAGTCAATGATAGAGAGAAAAAGAAAGAGATAAAGGGTGTGTTTGGTAGGATTTTCAATTTTCTCATGTTTGGTTGGATTAAATGTTTTAGAAAATATTTTTCAAATCAACTCATTTTCCTCAAATTTAAGAATAATGACTCCCCTTCAAAAATTAAGGAAAACATTTTCCAAAACTCTCTTCCAACTTCAAATTACAATTTTTTTTTTCAAAATATCAATTTATTTTGTCCCTACCCTCAAACCAGCAAACCCCCCCCCCCCCAAAAAAAAAAAAAAATAATTTAAAGCTTGTTTTTAAAAACTATTTTTAACTTCAATTTTTTTTACCCCACCCTTGCCCCTACCCCCCGCCCCCTACCACGCCCCCCAAAAAAAAAAATTTAAAAATTGTTTTTAAAAGATATTTCCAATTTCAAGTTTTTTTATTTTTTTACCCCACCCTCTACCCTCGAACCCCTCCCCCACCCCAAAAAAAAATTTAAGTTTGTTTTTAGAAAATATTTTTAACTTCAAAATTTTATTTTTTAACCCCTATCCTCGATCCCACCCCCCACCCCCCCATCCCCAAAAAAAAATTAAGTTTGTTTTTAAAAAATATTTTCAACTTCAAATTTTATTTTTCATCCCTACCCTCAACCCCCCCCCCCCCCCTGCCCAAAAAAAGAAAAAATTTAATTTATTTTTAAAAAATATTTTCAACTTCAAATTTTTATTTTTTCACCCAGAAAATGAAAAAAAGCTAGAATTAGGGCAAGCATAAATGAATTTTTACTATTCCATATTATCATAAACAACATCCTCAATTAGTAGGGTTGATTTTTACCTTCTTGGTTCAAACCTATTTTAAAGTACTTCAAAATCAATACGCTAACTCCACATCATTTCATGTGTTTCTATCTCTGAATCTCTCTTATTTATAGTTAGGAAATCTTTATGGTTTGCTCTCGATGCGATCTCTAATTGGGACTTGATAAAATTAGTCTTTTTGTGATGAACTTGTCATTGAGAGGCACATTGACCTGGCTAGATGAGTTTTTCGCGATATTTTGGTATGACTATCAAAAATGTATTTTTTTCTGTGTCCTTATCTTTTGCGTAGAATTAATTTTGTCTTCTCACAATAGGATCAGTACATCACAAGACTTTTCGAATTGGTAAGGTTGGATAATTCACGTTGTATTGAAAACTATTGTGAGAAGGCAAAAGCCTAGGCAAGAGACAAAACAGGAAAAATACATTATAATCAATCGCAAAGAAATCTTGAAAAACTCACTTACATAGTTCAATAGGCCTCACGATGACAAGTCCATCACGAGAAGTCCAACTTCATTAGGTCCCCAAGGTTGCGTCGAGAGTGAGTCATAAGGGTTCCCATATATAAATAAGTAAGATCCAAGAGATAGAAACACACAAAAAAAATTTGAAGTTAGTGCATCAGATTTTGAACTTTTAACGATATTTGGATCGAGAAGATAATAATCAACCCTACTAGAGGTGTGGTGTTCATGATAATTTGGACATTTCTTAGCTGTACAATTATGCAAATAATACGTGTGATCAAAACTTCACCTTATAAACAAAATTTGGGAAATTTGGTGGAAAGGCCAAGATTTAAGACTTCTGGTGTGGGGGGGTGGGGTGGGGGGCTTAATAGTCCAGGTAATTAGCTAATTGACAATTAGTTACAAACATATCCACTTACTTAAATGTTAAAAAATAGTTATTATAAATATAAAACTTAGCTTTGAAGAATCAATGGAAGTATTAACTCGATCTTCAATTTGAAACTTATGATAAAATAAATTAAAAATCAGAAATTTGTTCTGGCATATTTAAGTCAATTCTTGGAAAATAAAATGATTTAATTGATAATGTTCAAGATAAAAATGCACGAAATGCGTATGTGCATCTGAGAAGGAGTATTAACACATAAGAGAGTTAATGATCTAAGTTATAACAAACACATTCAACAAGGATAAATGTTTAAAAAATCATTAATACAAATATACAAATTAATTTTGAAGAATCCATGAAAGTATTGAGTATTAATTCTTCAATTTGAAATTTATGATCTACCAAATTTAAATAAAAGAAGTTCCCATATTAATCTATAATTGAATCGAATAATTTATTTTTAAAAATCCTGAAAATAGCACACCTCCGTAAAATTTATTCTCCTCCATTAGATCTAATTTCATATATATATCATTAGATAAATAGTCTAAATTTATACAGATACACTGATTAAACTTGATGTTCAATTATAAATTATTTTCAAAAGAATGAGCATGATGCTTCCCCTTTAAAAAGTGCTTCAAACATACGTACACAAAATTAATATGATTTAATTGCTAACAATGCATTGGTGAAGGAAATCTATGAGAGAAGATTTACCTCGTCCGGTTAGAAAGAACAATTAGCGATTGGAAAAGATGTCAACATCAAATAGTTAAAGAATTCTTCTCCAATTCAAGATAATCATTTTATTTGCTTTGAGTCAAAGCAGATGATCGATTCTATTCATTAAGAAGAGTCGAATCAATACATTTATTATGTATCCATCGATACTATATTGAATTTGAAGTTAATAACTATTCAATGATAGAGTGAAAAAAAAGGAGATGAAAGTTTTGTGCTTACTGATGATTGAAGTCCAACAAAGTATGTGCAACGACGATTTTCATGATGAAGATTTACGATCAGAGAGAGAACTTCTTTTGGTTTTGTTACCAAAAAGTGTATCCAAATAGAGAGTTCATCAGAATTATGATTGAAAGCATAATGTATAAGGTAGAAGGAGAAATGAAAGAGAATTGAGATGAAATTATATAAAATGATGTAAAATAATGCACTTTATATAGAGAGCCAAAGGAAATTCACCTAGATTTCTTACCTAGAATGAGCAAATATACATGGTAATAATATTAATTAACTTGTAATAACACGTCACTTTCCATTCTTATTA
Organism: Solanum bulbocastanum; assembly: GCA_037074985.1. Lineage (NCBI taxonomy): Eukaryota > Viridiplantae > Streptophyta > Magnoliopsida > Solanales > Solanaceae > Solanum > Solanum bulbocastanum. Next base: position 46,589,487 of record CM073600.1, read on the forward strand.
TGTTACAAATTAATGCCTTTTCATTACAATAATAATATTATTTGTATTAACATGTCACTTTCCATTCTTCTTATGTTACAAATTAATGATTTTTCAATAGAATAACAATATTATTTGACTTGTTTTAACATGTCACTTTCTGTTGGTCAGCATTTAAATATTAATTTTTTTGTATATTAATTTGCTTGAAATGTTTGGAGTCAAAGTGTGGCATTTGCTGTGAAATTGGCCGTTGGTGGATAATTCTTTTGTCTCAACCGTCGGACATTTATTTGGAGCATTACACCATTAGGAGTTAGTGCAATATGGTTTTTCAGTTTTGCAACAGATGCAAAATGTTGTTGATGGCATTAGTGCTACTTGATTGTCACTCATAATTCCTCTATTATACATTGTAACCTATGTAACTTCTAACGCCATTATCTTCACTATTTACTACCCCATTATCTTCCTATTCATTGCTAGGAAGACTTCTTCTAGTATAAATAGTGGTGGTCTTCATTTGGTTTGCGACACACAACACACAAGAAAATATAGAGTGCTTAAAAGTTGGTCAAAAGAGAGAGTTCTTATTAGTTGAAGGGAGGTGTTCTTTTTTGTGGAGCTTTGGACTCAACTCTTGTCTAGGGTTGTTGAGTTATACTTTGTGAATACTGTTGTATCCTGGAGGGGACTCAAGAGGACTACTGCTGGACCAGTGAAAAAACATTTGCTGCAGTGGGCTTGAATCTCCTTAAAGAGAGCGAGATACCCGCGCCTCAGCCTGAAAAGATTTATTTCTTCATTGTTATTTTCAATTGTAATCTTGTATTTTTTTTTATCTTGTAAGTTTTTTCACTAATAATTTTAAGGAGATTCATAATGACTACAATTGAAAAAACCGCGAATGTCAAGATGGGAGACATTAACAAACCATTTCGGTTCAATGGTAACCATTTCAAAAGATGGAAGGGTAAAGTAGTTTTCTACTTAAGTCTTCTCAATATTTCTTATGTGTTAACTGAGAAGAATCCTAATAAAGTTGATGACACCTCCATGGATGATGATGAACTTATTTCTCATCATTGGAAAGTGGAAAAGTACGATGGTGATTCCTATAAGTGTCGGTATTATCTTCTTAATTGTCTATCTAATAATTTTTATGATTATTATTATAGAACATACTCTAGTGCAAAGAAAATTTGGAAAGCATTGCAGAGTAAGTATGATACCAAGGAGGCGGGAGCGAAAAAATATGTGGCTAGTAGATTTTTTCGTTTCCAAATGGTGGACAACAAATCAGTGGTAGACCAAGCTCAAGATTTTATAATGATTGTTGGAGAGCTTAGGTCCGAAGAGGTAAAAATTGGAGACAAACCTTATTGTTTGTGGCATAGTAGATAAAATTCCACCTTCTTGTAAGGAATTTCAAAAAACTATGTGCCACAAACAAAAGGAAACCTCCCTTGAAACCTTGATAATGAAAATCCGCATAGAAGACGAGGCAAGAGGCCAAGATGCACTTTTACAAACAGAAGAGAACAACATCACAACGAAGGTAAATTTAATTACTTCAAATAATGCTACTCCTGAAACTCATAGAAATACTTCTTTGAAGCCTAAGAAGAAAAAGTTCAAGAAAAATAATGGTAGACCTCCCAAAAAAAATAATGGTGAAAATAACCAAGCACCAAATCAACAAGTTCAAGATAAGGGGCCATGCTTTGTTTGTGGCAAGAGTGGACATATTTCTCGATTTTACAGATTCTAGAAACGTGGTCCTAACCCTCAGGCAAACGTTACTGAAGAACCTTTTGTGGCGGTGATTACCAACATAAACATGGTTGAGAGTGTTGATGGATGGTGGGCTGATTCTGGTGAAAATTGTCATGTCTGTTACGACAAAGACTGGTTTAAAAAATATATTCATTTTGAGGAGCCCAAAACCATTATACTTGGTGATTCATATACTACTGAAGTGTTTGGAACGGGAGATGTCGAATTGTGTTTTACTTCTAGAAGGGTATTAACTTTGAAATATGTACTTTATACTCCTTCTATGAGGAAAAATTTGATGTCTAGTTTTCTTCTTAATAAAGCAGGCTTTAAACAGATTATTGAACCTTATCAATATGTAATTGTGAAGAAGCGTATTTTTGTGGTAAAGGGGTATGCTTGTGATGGGATGTTCAAACTGAATGTTGAAATGAATAAAGTTTCTACTTCTGTTTATATGCATTCTTTTACTAATTTTTGGCATGCTCGTTTGTGTCATATTAATGATCGTTATGTTGGAATCATGAGTAGTTTAGTATTAATCCCAATGATTAAAAAGAATTTTGAAAAGTGTGAGGCTTGTAGTAAAGCCAAAAGCACTAAAAGGCCTCATTTTCAAGTTGAAAGAAAAACTGATTTATTAGAATTAGTTCATACTGATATTTGTGAACTTGGTGGAATTTTAACTCGTGGAGGTAATAGATATTTTATCACTTTCATTGATGATTTTTCTAAGTGTACATATGTTTACTTGATGAAAAATAAAAGTGATGCTTTTGAAAATTTTAAAACTTATCTCCATGAGGTTGAAAATCAGTTTGGAAGAAAAATAAAAAGAATTAGAAGTGATAGAGGCCGTGAATATGAGTCAAATGAGTTTAATTCTTTTGTTAGATCATTGGGAATAATTCATGAAACTACTCCTCCTTACTCTCCTTCATCTAATGGAGTAGCGGAAAGAAAAAATAGAACTTTGGTTGAATTGACTAATGCCATGCTTATTGAGTCACATGCACCTTTAAATTTTTGGGGTGAAGCTATTTTAACTGCTTGTTATGCGTTGAATCATGTGCCTCATAAAAAATCTAAATTGACACCTTTTGAATTGTGGAAAGGTTACAAGCCAAGTTTGGGATATCTAAGAGTTTGGGGTTGTCTAGCTTTTGTGAGGCTAATGGATCCCAAGATTACAAAATTGGGTAAGAAAGTTACAACTTGTGCTTTTCTTGGTTATGCTTCAAATAGTACAACCTATAGATTTTTTAATCTTGAAGATAATATTGTGAAAGAATCAGGTGATGCTATTTTTCATGAAAATAAATTCCCTTTTGATTCTAAAAATAGTGGGGGTCAAAGGATTGAACAAAATATTTTGTCACTACCTAGTTCTTCTACTTATACTTTAAAAAATAAAGAAATTGATGATTTTGAGTTAAGAAGAAGTAAAAGAACTAGAGTAGAAAAAGATTTTGGTCCTGATTTCTATGTGTTTAATGTTGGAGATGGACCTCTCACTTTGAAAGAAGAATTATCTTCACATGATTCTATATTTTGGAAAGAGTCTGTAAATGATGAAATGAAATCACTTATTACTAATAAAATTTGGAAGTTAGTTGATTTACCACCAGGTTGTAAAACTATTGGTTGCAAATGGGTCATACGAAAAAAATTGAAACTGGATGGATCTATCGATAAATATAAGGCTAAACTAGTTGCAAAAGGTTTTAAACAACTAGAAGGCCTAGAATTTTTTGATACTTTTTCACCGGTAACAAGAATTACATCCATAAGACTTTTAATTGCTATGGTTGCAATTTTTGATTTGTAAATTCATCAAATGGATGTAAAAACTGTTTTTTTTTTTTTAAATGGAGACCTAAATGAGAAAATTTATATGGAACAACCCGAGTCTTTTGTTGAAGCAGGCCAAGAAAGCAAAGTGTGTAAACTTACTAAATCCCTATATGGCTTGAAACAGGCACCAAAGCAATGGCATCAAAAATTTGATTCTTGCATGATTGAAAATGGTTTTAAAACAAATGAGTGTGATAAGTGCATATATCATAAGTCTTGGAATAATTCACATGTGATTATTTGCCTATATGTTGATGATTTATTGATCTTTGGCTCTATCATGAATGTTATTGATAAAGTTAAAACTATTCTTAGAAGCCATTTTGATATGAAAGATCTTGGTGAGGCAAATTTTAATCCTAGAATAAAAATAACAAGAACATGTGACTGATTGCACTAGGCCTGATATTGCATATGCAGTAGGAGTACTTGGCAAGTTTACAAGCAAGCCAAGTAATGAACATTGGCATGTTGTAACAAGAGTTATGAGATATTTAATTGGAACGAAAAAATGTGGTTTGTTCTATAAAAAAATATCCTGCTGTACTTGAAGGCTTTTGTGATGCAAATTGGAATACTTTATTAGGTGATTCGTGCTCTACCAATGGTTATGTCTTTACTTTAGGTAGTGGTGCTGTTTGTTGGAGATCAAAAAGCAAACTATAATTGCTAACTCTACCATGGAGGTTGAACTAATTTCTTTAGCTTCAGCTAGTGAGGAAGCGAATTGGTTAAGAGATTTAATGTTTCAAATACCTTATTTTGAAAAATCAATTCCTCTTAGTTTAATACATTGTGATAGCACCGCTGCGATTGGTAGAGTTCAAAACCGTTATTACAACAATAAATCCAGATCTATAAGGAGGAAACACAGTAATGTAAGATCGTATTTAACAAATGGTACCATTAATGTTGATATGTCAAATCTTGTGATAATCTTGCAGATCCTCTTACTAAGGCCTTAACGAGAGAGAAGGTCTGGACTCTGGAGCACATCAATGTTGATACACAATTTTGGCCCTCCACAATATAGATTAATCATCGAACTTCTTCAATTTCAAACGAGAAAAAATAATTAGTTTTACAAAATTTTAAGAAAATGTATAGTTTGCAAGTTATTTTAAATTGTTTCGTCACTTTTTATAAGTTTTTAGATAACATATATGTTTTAAATAATTATGTATATAATTAGTATATTCAATGAATATTCGAAAATCATCTAAAAGAAATATTTGTTTTAATTAAAAATTTGGTTAATTGTTTTAGTTATATAACATTTTATATTTTTTTGAAATAATTAGTTTATAATTAAATTAATTATTTTATTTCGTTAAGATTAAGAAGCTCGTTAATCAATTAATCTTAATTCATTGTGTTCAAGTTCTAATCAGATTCACCGATTAAATTCAATTTGGCTACAATCAAAATTCATTTGGCTATTGTGTAATTACAATGCTAACCACTTTCTCACCTCATCCTTAATTCATTTTTGAGATCAAATATTGGGCCAAATGAGGCAGCCCACTCCAATTCTAGTTTTTATGCAGCAACCCAATTCAATACATTCAATACCAATAAAAACATTCAACCCAAGCCCAATTTTAATAAAAGAAAAACTCATCCCACTTTTTAGCAAAACATACGTATAGCAGTACCAAACCGACCCCTATGTCTTCTTCCTTCCAAATGACCAGCAAGCAACGTTCAAATCCCAGCAAATTCGAAAAGGGAGCAGGTGCATCAGCAACAGCCATCACCATCACCATCCCCTTTTTCCTCCTTTTCATACCTTCCCATCCCCTTCACTATTGCCTCAAAAAGAGTATTTCAAATTCAAAATTTCTTTCCGTCTCCCCCCTAATTTCTAGCCCTAAATCTTCTTCTATATATATTAATCTCATTTGGTCACCGAAGGAGAGAGGGGGATATACAGAGATATAGAGGAAAAGCACAGTGATATAGGTTCATACGAAGAATTTTGATTTCTATAGTTACTAGGTTAAGAATTTCAAATCTCGAGTTTTCGTCTTAAGCTCTTTGTTCTTTGTCATCGGAAGCTTTTGTCGGAGTTCTTTTCACGTGGTGGTGAAATAGTTTGCTTCAACTTGTCGTCTCAAGTTCGCTGCCCATAACCAGGTAATCTTCTTCCACTATCTTTTCTAAATTCCCGATTTATTTTTGTGTTCGTTTTAAGTATTTTAATTGTTTTGATTTAGTCATTGCTTAACATGTAGGTTAATGGGTAAATGCCATATAGCTTACTTTGTTTTTATTTATATTTTTCCAGCTCATATTTATTTTTTGTTGTTTATTAGAATTCAATTTTTTGGGTACTGCACTCTTAGTTTCGTTTCTGGCATTCTGTTTGCTCAAGTGTACCCCTTTATCTAAATCACATGTTTGAGCTCTCATTAATACGTTTAGTTGTATACCTTTCAATATTGGTATCATGGAAGGAACTAGCTTAATTTCGAAGTTTTGCTAGCTTTATTTTCCACGGAATTGAGAGAATTTAAACGTTTGTTTCTTACCATTAGTTGATTTTTCATTCCAACTCGAATATGTTTGAAAATGTTAATCAGGCACTGTTTAGAGGATGTTGTCATGTCCAAACAATAAGCATCTCTTTGTTTTCCAATGGACGACTTTGGTTTCAACTTTAAGAAGTAAAACTACTAGAAATCTTAAGACTTTTACTTAAAATTTGTTCTCCTACTGCCAACGGATTAGCTCCTGTTTATTATCTATGAATCTGTTGATTTTGATAGTGAATTTCAAGTTATTTCTGTTAGTTTTCTTCCACGATCTGTTCTATCTTGGTCTAGATTCAGCTACTGCCTATAACATTTTGCCTAGAGCTTCTCACTCTTTTGTGTCACCAATAAATAAGCTGATCTAAAATTAACTGCTAGGTTCTCGATTATTTCCAAGATTGAATTGAAGTGTCATGACCTTCATTATTAATTGTGTACTGTATTAGTTTTTTTATTTCCATAATAGTAGTTTAGATTTCCTATTTAAATACCTCATGATAATGTGGAATCTCTTCATGGGTGTGGTTGACTGGCTTGTTAATTGATTTAAAGAATCCAGTAGATATTTAAATATGTGTGATTAGGACTTTAACATTACCATGGATCTTGCAAGTATGTCTAATAATTATCTAATGCATGTCTTCTTTGTGATCCATCCTTAATGATCCCTAAATTGTCAAAATTTATATCGTTACTAGCTCGCTTTGCACCATTAGCTCTATCCACTAATATATATATATATATATATATATATATATATATATATATAGATCATGATCCGTGATTGTAGAGTGTAGCGTTAGACTTCTTAGCCATCATTTGACCCCCTAAAAGACTTTAGGAATGGTAAAGGTTATTTATTTAGATGTATTTTTATTTTTAGCTTAAAGATCCTAAAATATTTATGTACTTCCCCTATGTTCTCCTACTGTTTTGAATTCTCCATATAGCACTGACTTAGTTTAAATAGCCTTATGAGATTAGTGTTATTATCCTTAGTATTTTAATATGATTAAGTCATTATTGACGCATTTATCAAAATGATGTATCCACTATTTTGTTTAGAAGTGACTGTTGATTTTATTGTATATGAGGTAAATATTTATCTTACCTTGTTTCATTATTTCGTGGTCGCCACTAATTTCTTACTTTTCTTATGCATGAACTCCCTTTAAACGAGTCCAACGGACTCCATCTTCACCCTTTCATTCATCTTTGAGTCAACCTCCATCAAGTCATTAAAAGGGAAGCAAATATTTTTGTATACTAAACCGCAGCAACCTCAAAGGGCTGGAAATTAAGATTTTGGATTTAAGAATCCAACAGGATCATTGCAGCAATACGAGATATTTTGGGCCAAAGCCCAAGTGCAACAGCGGCAAATCCAACTAAAAAGGGGCCCAAATGCATTTCTCCTTTACCTTTAAACTATTTAATTGTCTTTATTTATTGTCATTTTTTCTTATCATTAACTCTAACTTTAGAATTGTTAATTAGTTTAATTAGATTCCCCAAAAGATGAGTTATTTTCTCTGTGTTGGTTTAATTTTAATACATTGCATGTTTCGTGTTCATTTATTTTATTAATCAAGTATATTGGTCAAAATTTTATATCTTCAATTAACTAAAACATTTGGTTCTTAAAATGAGATGTTCTTTAATGGTTTTCACTTAATCACATTTTATTCATTTTTAAATTGTTTTTAAAGTTAAAGTATCTTTCTCAAATAACTTTAAAAAAAATAAAAAAATAAAAGTTAGTCAAGACCTTTTCAATTAAATAAAAAAATATATATACACTTACTTAGTCATTTTCTCAAAACGGTTAGTCAATTAATTTAAAATGATTCTCATGCTTCAATTTATTAAATTGGTTTAAATAATTATTTCAAAAATGAATTAAATAAATTCTAATTAATCTAATTTTATAAATATTCTAATCACTTATATTTCTAGTCAAATGTTTTATTTTGGATCCCTTTCTTTAAAAAAAAAAAAAAAGAAATAGAATGTCATTTTTTAAACTATTTTTCTTAAGGTTAATCAAATATTGTAAATTATTATTCTTATGTTAAATCACTTTTTCAAAAAAATAGTCAAAATATGTTTTAGTCAAGTCGCAGATCAGCCGCATGTTAGCAGGCACTTCGAATGCTTAAATCCTTCTCAAAGTGTAAATTGAACCACGAACCCTCTTTGATATTTTCAAATGATTTAAATCTTTGAAAATTATAAGTTTTCTTAATTTCTTTTAAAAATTAAGTAGCCACTCTTTTCTAAGTATTTTTCTCAAATTGTTTTATACTTAGATCATTTCAAAAGTAATTTTTTCTAAAGATAGAAAAATTACGGCATTATCGTGAAATGTCTCCTCATCAATAAGGCAATTACGATCCCCCCCCCCCCCCAGTCCTATATTTGAGAAGAAGCCTGTCTGGATTTTCACTCAGCTCATTGAAAGTCGAGCAAAGCTATTCAAGCGATTAACTACGGCAGGATATATTCATCTAGTGGGGCCCAAGCCGGTGGACACTAGATCAAAGTTTTTTAGACTTGATCAGAGATGTGCATATCACTCCAATGGTGTTGGACATGATACCGATGACTGTATCAATCTAAAGCACAAGATCCAAGACCTGATTGACCAGAAAGTGGTCTCTCTTCAGACAGTCGCTCCCAATGTCAATAGTAATCATTTGCTAAATCATAGAGGCGTCACTATTAATATGATAGAGACGGATGATGATTGGTTTGTGACAAGGGCAATAGTTTCGATCACTTGTGATGAACTGGAAAGGGTTGTATCTTCGTTGAGCATTAAAGTGAAGAAAAAGTTTGTGATTCTGACACCCAAGAAGGTTGTTGCCTTGGTGCCACAAGAATCTCTTGCTCAACCAAAATTTGTGATTGAAATGGCTGTTACCCTCGGATAACCAGAAGAGGTATCCCAGGGAGTGCAAAAGAAAGATCAGTATAAAAGGTCAATTAGTGAAGCTGAAGCAGAAGAGTTCTTGAGAAAGATGCAATCGATAGATTACTCAATCGTGAAGCATCTGGAGAAAACACCAGCTCAGATTTTCATGTGGGCCTTGTTGATGAGTTCACAAATGCATAGGAAAAACATGACACTTACGTACCTGTGGGTACTAAGAGTGATAATCTGGTAGCCAAGATAAACCAAGTTGACGAGGACACTAAATCGATTTTTATGACGAAGAGCTGCCCTTTGAAGGCAAGATGCACAACAAAGCTCTACACGTAACCATCATGTGTCGAGACAAGATAATTAATTGCGTCTTGGTCGATGACAAATTCGGTCTTAATATTTGCCCACTTTCGACTCTGAGGCAGCTAAATTCCACTTAGGAAAGCTTCACCAGAACCGAGTCAATTTGAGGGCTTTTGATGGACTGCAAAGAGACACATTGGGTGCAGTAAACTTGGATATTTAGTGTGGAGTTGCAGGTGTTGGATATCAACACCAGTTACAATTTGCTTTTGGGAAGACCGTTTATCCACATGGCTGGGGTTGTGCCTTCTACCCTTCACCAACTAATGAAATTTGTTTGGAAGGACTAGGAATTGGTCATTTATGGTGAAGAGATTCATTCCAATGGATATGCACCGATCATTGATGATGTCTCTCGAGGTTGTGATTTCTACATGATGGAGCTGGTAAATGCCACCGGTGATGACTTGGCTCCACAACCGCCTATGCCTTGTGTGTATAAGATGATTGTTACTGTTATGCTCCGTAGTGGTTTCGACCTAGGTTTCGAATTGCGGAAACACTTTTAAGGAATTGTCGAGCCTATCCAAATTCACGCCAAATGAGCAAAGTTTGATTCGGGGTATGTCCACAAAGATGATGAAGAAGGGATAAAAAATAAGAGTGTTGATCAAGCATTGACCAGACTAATTCCTCATCTGTACCAGTCATTCCCGGTGCGAGAATATGTGAACGATGGTGGTCTCGAGGAAGAAATTTGAGGCCTTTTTGAGGATATTGATACAGTCATCGAAGAAGAGGTTGGGACATCGGGCATCCGCGATACAGAACCGGAGGATCAACTGCGAAATTGGACCTCTACACCACTCCTGATTTCCCGCTCATTTGGGTAGAAAGGACACGTGCTTTTGTTTGTTTTTTAAAATCGATGGTAGTTCGAAAGAGGCCCGAGACCCCGCCCTTTATGCAGCTTTTTCTTGTTTGATGTTTTTAAATTCCCTTGTGATATTTAAAAAGGCAAAGTGGCCCTCGGCAATGGCTAAAGTTGTGCTTGTCTTTCAATATAAATGAAAGCCTCTTTATCAAAAATTTATCTACTTATCTGTTTATAATTTTCTTGTCTAATTTTGTTTGTTTATGATTTCAGTAATATTAATGTAAAACATGCCAATGTCATGTCATGTCACGAGCCAAATGAATAAAATGAGGCAGGTGATGATGAATGTGAGGTGTATGAAGATGAAAGTGAGGTACCCGAACAAGTTGTCGAAGAGTTTCGACAATTTGAGAATCAACACAAGCCAAATCTTGAAGAAACTGAGACTGTGAATCTCGGAGACGAGGAGTGTGTCAAGAAAGTCAGAATTAGTGTCCATCTGACTGAAGCTCAAAGAAGGGACCTGGTTCGTTTGTTTAGAGAATACATGGATGTATTTGCCTAGTCTTATAAAGATTTATCGAGGCTGAGTATGAATATGGTGTCCCACAAGTTGCCAATTAATCCAGATTTCAGTCCAGTAAAACAAAAGACTCAGAAGTTCAAGCCTGAGTTGAGTTTAATGATCAAAGAGGAGATTACCAAACAGATCGAGTCTCAAGTAGTGGAAGTGACGCAATATCCGAGTTGGTTAGCCAATGTTGTTCCGGTTGCCAAGAAAGACAAAAAAATCAGAATCTGTGTTGACTGCAGAGATATCAACAAAGCTAGCCGGAAAGATAATTTTCCATTGCCGAACATTCACATTCTCATTGATAACTGTGCTAAGCATGAGATGCAGTCGTTTGTGGATTGTTATGCGAGTTATCACCAAATTCTGATGGATGATGAATATGCGGAAAAGATAGCTTTCATCACACCCTAGGGTGTATACCATTATCGGGTGATGCATTTTGGTCTCAAGAATGCCGGTGCTACTTATATGAGGGCCATGACAACTATCTTCCATGATGTGATTCATAAAGAAATCGAGGTATATGTAGATGATATCATAATTAAATCCCGCAAGAGTTCGGATCACTTAATTCACTTGAGGAAGCTCTTTGATCGCCTGTGTTGATATAATCTGAAGCTAAATCTCGCTAAATGTGCTTTTGGAGTGCCAGCCAAAAAGTTGCTAGGATTCATAGTTAGTAGAAGAGGAATTGAATTTGATCCTTCCAAGATCAAAGCGATTCAAGAGTTACCTCCTCCGAAGACCAAGAAAGAGGTGATGAATTTTCTGAGAAGGTTGAACTACATCAGTCGATTTATAGCTTAGTCCACGTGGTGTGTGAGCCAATCTTCAAGCTGTTGAAAAAAGATGCCATGACCAAGTGGACCAGAGAATGTCAAACTGTTTTTGATGCCATCAAGAACTATTTGTCCAATCCACCGGTGTTGGTTCCTCCACGAGAAGTGAGTCCACTGTTGATATATTTTTCTATCTTTGATAGCGCATTTGGATGCGTGCTTGGTCAACATGATGAAACTGGGAAGAGGGAACGAGCTATTTATTATTTTAGCAAGAAATTCACTCCATATGAGGCTTGTTACGCTCTGTTAGAAAGGACATGTTGTGCTTTGACCTAGATTGCACAGAAGTTGAGACATCATTTGACTTCTTATACCACATATCTTATTTCCAAGATGGACCCATTGAAGTATATTTTCCAAAAAGCAATGTCGACCGGAAAGTTGGCTAAATGACAAATGTTATTGAGTGAATTTGACATTGTGTATGTGACTCATAAGGTGATCATTTTGCGGAGAATCCAGTTGATGAGGAGTATGAACCACTCAAGACTTATTTTTCCGATGAAGAAGTTGCATTTTTGGGTGAAGACATTCTGAAGCTTACCTTGGTTGGAGGGTATTCTTTGATGGAGCGGCGAATCACTAAGGAAAAGGTATCAGAGCGGTCTTACTGTAAGAAACTGGTCAACACTATCCTATGGCGGCTAAACTTTGATTTGATTGTACGAACAACATAGTTGGATATGAAGCTTGTATCCTTGGTTTGAAGATGGTCATTGATATGAATGTTCATGAATTGCTGGTCATTGGAGATTCAGATTTACTAATTCACCAGGTTCAAGAAGAATGGGCCGTGAAGAACCCAAAGATCACGCCATACGTGCAGTATATACGGAAGTTGTGTAAAAAATTTCGTAAGATTGAGTTCAGACACACTCTTAGGACACAAAATGAGTTGGCCGATGCTCTTGCCACCATTGCCTCAATGATTAAACATCCAGATACAAGTTATATTGATCCTTTGGATATAGAGGTAAAAGAGCAGCATGTCCATTGCTCACATGTTGAAGCAGAACAAGATGGTTTGCCTTGGTATTGTGACATCAAGAGGTATTTAGAGACCGGGACTTATCCTGAGAATGCAACGTTCAACCAGAAGAAGTCAATACACCGTATGGCCCTCAGTTTCTTTACAAGTGGAGAAATTCTTTATAGGAGAACTCCAGATTTAGGTCTTCTCAGATGTGTTGATGCTGGTGAAGCTGCGGAGCTTCTTGAACAAATACATACGGGAATTTGTGGTACCCACATGAATGGACTCACTTTGGCAAGAAAGATCCTCCGAGCTGGTTATTTATGGATGACTATGGAGCATGATTGTTGTAAATTTGTGCAGAAATGTCATAAATGTCAAGTGCATTGCGATTTGATTCGAGTCCCGCCTCACGAACTCAATGCTATGAGTTTGCCTTGGCCTTTCGTAGCTTGGGGCATAACTGTCATTGGTCCAATAGAGCCAGCCGCCTCTAACGGACACAGATTCATTTTGGTTGCCATTGACTACTTTACCAAATGGGTGGAAGCAGTTTCGTATAAATTGGTAACCAAGAAGGTTATAGCTGATTTTGTTCGCAACAATTTGATATGTAGGTTTGAAGTGCCCAAATCCATCATTACTGTTAATAGAGCTAATCTCAACAGTCACTTAATGAGAGAGATATGTGAATAATTTAAGATTACTCACCAGAACTCAACTGCCTATCGTCCCCAAATAAATGGAGTTGTAGAAGCCACCAACCAGAGCATAAAGAAAATTTTGAGGAAAATGACTGATAATCGCAGAGGTTGGCATGAGATGTTGCCCTATGCTTTGTTGGGTTACAGAACGACTATGAGAACATCAATTGGAGCCACGTCGTACTTGTTAGTCTATGGAACGGAAGCAGTTATACCTGCAGAAGTTGAAATACCTTCGTTGAAAATTATCCAGGAGGCTGAGTTAAATGATGTTAATTGGATTCACAAGCGGGTTGACCAGTTAACCTTGATTGATGAGAAGGGAATGGTTGTTGTTTGTCATGGTCAACTATATCGACAGAGAATGATTCGTGCTTTTCATAAGAAAGTAAGAGCCAGAATGTTTGAGGTTGGTCAATTGGTTCTTAAACGTATTTTCCCTCACCAGGATGAATATAAAGGAAAATTTGCACCAAATTGGCAAGGACCATACATAGTTCGTAAAGTGTTACCTAGAGGTGCTTTGGTCCTTTCGGAGATGGATGGAACCGAATGGCCGAAACCGACCAACTCAGATGCTGTCAAGAGATATTATGTGTGAAGTTTCAGTTTGTATTTTTTCATTTCCTTGTAATCACTCTATTTGCTTGTAATCACTTTGTTTAGAGTTTTATCCCAATGTAATGAACTACGTTCGATCTGAATTCTCTAGAATGAGATATGTAGGTGGTCTCGATTGGTTTCTTTGTAACTTTTTTTATTTTGTTAATCCTCGAGAGGGGGAACTATGTTTGACTTGATTCCTGCCTCAATGAAATACGTAGGCGCCACAACGGCTCGGTCATATTTTTTGTAAGATTTCTATTTCCCTTTACAATAGAAACTGGGACAGAATTTTTTAGAGGGACTCAAAAAGTCTCGTGAAGAAGATCTTTTCAATGAGTTAAGACTGAAGTTACGTTTAGAATTGAAACTGGGACAGAATTTTTGAGAAGATCTCAAAAATTCCATAGTTTGTTCATCAACAGGTAAAGGTACGCCAAGGCCGTTAACTAGGACAGAAATTTTTGAGAATGCTCAAAAATTTCAATAAGATTCATGGCAGTTTAGAACAGCTTCGAATACTTCCCAGCAAATAATCTGATAGACCTCGACGCATTAACTTCAAAGATATTCATTAAGCTTGATGTGACGTGACACTTGGCAGTGACCTTTTCCAAATATTACATTTTGAAAATCTATTTTCCATAAAACTTTTCTTTCTTGTTTTAATTTTTTTTGCATACAAATGTCTTATGTTATCTACCAAAAAGCGGGAGATCAGAGAAATCAACCGGAGATAGCCAAACAAGGATCAGACAACCGAAGGAATCCGCACAGATCAGTTCACTTTAAACTAACAATTTTTCTGTGGATGCAGGCCTGTAAATTTGCCTCAAAATCATCATATTCCTCCATTCAACGAGCATGGAGAAGTCAAAAAGGCGAGGAGGTCCCCGAAATTGACAATTTTGTTGAGAATACAAGAAAAGTTTTATGTTTCTTATACTAAAAAATCGGGGATATGAGTACATTATTTCATTCAAATTCTCATCAAGGCAAGATCCATAATGAACATGTGATTACGTTCGGAGATGTAGAAAATTGAAGCACCAAAGAGAGAAATTATATTATTTTCCAACAACTAAAACTGCTCGTAGGAAGTAATCCGTCTTATATTATCAGATATGATAATATTCTTACCCTGAGGGTTATTTATATTGTATTGTCAAATGGGACGATACCACCACCTAGAGATTCATCGATATCGTATTGACAAAAGAGATGATGCCAATACTTCGAGGATTACTTTTATTGTATCGTCAAAAAGACAATACCGCCACCATAAGATACCTAGAAGATCACCAACATTGTTCAGTGAAGCATTATCTTCATTTGGTATCGGGAGGTATCATCACTATTTTCTTGCATTGCAAAAGAAGATTCATTCATGAGAAAGAGATCAATGTATTGCAAAAGAATATTCATGCATCGCGAGAAGAGACTCATGTATTGCAAGAGAAGATTCATGCATTGTGTAAAGAGATTCATGTATTGCAAGAGAAGATTCATGCATCGCGAGAAGAGATTCATGCATTGCAAGAGAAAATTCATGCATTGCGGAAAGACATTCATGCATTGCAAGAGAAGGTTCATGCATCGCAAGAAAAAAATCAATGCATTACAGGAGAAAGAGTCATGAATCGCAGGAAAGAAAGCCATGCATCTCTGAAAAAGATTCATGCATCGCGGGGAAGATATTCATGCATAGCAGGAGAAGTCATGCGTCACAAGAAAAGATTCATACATCGAGAAAAAAAATCATGCATCGGGGGAAAAGTCACCATCAGCTACGATTTTCGAAGAAACGTCATCTGTATTTTTCAACGAAGCATTATCTTTATGTATCGCAGAAAAGAAAATCATGCACCGCGAGAAAATCAATACTGACGGCATCATTTTCATTTGCAAGATCAATACCAAGAGAACTATCAACAACGACGTCAAGAGAACTATCAACATATTACATCAGCCTATTTTATTAGTTCGACATCAATAGAAGAATACATTGAAGATTATATCGCAAATATAATATACAAGCTTTATTTGTTTTACGTCAAATTGGAGGAACTTGACGTCAAACGTCCAAGGAGAATGATTAACTGTCAACACGGTAAAAAACACTATCTCCCTATTTGAATTGCATTTTATGCTAATGAGTTTTATCTCAGTCTTTACCGAGAGCATCCCAAAAGGATGAATTTTCAAAGCAAACCACAGGTGCGGACGACATAAAAAAGAATGCAACACAACGAGAAACTTTTTCTTAGCAGGGAACTGGGACATATCCTAGGAGGAGTGCCAAACTCGTAGGATAAGAGAAAAGGAACGACTTCCACCACAATCAAACCGCACCTCTATTAGAAGATAGGTGGATTTATCTTTGGGTTTGTCGATTTCAGTTTCGCATTCAAAAATTTTGGTCTCGACTTACTTTGTCGCTCCTCCAAAACCAAAGGTTATCTTGCATAATAAATTTTCTTTTCAACCGATCGAGTCGAACTACAAGCAGCCTAATTCCTAATGTTCAAGGATATGTAGGCGGGCTCAATGTTGAAAACTCGGCTGCATTCTGACATTTTCTTTTAAATCTTATTCCCGAGCATCTTGATTTCTTCATAATTCGATATTAGGATGACTTTTGAATTCTTTCAGAATCGTGCGTGAAATCAAGCGTATCGAACCACAAGTGGCCTAAATTCTCATATAGCCTGAGATATGTAAGAAACTCAATTCCGGGGTTTGTCCATACCTTCTAAAGTCCGTGCCAAAATTCTTTTCTGAAAGATGAAGATGTGGTCGGTCAAAATTGGATTCGTCAATTTCATTTTCCTCGATTTTCTTTCATCAATACGCGTCAAAATACGAACAGTTGTTGACACCCAATGTTGGACCTCCACAATATAGATTAACCATCGACCTTCTTCAATTTCAAACGAGTTAAAATAATTAGTTTTATAAAATTTTAAGAAAATATATAGTTTGCAAGTTATTTTAAATAGTTTCGTCACTTTTTATAAGTTTTTACGTAATATATATGTTTTACATAATTATGTATATAATTAGTATATTCTATGAAGAAGCTCGTTAATCAATTAATCTTAATTCATCGTGTTCAAGTTCTAACCAGATTCACCGATTAAATTCAATTTGGCTACAATTGAAATTCATTTGGCTATTGTGTAATTGCAATGCTAACCACTTTCTCACCTTATTCTTAATTTATTTTTGAGATCAAATATTGGGCTAAATGAGACAGCCCACTCCAATTCCAATTTTTATTCAGCAGCCCAATTCAATACATTCAATACCAATAAAAACACTCAGCCTAAGCTCAATTTCAATAAAAAAGAAAACTCATCCCACTTTTCAGCAAAACATACGTATAGCAGTACCAAACCGACCCCTGTGTCTTCTTCCTTCCAAAAGACCAGCAAGCAACATTCAAATCCCAACTAATTCAAAAAGGCAGTAGGCGTCTGGAGCAGCCATCACCATTGTCGGCCCCTTTTTCCTCCTTTTCATAAATTCCCATCCCCTTCATTACTACCTCGAAAAGAGTATTGCAAATTCAAAAAATTTTCCCGTTTTCCCCCAAATTTCTTGCCCTAAATCTTCTTCTATATATATTAATCTTTTTTGGTCACCGATGGAAAGAGGGGGATATACAGAGATATAGAGAAAACGCACAGTGGTATAAGTTCATAAGAAGAATTTTGATTTCTATAGTTGCTAGGTTAAGAATTTCTAATCTCGAGTTTTCGTCTTAAGCTCTTTGTTCTTTGTCATCGAAATCTTTCGTCGGAGTTCTTTTCACGTGGTAGTGAAATAGTTCGCTTCAACTCGTCGTCTCAAGTTCGCTGCCCATAACCAGGTAACCTGCTTCCGCTATCTTTTTTAAATTCCCGATTTCGCTTTGTGTTCATTTTAAGTATTTTAGTTGTTTTGATTTAGTCATTGCTTAACATGTAGATTAATGGGTAAATGCCATATAGATTACTTTGTTTTTATTTAGATTTTTCCAGCTCATATTTAGTTTTTGTTGTTTATTAGAATTCAATTTTTTGGGTACTGCACTCTTAGTTTCGTTTCCTGCATTCTGTTTGCTCAAGTGTAATTCCCTCTCCCCTTTATCTAAATCACATGTTTCAGCTCTCCTTGATATGTTTAGTTGTATACATTTAAATATTGGTATCAGGGAAGGAACTAGCTTAATTTCGAAGTTTTGCTAGCTTTATTTTCCACGGAATTGAGAGAATTTATATGTTTGTTGCTTACCATTAGTTGATTTTTCATTCCAACTTGAATATGTTTGAAAATGTTAATTAGGCACGGTTTAGAGGTTGTTGTCATGTCCAAACAATAAGCATCTCTTTGTTTTCCAATCAACGACTTTGGTTTCAACTTTAAGAAGTAAAACTAGTAGAAGTCTTAAGACTTTTGCTTAAAATCTGTTCTCCTACTTCCAACGAATTAACTCCTGTTTATTATCTCTGAATCTGTTGATTTTGGTAGTGAATTTCAAGTTATTTTCATTAGTTTTTCTCCACGGTCTCTATTCTATCTTGGTCTATATTCAGCTACTGCCTATAACAAATTGCCAGAGCTTCTCACTCTTTTGTGTCACCAATAAATAAGCTGATCTAAAATTAATTGCTAGGTACTCGATTATTTCTAAGATCGAACTGAAGTGTCATGACCTTTATTATTAATCGTGTACTGCATTAGTTTGTTTATTTCCAGAACAGTAGTTTAGAATTCCTATTTAAATACCTCATGATAATGTGGAATCTCTCCAAATTATTATGAAATGCCTCCTCCCCGGTTCTAGATTTGAGAAGCAACCTGCTAGGATTTTCACTCCGCTCATTGAAAGTCGAACAAAGTTGTTCGAGCGATTAACTATGGCAAGATATATTGATCCAGTGGGGCCCAAGCCGGTGGACAATAGCTTAAAGTTTTTTAGACCTGATCAAAGGTGCGCATATCACTCCAACGATGTTAAACATGACACCAAGGACTGTATCAACCTAAAGCACAAGATCCAAGACCTGGTTGACCAGAAAGTGGTCTCTCCCCAGACAGTCGCACCTAATGTCAATAGTAATCATTTGCCAAATCATGGAGGCATCACTATTAATGCGATAGAGACGGATGATGATTGGCGCGTAACAAAGGCAATAGTTTCGATCACTTCCGATGAACTGGAAAGGGTTGTAGTTTCGTTGAGCAATAGAGAGAAGAAAGAGTTTGTGATTCTGACACCCGAGAAGATTGTTGCCTTGGTGCCACAAGAAACTCTTGTCCGACCAAAATTTGTGATTGAAACGACTATTACTGAGGGTATGACTAGATCTAAGAGGTGCTACACACCAAAAGTGTTATCTCAGAGAGTGCAAAAGAAAGATTAGTCTAAAAGACCAATTAGTAAAGCTGAAGCTAAAGAGTTCTAGAGAAAGATGCAACCGAAAGATTACTCAATCGTGAAGCATCTAGAGAAAACACTAGCTCAGATTTCTACGTGGGCCCTGCTGATGAGTTCACAATTGCATAGGCAAGCTTTGATGAAAGCTTCGGATGACACTTATGTACCTGTAGGTACTAACAGTGATAATCTGGTTGCCATGATAAACCAAGTTGTACGAGGACACATAATCGATTTCTGTGACGAAGAGCTGCCCTTTGAAGGCAAGATGCACAACAAAGCTCTGCACGTCATCATCATGTGTCGAGACAAGATAATTAATTACGTCTTGGTCGATGACAGATCTGGTCTTAATATTTGCCCACTTTTGACTCTGAGGCAACTGAAATTCAACTTAGGAAAGCTTTACCAGAACCAAGTAAATGTGAGGGCTTTTGATGGAGTACAAAGAGACACATTAGGTGCGGTAAACTTGGATATTCAGATGGGTCCTGCGGAATTTAGTGTGGAGTTCCAGGTGTTGGATATTAACAGCAGTTATAATTTGCTTCTGAGAAGACCGTTTATCCACATGGCTGGGGCTGTGCCTTCTACCCTTCACCAACTAATGATATTTGTTTGGAAGGACCAGGAATTGATCATTTATAGTGAAAGAAGCCATTCCAATGGGTATGCACCGATCGTTGATGATGTCTCTCGAGATTGTGATTTCTACACTGTGGAGCTGATAATTGCTACCGGTGATGACTTGGCTCCACAGCCCCCTATGTCTTCTATGTACAAGATGATTGCTACTGTTATACTCCGGAGCGGTTTTGAACCAGGTTTCGAATTGGGGAAACACTTTTAAAGAATTGTCAAGCCTATCCGAATTCCCGCCAAAGGAGCAAAGTTTGGTTTGGGGTATATCCCCATAGATGATGAAGCAGGGATAAAAAATAAAAGTGTTGATCAAGCATTGGCCAGACCAATTCCTCATCTGTACCAGTCATTCCCGGTGCGATAATATGTGAACGATAATGGTCTCGGGGAAGGAATCTGGGGTCTTTTTGAGGAAATTGATGCGGTCACGAGCTAAATGAATAAAATAAGGCAGGTGATGATGAATGTGAGGTGTATGAAGATGAAAATGAGGTACTCGAACATGTTGCCGAAAAGTTTTGACAAGTTGAGAATCAACACAAGCCAAATCTTGAAGAAACTGAGACTGTGAATCTCGGAGATGAAGAGTGTGTCAAGGAATTCAAAATCAGTATCCATCTGCCCGAAGCTCAAAGAAGGGACCAGGTTCATTTGCTCATAGAATACATGGATGTATTTGCCTAGTCTAACAAATATATGCCGAGGCTGAGTACGAATATGGTGTCCCACAAGTTGTCGATTAATCCAGATTTTAGTCCAGCAAAACAAAAGACTCGAAAGTTCAAGCCTAAGTTGAGTTTAAAGATCAAAGAGGAGATTACCAAACAGATCGGGTCCCAAGTAGTGGAAGTGACGCGATATCCGAGTTGGTTAGCCAATGTTGTTCCGGTTGCCAAGAAAGACGAAAAAATTAGAATTTGTGTTGACTACAGAGATCTCAACAAAGCTAGCCCGAAAGATAGTTTTCCATTGTCGAATATTCACATTCTCATTGATAACTGTGCTAAGTATGAGATGTAGTCGTTTGTGGATTGTTATGCGGTAATCACCAAATTCTGATGGATGAAGAAGATCCAGAAAAGACAGTTTCATCACACCTTGGGTGTATACCATTATCGGCTGATGCCTTTTGGTTTCAAGAATGCCGGTACTACTTATATGAGGGCCATGACAACTATCTTCCATGATATGATTCATAAAGAGATCGTGGTTTATGTAGATGATGTCATAATCAAATCCCACAAGAGTTAGGGTCACTTAACTCACTTGAGGAAGTTCTTTGATCGCCTGTGTCGATACAATCTGAAGCTAAATCCTGCTAAATGTGCTTTTGGAGTGCCAGCTGTAAAGTTGTTAGGTTTCATAGTTAGCAGAAGAGGCATTGAACTTGATCCTTCCAAGATCAAAGCAATTCAAGAGTTACCTCCTCCAATGACCAAGAAAGAGGTGATGAGTTTTCTGAGAAGGTTGAACTACATCAGTCGATTTATAACTTAGTCCACCGTGGTGTGTGATCCAATCTTCAAGTTGTTGAAAAAAGATGCCCTAACCAAGTGGACCGGAGAATGTCACACTACTTTTGATGCCATCAAAAACTATTTGTCCAATCCACCGATGTTGGTTCCTCCACAAGAAAGAAGTCCACTGTTGCTATATTTGTCTGTCTCTAGTAGTGCATTTGGATGCGTGCTTGGTCAATATGACAAAACTGGGAAGAAGGAACGAGCCATTTATTATTTGAGCAAGAAATTCACTCCATATGAGGCTCGTTACACTCTGTTAGAAAGGACATGTTGTTCTTTGACCTGGATTGCATAGAAGTTGAGACATTATTTGTTTTCTTATACCACATACCTTATTTCCAAGATGGACTCGTTGAAGTATATTATCTAGAAATCAATGCCGACCGAGAAGTTGGCTAAATGGCAAATGCTGTTAAGTTAATTTCACATTGTGTATGTGACTCAGAAGGCGATAAAGGCACAAGCCTTAGCTGATCATCTTGCAGAGAATCCAGTTAATGAGGAGTATGAACCACTCAAGACTTATTTTTCCGATGAAGAAGTTGCATTTGTGGGTGAAGATTTTTCTGAAGCATACCCTGGTTAGAGGGTATTCTTAGATAGAGCGGCAAATCACTAAGGCAAAGGTATTGGAGCGGTCTTAGTGTCAAAAACTAATCAGCACTATCCTATGGCGGCTAAACTTTGATTTGATTGCACGAACAAAATAGTTGAATATGAAGCTTATATCCTTGGTTTGAAGATGGCCATCGACATGAATGTTCATGAGTTGCTGGTCATTAGAGATTTTGATTTTCTAATTCACTAGGTTCAAGGAGAATGGGCTGTGAAGAACCCAAAGATCACGCCATATGTGCAGTATATACATAAGTAGTGTAAAAGGTTCCGAAAGATTGAGTTTAGACACACTCCCAGGACACAAACACAGAATGATTTGGCTGATGCTCTTGCCACCATTGCCTCAATGATTAAAGATCCAGATACAAGTTATATTGATCCCTTGGATATAGAAGTAAAAGAACAGCCTGTCCATTGTTCACAGGTTGAAGCAGAACCAGATGGTTTGCGTTGATATTATGACATCAAGAGGTATTTAGAGATCGAAACTTATCCTGAGAATGCAACGTTCAACCAAAAGAAGTCAATACACCGTATGGCCCTTAGTTTCTTTGCAAGTAGAGAAATCCTTTATAGGAGGACTCCAGATTTAGGTCTTCTCAGATGAGTTGATGCTAGTGAAGCTGGGAAACTTCTGGAATAGATACATGCAGGAATTTGTGGAAAGAGATACATGCGGG